>CAJNDS010002368.1:200000-357500 GCA_905221605.1 Symbiodinium natans | reverse complement strand
TGCTCCTCCTCTTCCTCCTCCTCTGCCTTCTTTGGCTTCTTGCTGCCTCCCTTGCTGGCCTTGCGAACGGGCATCTCTTGCTCCTCCTCTTGCTCCTCCTCTTCCTCCTCCTCTACCTTCTTGGGCTTCTTGCTGCCTCCCTTGCTGGCCTTGCGAACGGGCATCTCTTGCTCCTCCTCTTGCTCCTCCTCTTCCTCCTCCTCTACCTTCTTGGGCTTCTTGCTGCCTCCCTTGCTGGCCTTGCGAACGGGCATCTCTTGCTCCTCCTCTTCCTCCTCCTCCACCTTCTTGGGCTTCTTGCTGCCTCCCTTGCTGGCCTTGCGAACGGGCATCTCTTGCTCCTCCTCTTGCTCGTCGTCTTCCTCCTCCTCTACCTTCTTGATGCCTCCCTTGCTGGCCTTGCGAACGGGCACCTCTTGCTCATCCTCGTCCTCCTCCTCCTCTACCTTCTTGGGCTTCTTGCTGCCTCCCTTGCTGGCCTTGCGAACGGGTACCTCTTGCTCCTCCTCTTCCTCCTCCTCTACCTTTTTCGGCTTCTTGCTGCCTGCGTTGCTGGCCTTAGGCTTCACCACCGCTTCATCCTCCGTGTCTGCATCATCCACTGCAGCATCAGCGGCAGGACCAGGCTTCCCCTTTGCGCCCCCGCCAGGGGCCTGCTTTTCCTTCTTCTTGTCTTTCGCCTGCCAACCAGAGAAAACAAAGTGAAGTAGTGGGTCATACATACGGCACCGCTTTTGTATTATATGTACCCCGCCTTCAGCTCCCTTTTTGCCTCTCGAATACACATCTTCTCCATGCTGTCTATAACTTCATCTGCATCTTGCACCAAACAGTCTTCTTCTTCTTCTCCTAGTTTGCCCGTACGTGTTTGCTTAGTTTTCTTCTTTTGCAGCTGATCCTCATACCGAGGTGGGTCAAAATCCTGCACCACACACTGAACCCTCCTCCACACTTCTTCGGGCGGCGCTTGCAAAGGGTACTTGTGTACTTTGGCATTCAGCACCTGCTATGTGTGACCAACCCACGCAAAACCCCTCTGCGCGACGGAACACAATCACCGGAGGTGCCTCCGCAGACGCTTCTTCGCTGCACGGCTCCGCCTGGGCAGTGACATGGGCAGATAGGTTGGGATGCTAGAGGGTTGCAGAATTACAAAAACAGAGAAGGTGGAACAATCATAGATTGTATCAGACAGAGCATGGGTTTCTATAGGGTATATATATATAAGTAAAGAACATATAGGGTTTCTAAAGGGTTTATAGAGGGTTATACAAATACAAATAAATATATATATATATATATAGGGTTGGATAGGGTAGGGTTTCTAAAAGTTTACAACTCCTACACTAGATATTCGCACAGTACCGCGCCTCTTGGGACTTCTCACTGGGTTTTACAGAAGCCTTCTCATGATTGTCATCAGGCGTCACACGGGTCTCCTTCGGGGCTACGCTGTCTCAAGAAGTCTCACTTCAATGACGGAAGTGCCGGAGCTTCTGCGCATCATAAAAGTGCGATTATATGTCCTTCAGCGAACTTGCGGAGGATGGAGCAATCTTTCCCTCGGGCGAAGGGAGGAATTGAGCATTGGGAGAAAGAAGAATTTGCTAAGCCCATGCAACTCACACAATATGTGGCCTGAGGGGAACATCCATAAAGGCTCTTGTGGGATGAGCGCCAGATATCGTAGAGAAGCTCCTTGGGGGCATTCTCAAGCACACGGGCCACATCCTCCTTGGACACGGCGTCGCTGATGCCTTTCGGACCTGAGGTGCTGCACGCATCACAGCGACCCTGCACTGTCCCACCCACCCACCCACAGGTGCTTTCTACAATGATGCTCATGATAGAGTCAGCTGGGTGCTGCCAAAATTCTCCTCCTGCTTGGCACAGCCTTCGGCGAAGCCATAGCTGCAGACGCAAAGGTGGAGTCCAAGGGCTTCTTAACATCCGGAGTGAGGGCGACGGCCTCTTCAGGCGGGGGCGGAGGCACATCATCAGGCCCAAGATACATACCATCATCCACCACCTCAGAGCGCAGCACGTCAGTAAGTTATCACGCAAACTAGAACATTTCCACTTGCTTGCGTTGACAGCCTACAGCTGCTTCATGCAATCACAGGAACCTGCGTCTCCACCAAATCAGGATTTACCACAGGTGGTCTTGGCACAGCGGCAGCCTCCCTCTCAGCGGCCACAACCCATTCCTGAAACAAAGACACCTCCATGGTCAAGTCCGCTCCAGGCTTGCCCCATTCCTCAGGACCAACTTGCACCGCAGCACAGAAGTCTCGAAAGCGGGGATGCTGCAGCATTTGCTGCGAGGCCATCTTCGCGGCATCCTCCGCCGCAGTCTCCTGGTTCAGCCAGGCGAGGAAGTCAGATTGGTCAGAGAAGACCCTCTCGATGTAGGTAAAGACCTCCTGACACAGAAAAAAAAACCATGCATGCATGACATGAGCCTTGCACACCCCATGAACACATCATTCATTCCAAGCTTCCTGGCCAGAGTGATTCATGAGATCACGATACATCTCAAACTTCGGGTGCTGGCGGCACTCCTGGGAACAACCGTGAAACCAATTCGCCGGCAAATGACATGTGTGTTGGCACAGACATGTCTATACAGTCATGCAGGCCAAGCAACATGGAAAACCTGCCACGCCTGCTGGTTGTCGTGCTCCACTTGTGGGGCCTGCGTGCACGCACTCAAGCCATGGGCGAGCTTTGCATGCATTGCGTGATATAGAGCAACATGCATTTGCCCCGCATTCAGTCCAAGCCTTCATGTCTTGCCCAGCAGGTGACCCAGACGAGTCCATTGCCCCAACCCCAGGTGGATCAAGGCACTCTACGTCCGAATCCGACTCAATTTCCCAAACTTCTGTGCTCAAAGCAAGCTGCTTGTTTGCAGGTTCTGTTTTGACACATTTCAGCGACTTAAGTGCTGCAGCCCTACGTTTGTGCGCCCTGCTCAATGTGGGTCGCAGTCTTCGCGGGTTCTGCTGCAGGATACCTTTCAGCTTCACAGCGGCCTGAGCTAAATATTGAAGGGTGAGATGTACATGCGTGCACACCGCACAGAACAAGCACACAACTCACATCACCTCACGCACACATAATGTTCTGTTTGGTGGCTTCTGTAGTGCTTTCCCGGGACAGACTCTTTCTCCAGTACCTTCTTGCGTAGGATAATAGCCCGAATAGTGTATCTGTCTCCTTAATTCAGGCCATACTGCATGCAAATCCAAACTTGGAACTGTTACCGACCACTCTCAGTCAGAACTCCCAGACTGACGCTGCTAAAATTCGCCTTTGGCCCATTGGTGCCTCTCCTTCAAGAGTTTCCCTTGGCTGAGACTGTGGTTGCATTCATCATCGAGCTTTCGAAACACCATCTGTAGATCTGTCATGGAAAACTCTCCTTAGATCAATTTGGGCATTCTTCATACTGAAAGCACACATGTGCTTGCAGACCCAGGATTTTATCCATGAGGCCCATTGGTGACAGCCTGAAAAATGCAAGAACGACGTCGAAGTAATTCATCATATCATCATAGACCACATTGATCGGGTTGGCAATGTTTTCGAACAATGTGTTGCATGGCCGCGCGGTAGTTGAACAAGATACAAAAGCCGAGCTCGAAAGGTACGTTTTCAGAGCACCTCATGCTCTTGATGGCCCATATTTTCACACGCACACAAGCCGAACACAACACACAGTAGCGTAACAAGGCACAAGCCATGTCCGCAGCTTGCGGTCGGCGCAGCATGGCGCACAGATTCGACAGGTCATCAAAGTTTCACAGCTTTCGTTGTCTTTTGCGTGCATGCATGCACACTCATGCTGCTCTCTTCATTTCCCCTCGCAGCATGCCACATGTTCTGAGCAGGCTCCACACATATGGGTCCAATCTCACACATAGCTCACAAAATATTGAATCTGACGTGATGCAGCAGTCCTCGAGCAGCTCCCCGCGGCATGTCTTGCCACGGTGCCACATCGATCCATTCCGCACAATCAGCACCATGTCTGCTTAAACTGTGCAGCTATTCATGGGGTCTGACAAAGCTCTATGGCAAAATATGACTTCAATTGAGGTTTGCGGGGAGGCACGCCAACATGACTGGGCTTTCAGGGCCTTCACGGCTCTCAGGGGCCTTCGCGGGCCTTCATTCGCTTTCAAGCCACGAGGCGGTCTCAGGCCGCGACCCTTGCTCACCAAAGTCTAAAGCCCAGCCCTTTAACCCATAAAGCCCGGACCTTAGCCCAGAAAGTCTCAAGATCCTTAGGGTAGGGGTTTAGGGGCCTAGAGGTTGAGGGGTTTCGGGTTTAGGGGGCGATTTGTTGCTTCGGCCCAGAGCCGCAGGCGCTATCAAATCTCCCAGGTGCAGCCGCGTCGCTGGGATCACCGATGCCTTTTCTTCTTGGTAGCCCAGTGGTAAAGCTTTGGCCAAAGAACTGCCGTTGCCTTACACGGAAAATGCAGACTCGCGTGTGCACATGGCCTTGCTCCTCTCAGTCTGGGACGCATGCCGGCGGCAGTTGAGCATGACGGAGAAGAACCGCGCGGAGTCCAAACTTGGGGTGCAGGACCGAGTGGTGCAAACATCAGAGTACGCAGCCATGCGCCGCGCTGTGGAAGCCTACCACGGCACCTTGTCCGACAAAGAGTTGCCCAGCAAGTCTTTGTCTTTGTTGGCTCAGAAGCTCGAGCAGGTTGAGGAGAACGCTCCAGTCGTTGAAGATCTTCGAGATGCAACTAGCTTAGAAGATGCCGAGACTGAAGCCTATGCCGCCGTAATTGACCCAGCTTCTTCATGTCTGCAGATCAAGCCGGGGCGCGCCATGACAGTGCCGCCAGCCACCCCAGAAGAGCTGCGGCTTCGTCGTCGCCGTCTCGGGCTGGCTTGGCACATGATCCGATCCAAGCGCGCGACGCGCTCTTGGTTGCCTGAAAGCATCGTGGACGCCTTTCGCAGACTGTCTGATTTTGTGCTTGGAGATAAGGTTGCAGGCTTAAGGGCCGAGGATGGTCGTGTTCCTAAGTGGAGTTTGATTCTCAAGTATGAGTCAGAGCTGCGCAAGCGAGCGTATCAGTCTGTTCGTGACGGCGCAGTGGGCGATCTTGGTGCTGCTTTGAAGGCAGCTTGCGCAGCTCCGGACCTCTTCGCCTTCCACTTCATGACCCCGTTCTCTCTTGGTGGTTGCACTGACAGCCTAGGTGGCACTGGGCAGGTGGAAGTTGGGGCCGGCTGGAAGGGTGCGGGAAAAGGTCTCGGCAAGAATGGCGATTGCAAGGGAAAAGTTTTGAAGACCATCGCGAAGCACAAGAGGGGCCCTGATGGGAAGCTCCTCTGCTTCCGTTTCCAAAAGAAGGCCGGTTGCCCGGTTGCCCCCACAAAGATTGCAAGTTCTCGCATTTCTGCCAGCGGTGTCTGCAGCCCCACTCCTACAGCGTATGGGCGGGGTGGGTTGGGGGGTTTTGGGGGGTTGGGCACGTTCATTGGGCACGTCAAATGCAGCGTACCCCTGAACTGCCAGCCCACCGGACCAAAACCACCCTCTTCCTTCCCACAGCAGTGCACCCTGAATCCCGAAGTCAAGGTTCCAGGACCCCAGACCGGATCTCTTTGTCTCCATCACTGAATCCCCACAGCCGTGAGCAGGACTCCCAAAAACTACACGACTACCTGTAGCTTGTAAGGGTAGAACATATGCCTGCAGCTAGAGCACACATGTTCAGTGGCATGGATGCACGTCCAAAGAGCCGTCGCACTGCAACGATTGTGGTTCAAGCCGTGTGCAGAAAAAACAATGTGCTCTATATCTCTTTTTCCCGATTTTGGTGCTCACTTCCGTTTTTTCGAGTAGTTTTGTTCCCTAGCTTTGCGGGTGTGATTTCCGTCTTGAAATCCCCAAAAGTTACGAAAACACTGGCAAGCGTGGGTTACAAGGCACTTCTTCGTGACATTGCAGCATGCGCGAAACCACGCGGCCTTCTATGGCCCGTGTACCTAGTAGTTAGGTTACTAGAACCCTCAAGGACTCAGCTATTAGGTCCCTGGAAGTATAGGGTATGTACAGATGAGGAGCAATATCTCGACATCACTCCCATGTAGAGATGGGCCTCGCGAGGAAATCAGACACTACTATTTCAGTATTAAGCGGGCACTAATTCGAATTTCTTTACAGCCCTCTTAAATTCCCCGCTCGCAGGCTCGCAAGTTTGATACGTGTGTAGCAGGCGTATTGCATTCACTTCGTTCATTTGTCGTTTACGGAAGAAGCCGTGCCCCAAGCCGATTTGCACATGTCGGCGTGTTGCATGGCAACGCACGGAATGGTTTTGCCGCTCAACCGCTTTACGTATTCCGCTGGCTGGCGCGGATGCCAAAGCCACGAGTCTCCTGGTGAAGGCTTGGAATGGCCGCTCCTCCGGAGCAGTTTTTGCGAAAGCCGGCCTGCAGACAAAGGCTGCTGAGGTCACGCTTCGGGGAGAAAGGCTCTTCACTGCCGGGCAGACGTCGCCAAAGCTGCGCAGAAGGTTTTTTAATCTTTGCCTGCAAAGCTGTTTGGGAGCAGCGCGTGAAGGACAAGTCACGCAGGACCCCGAACTCTGAGATTGCACGCGCGCGAGTGCGTAGGTCTCAGCAGGGTCACATCCGGGGGGTGCTGTTGCTGGCGCAGCCGTGCCACCGGCAACGGTGCTTGGCCCCAGCTCGGCTTTGGGGCATCAGCGTCAGGCGAAAGGCGCCTAATCACCGCAACTGAAGTGCGTGGCCCTTTCAAAGTATAGGTGAAGCGGGCCTCAGAAGCTCGACCTCTTCTCAGCGTTGCGCTGGAGCACTGCCGCCTCCGCCATGAACCTTTGCTTCGTACATGTATTCATTTCTACACAAGCACAATTGCGCACGTCGTGCCTACAGGTTCGAGCCACACTATTCCCTAGAAGCCCTAATAAGCCCTACGAAACCCTACAGCCCCTCGAAACCTTAGCTTAACACCGTAGGAACCCTGCAAGTCCGAATTGTGAGCCTGCGCCCTAAACCCTAGAAACCTTATTTACAAACCTTCGAAACCCGCAAACCCTAATTTTGAACCTGCGCCCTAAACCTAAACCCGAAACCCTAAACCCTAAACCCTAACCCTAATTTTGACCCTGCGCGGTCAGGTGCATCCACCAAAGACGAAGCTAGAGCAGCTGGTGGATGGCACGGCCTCTTCCTCAAGGGGACAACGGCGTTTGTAAGCCTCAGCCCTAAGCCCTTTCCTTTGCAACGGGTTTAGGGTTTAGGGGTTAGGGTATTCCGCAGGGGCAACGGCGTTTGTAGGCCTCAACCCTAAACCTTAGGGTAGCTTGGGCATAGTTTTTAACATTTGGGCACTATAGTCAGTAGTTCCTAAAAAAACAAATAGTAATTTTTGTAAGGGTTCCAAGTTCAGTGAAGAAACCCGAACCTTTGCAACCATAAATTCGTAGCATAAGAACGACCTGCGAGTCTACTTTCAGATGGGTTTAGAGGTGTGGGTTGAGGTTTGAGGGTTCACAGGCACTGCCGATCAAACCGTGGCAAACGTCGCCAGTAGCAAAAGTGAGCCACCGACCTCAACGCGAATGCCCCCCCTAAAGCCCTCCCGTATGTCCTCTATCTATAATATGTGCGACGCGTCAATGCTGTTAAGGGTTTCTAGCTTACCGCATTCGATCACTGAACTTCTTGAACTGTCACCTGAACTTTAAAGCCTCTGCGCGCAAAACACCAAATCCGAAGCCTCCCCCCCAGACCCTTAAGCGCCAAGCCCCAAGCCCCCAAACCCCAATTCCTCAACCCTTTCCACCTTCAACCCTAAACCCATCCGGAAGTAGACAATCCCTCAACCAAACCCTCAACCCTCAACTCTACAACCCTAAACCCTTAACCCCCAATCCTAAACCTCACACCCGAAACCCTAAACCCTAAACCCTAGCCCTAAACCCTAAACCCCAGGCTTTCCAGCTGGCCGTCGGCTTCATCATCTTCGCCAATGCAGCCCGGGGGCCCCAGGGATGCGCAGGGGACTTTGGGGTTTAGGGTTTGGGGCTTGGGGTTTAGAGTTTAGGGTTAGGGTTTAGGGTTTAGGGTGCAGGGTCAGGGTTTACGGAATTCGTGAAGCTTCTGGGTTTTAGGGATTAGTGCTTGGGTTTTTGTTTCGGGGCTATTTTGGGGATTTGGCTTTAGGGTTAAGGGTTCAAGAGATTCAGGGATAAAGGGTTTTAGGGGTTTAAAGGTTTAGGGCTTAGGGCTTTGAGGATTAGAGGTTTTTGTGTGTTAGGGCTTCGGCGCGATATGGACAATATTTTGGAAGAGGTGCATTGTCATGGAGTGCGCCATATTAGGCAGGGTTTAGGGCTATAGGCTTTCAGGGTTGTATATTTGTTTGTTTGTGTGTATGTATGCATGCATGCATGCATGTATGTATGTATGTATGTATGTATGCATGGAAGGACGGGTGGATGCATGGTGCGTGAATGTGGAGAGCTTTCTTTGGCTTAGGTCAATTGCAAAAAGCCGATGTTCGGAGTCTTTTGACTTCATGTGATACAACATCTGGAATGAAGAAGGTGATTGCGAAGATTGCCGAATTGGCAAGAAGCCATCTGACTGTGCAGTGCGTGTTTGACAGCAGGGGCGGTTTTGTCAGACCAGTACCAACTTTGCGCTTACACCTCGATGCAATCGCACAAACATGGTCGGTCATCCACGAGGAACGGTCTCTCATGCTGAGAGACATGCGTACTTTGTAAGGGACGGACATCAATTTATGGTTTGGTGGCTGTTGATGTGCAGAACGATATGGGACACGCAAAAAAGGATAACCCCAACATGATGATAAATACATATGCGATGTAGGGACTTGGTATGAAATTAGCGGAGGAGCGTTTCAACCTGCAGAGCGATATGGGACACGCGGAAAACGATAACCCCAACATCCTGTCCTTCAACTTAACAAGTAAAATTGACCGCTGCTGATATGGAAATCTTAACGTCTAGGCCTGGACTTTCTTCAGTGAAGAGCAAATACGCATCCTATTACCAGTGCATGCAGGGTTAGATGTTCTGTAGGTCTGGGGGGGTTTAGGGTTCCGTGGCTACTTGGAGGTCCAATGGTGGTTGTAACCGGGCTATAGCACAGTTGCTGCTCTGTTCGAACCCTCACCTCAAACCCTAAAGCCATCGCCTCCAAATAGGGGCTTGTTGGTTTGATGCTCTGAAGTTACGCTACGCTTCTCTTCCAGGGGTTTCCAAATCTGACTAAGTTCTGGAGGGTTTATCGCTAAACCCAATTCGAAATGCGTGTTTGGGGGCGGAATGCAGGTTGAGGTTCTGGGGCCTCTCGGGTCTTTGTAGTCCCCGCCACCTGGAAACGGTTGGAACGCCTAGACTTGGAGTTTTGGGTGCATGGCCGTATAGTTTAGGGTCTCCCATGAACCTTGAAACCCCAAACCCCAGGCCAAACCCTGATCCCTCAACGTTGAAGCCCCCCCACGGCTCCAGTGAAAGCCGTCCATTGAATGGATGCTTGTCTACCTTATTTCCTTTTCCCGAAGCACTTGGCCCCCAAAATAGGGTTTAGGGTTTAGGGTTTCAGGCTTAAGGGCTTCATGTGTTGACACGTTAAAGTTTTTAGACCGCAAACCCTAAACCCTAAACTCTAAACCCTAAAAGGTCTTCATTGGCATCATGACCGACGTGAGCATGCAGAACGTGCTGGCCACGCCGCAAAGAGGCTGCGTGGCTTCTGGGTGTGGTTTTTCGGCTTGATTTCTACAGGGTGGAGCTAAGTGCGCCGATTCCCGAACCGTAGATCGTTCAGGGTTCAGGGTTTCAGGGTCCCAGGGATTTAGGGCGTTAAGGTTTTCAGGTTGTGAGGTTTTACGGCTTCAGAGAGGCTCTTAATTAGGGTTGTAGGTTGTAGGGTAAGTTGAGGGCTTTAGGGTTTTGAGTTCACTTTCGGGATCAGCAGTCATGGGGCGGCTTCGGTGTTCAGGGTACCACACATGATGCGGTGTTGGCCTTCGACCCTTTATTTTCAAGACGACACCCTACACCACACCTAAACCCTAAACCCTAGACCCTAAAGGCGCAAAGCCATCCCTAAATTATGAAACTTCCTAAAGCCGTGGGGGGGGGGGGGGGAGGTACCTTCTTGGGGTCTTGTTTATCAGCGAATCCTACTATTCAACCCTAAACCCTCAGCCCTGAACCATATTTCGTAAACCTCCACACTCCTCGAAAGGAGATCCCACGTGGTTCCACATGGTGAACCAAATCTTCGTCCGGAAGCCGAGTCCAGAAAAATTGGGGGTTTCGGGTTTAGGCTTTAGGGTGCTGGGTGTAGGGTTTAGGGTTTAGGGTTTAGGGTAAGTTTAAGGTTTAGGGTTTCGGGTCTAATTATGGTTTAGGGATACCCCCTTGGGCTTGGGGCTTAGCGCCTTAAGACCTAAGCCTCTCAAGGACCCAGGTCATCGTCAAGCGTAGGCCTCAGACTTCCAGCCCCCTGGTACTGAGTACCGAGGGTCTAGGGTTTGAGAGTTAGGGTTTAGGGTTTGGGGTTTGGGGTTTAGGGTTTAGGGTTTAGGGTTAGGGGTTTACGTTTTAGGGTTTCGGGTTTAGGGTTTAGGGTTTAGGGTCTAAACCCTCAAGCCGGCTGGCGCCTAAACCCTAAAGATCCTAAATTGGTGCGGGGGTGTGGGGGGGGGGGCTTCGGGGTTTAGGCCGTAGAGGGTTTTGGGTTTTGGGTTTGGGGTTGAAAAAGCATCTAAGATATCGAGTAAGTAAGGTTTGAGGGATTTGGCTTCAGGGGGTTTAAAATTTAGAGGACCCTGACCTTCTGACTTTAACAACGGGCCTCTAAGAAGACACCCTTCCGACGGCTTCCGCCCGAACCCTCAACAAAAGCTCTAGACCCTGGAACCTTAAACCCTAAACCCTAAACCCCAAACCCTAAACCCGAAACCCTTAAACCCTTAAACCCTTAAACCCTTAAACCCTTTAACCCTTAAACCCTTAAACCCTTAAACCCTTAAACCCTTAAACCCTTAAACCCTTAAACCCTTAAACCCTAAACCCCAAAACCACTAAACCCTAAACTCCTAAACCGCTCGAAGCCCTCAATTTAACGGAAGCTCCAAACCCTCCCTCCAGCACCTGAACCTCGCCCGAAAGGGCTTGGGGTTTAGGGTGTGGGGTTTAGGGCTTAGGGCTTAGGGCTACTTGAAGGTTCATGGGTAGTATAAGAAGGGTTGAGAAGGAAACTAGGTAGGGTTCTGGTCAGGGCATGACCCTACTGCAACCTTCGAGCAAAAGGCCTTCCCCCCTTGAACCCCAGAAACTCTGCTACAAGAAGGGTTCTAAGCACCCAAAGTAGGGCTATCATTAGACTGGGGTTTGGAGTGCTATACTTTAATGTTTTTTTTTGTTCTGGGTTCCCACTTTAGCTACTTATACCTAAAATGTATGTACTTTTTTCCAGGGCCTACTCCAGAGGTAGGTAGAGCTACCCTGCTTATAGCCCTACTTGAGTCTTCAAGCAAAAGGCCCTACACTCCCCCCCCCCCCCCCCCCGCCCCAGCAGAGGTCGGGATGTTTGTCGCGGAGGTCTTGATTCGCCTGGCAGCCAAAAGGCCCAACCCCTAAACCCCAAACCCTAAACCCCGAACGCCCCAACCCGAAAGCCTCAGGGCTACATACTCCCACAAGTCAGTTTCATGGGCCCCTAGTATAGTCCCTTACCTCCTTTAAAGGGTTCTGATGTATGGGCCCCGAATTTGCATACGGCATATAAGGGGCGTATCCGGGGTACCCTTTTAACTGCCCATACTGCGGGACCATGTAACTACCCTTAGAAAGTCTCCAAGTGCCAGCCCGGTTCAGGCTGGACTTCGTGTATGGCATCGATTGGAAGTGGAACATCTTCGACTTCTTGCTGGCGATTCAGCTGCATAGCCTCCAAAAACAAAACTCTTCCCCCATGATTCCGGGACACTCCTTGAAGTACAGCCGGGCTTCTGACATAACCTGCTCTGAGCCCTAAACCCTGAACCCTGAACCCTAGGCCCAAACTCAAAACCAAACCCTCGAACCCTAGACGCCTAGACCCTAATTCCCAAACTCCCAATAACCCAACCCCTAAAACCCTAATTCCCAAACACGTCTCAATCCGCGAAGGGCGTTGGGCTGAAAGCTCAGGCTATCGGTAGTCGTCATATGGGCTTTAGCTTTGAGTTTGGGGTCTTGGGGTTTTGGCTTTTGGGATGTAGCTTGGGACTGTTCCCCCAACCCGAAGCCCTGAAAAACCCTAAACCCAGAACCCTAAACCCTAAACCCTGGGCCCTAAACCCTAAACCCTCATCCCTAAACCCTAGCCCTAAACCCGAAACAGACCCTAGGCACCGTGTCGCGCCGCAGTAGCCCTGTTCGCTTCTGGAAACAGTAGGGTTCATTGGAAGGTTGAGGTTTAGGGTTTGTGGGCTGAGGGCCGACGGATCAGGGTTAAGGGTTTCGCTTTTAGGGTTGAGGGTTTAGGGTTTCGGGTTTAGGGTTTAGGGTTTAGGGTTCAGGGTTCCCCAAAACCCTAAACCCTAAACCCTAAAGTGAGCAGAACACCTTGGCTTAGAACGACGCCCTCCAACGAGTCGCGTGATAAACCCTTCAAACCCTACTCGGAGGTTCGTGGTACATAAGAAGCAACTTCATAAGCCCCTCAAATACCCTAAAGTGGTCATAATTGGGTGATAAGTGCAGTTTCTGTTTGGTTTGTAAGTACCATGAACCTCTGAGTATACGCAATCGCTGCAGAGACGCTCAGGCTGCGTACTGCCTTTCCGAGGACAGCGGTTCACCTAAACCTTACTTAAACCCTAAACCCCAAACCCTAAACCCTAGACCTCAAACCCTAAACCCTAGACCTCAAACCCTAAACCCTAGACCCCAAACCCTAAACCCTAAACCCTATACTCGGCTCTCCACCGCTACTTCATGACACCAAAACCCAGGTCTGAAGCGTAGGTCATGGCGGGACCCAGTACTTTTATTCCTTCTTTTTCGGTTCGGATTCCCTTACAAGCTTCATGCATGAAGCACGGAAAGTGCGCCCTTCATCCTCCTAGCTTATTGAGGTGTGGGGTTTAGGGTTTAGGTTGCACGTTGAACCTTGAACCCTAAAGCCCTCATCGCCCACGCGCCACGCTGTCGCAGGAGCTTCTGACGGGCTTCAGTGCGGCACTCGTCCGGAGGGTTCGAAGGAAACCTGCGCTTCGATCTCCCATTTCGTGTTTAGGGGCCTCCTAAACCCTAAACCTTTGCGAACCCTGAACCTTGAACGCCACCTACAACGGCTGCGCCCTATATTGTCTAGCCGGTTTCGGCTTTCTAGGGATTCTAGGGTTTAGGGTTTATAATCGGGCGCTGTTGTTATTAAGGGTTGTGGGGCGGTTTAGAGTGTACAGGGTGTAGAGGATTCTCATCATTGAATATAGCTTTTTCGGTAGGGTTGCACAGGTTTTTTCGGTTTGTAGATAAGGTTGATCCGGGTTGACGTCCCCTACGCTCGAATAGCCCCAAGGCCCAACAAACGCGAAACCGCCCTGAACCCGAGACGCCATAAACCCTAAACGCCCTAAACGTCCTAAACCCCTGAACCCTAAACCCTAGCCCTAAACCCTAAACCACCCCCTCACAAGGCATTACCTACACGCGCCTGCTCCGGGGCTTCCGCATGGTCCGGGTGCTGCGAGGGCCCCGGGGATGCCAGGATAGGGTTTAGGGTTTAGGGTTTAGGGTTTAGGGTTTAGGGTTTAGGGTTTAGGGTTTAGGGTTTAGGGTTTAGGGTTTAGGGTTTAGGGTTTAGGGTTTAGGGTTCATGGTTCATGGGTACTTATAAGTGGGGTTTGGGGCTTTATATAGGTAGGGTAACTGTGCTTTAAAAATTTCAGGGTTTTTTTGACGACCCATGAACCGATTTTCGGGGGGCTTAGGGTGTTTGGATATTTGGGCCAGCCCACCTGTTTATGATTGAGGGGGCTTTAGTTCCCGAATGTTGCAGCAAATTTCCCCAGTTACCTCCAACCATGCCCCCGAAGAAGCCTGTCATGCAGGTTGTTGCGGGTCTTTTTGGGTATTGGGAGGTTTCGGGTTTAGGGTTTTGCGGTTTGTGGGTTTGAGGCTTTTAGGGTTCTTGTGGGTTTCATTTTGTTTGGGTTTAGGGGTTTGGGTTTAGTGGCACTCCTGCCACAAGGCGCGCTGCATCCGATGTTGTTAGGCTTGGGGTGTCGGGTTTCAGGGGGCGAGTTTAGATTTCTGGGCAGCGACCCAACTTGCATCTAGGCCTTGGCGGCTTAGACTGCACAGGGACGGTCTACAGGGTGTGGAGACCTCTTCCGTCAAGGCGCGCCGAGAGGTACGAGTACACTAGACCGCAAACCCTAAGCAAACCCAAACCCTAAACCCTAAAACCCTACATAAACCCTAAACCCTAAAGCCCCAAAACCCTGCACCTTAAACCCTAAACCCTAGTTAGCCTGCTTCCCTCAGGAGGGTCATCCGCGTCATGCGTCTCTTCCGAGAGCTCCGGCTCATGGTTTGCTCCATCATCCAGCCGGCTCCTGAGTTCGCTTAGGGTTTAGGATTTAGGGTTTGGGGTTTAGGGTTTAGGGTTTAGAGTTTAGGGTTTAGGGCCGCATTCCAGGGAAGCTGCGCAGCATTCTCTGCGGGATGTTTTGGGGTGTGGCTGCAGGTATACTCCGGCCTCAAAGTTTTAACGTTAAGGGGCCTTAAGGGCTTCGGGGCGACTGGCTCTGGGATTTGGGGATTCAGTGGCCTAGTCAGGATGTAAGCCGTTTTGGCTTTGCATGACTGGGCTTCAGGCGCTGGGGTTTTGGGGTCTTGGTTTTTATTCTCACATCACTATGTGGGGCTGAGGCCTTCAATCAGAGGTTTTTGGTTTGGAGAGGGAGGGGGGGTGGGGTTCCCTAAGCCCTAAGCCTTAAACCCTAAACCCTAAACCCTTTTGGCTCTAGGGCTTGGGAGTGTTTTGGGATTTTCGTTTCTTAGGGTTGTTGGTGAGTTGCCAGGGTTTCGGGCTTTACGGCGTTCCTGCAACTCCAATTCCTGTTTCAGCTCAAGGTCGCACCCCGGGTTTAGGGTTTAGGGTTTAGGGTGCATAGGGCATAGCGGTTATGGGGCTTTCAGGGGTTCATAGGGTGCTTTGGGGACTTTTGGGGTTTCAAGGTTTAGTGTTTAGGGCTTGGCGGCTTCGGGCTTTAGGGCTGCAGGATGTTTCATCATTTTGTTGTTTTTGAATTTGGATATTTAGGGTTTTTAGGGCATAGTATGAACTTGTGCGGATGCTTCGCGGGATCTGACTCACATCTCCGCCCCCTCGCAACAAGCAGTTCGTGACCTTGGGGTTGGGATGTTCCCCTGATACCAATAGGGATCATAGCACCACCTATTATTCTAAACCCTATTCAGGGCTGTTAGGAAAAGTTCCCAACCTCGGGGGTTCGATCCTGAACCGACCTACACGCTGGCAAGGTCCATGGTGTCCCTATCCTGGGCATTGATGCTCCTGCTGCTGATCATGTACGCCCGAGGGTTTAGGGTTTAGGTTTTAGGGTTTAGGGTTTAGGGCTTAGGGCTTAGGGCTTAGGGTTTATGATTTTGGGGTTGAAGTTTGGGGGATGGGGGGCGGGGATTTAGGGCTTGGAGAACTTTGAACCCGACACAGTACAACCCTGGTAGTGCTTTGTGCGGGTTGAGCCCTGAAGCCCCCGAAACCCCCCAAGGCCCAACACCATAAACCCTGCAAAACCATAAGCCCTACGTGAAGTGCGTTAAACACTTGCGCATCCTAATCCCCTAAACCCCAAACCCGAGATCCCGAGTTCAGCCACCCCCCATTGGAACTGAACCCTATCCTGAACCCTAAGACCGGAGTCTCCTAAACTCCTTAAACCCAAGACCTCACCCCCCTAAGTCCCTGATTCTCAAACCCAGAACCCTAACCCCCTAAACCCAAGACCCCAAGACCCTTTTTCCCTTTTACCGTAAGGGTTTAGGGTTTAGGGTTTAGGGTTTAGGGTTTAGGGTTTAGGCTTCGGGGCTTTCCTTGGAAGCTCTTTTGACTCAGCACGTTGACGTGTCTTTTTCGTTTTGTGTTGGGGATTTTCGGGGTTAGAGACGTGACTTTAGGGCGCTTCGTTTCAGCAGTCGTCTACATGCCAAAGAGGCCGCTCAGGCACGGACAGTGGAGAGATTAAGTGAGCCCTTCCCTGTTCTAGAGCCCTTCCGGGGGCTTAGCAGCTTCGGGGTCTAGGCTTAGGGTTTGGGGTTTAGGATTTAGAGTTTAGGGCTTCGGGTTTAGGGTTCAGGGTTTTCGGTTTAGGGTTAGGGTCTCAGGGTATAGGCTTCATGGCTTCGGGTTTCGGTTTCCCATCCAGGGTACCCTAAACCCTCCTAAACCTGGAACCGTGTTTCACGGTGTTGGGTGTTTCGGGCTAGGGCCCGTTGGTGGTATTCCTGGATTCTTGACTCGAAACCAGGTACCTCTTCACCATCATCTTCATGCATGGAGCCACACTGCCCAGCTCTTAGCAAGGGATGCTGCCCTAAACCTTAAACCCTAAACCCTAAACTAGATTGACGGTTGTGTTTTGATTGGTTGTTGCTGTTCTTAGGGGACCCTGTAAAAACTCTCGGAAGGAAGGGGGGCAGGGTAGTTGAGGAGTGACTCAACCCTAAACACTAAACCTTAAGCCCTATACCCGATCTCGAATGTTTGGATTTTCTTGCACGCTTCCGGACTTCATGATTTCGGATTACCGTGTGTCAGTGTAGGCCCATTTCAGGTGGGCGAGATCCCCAAGCGCGCCCCGTATAGAAGCCCCTTACGTAAGCCTTATATAGCCCCTTAGTGCCCTCCCACGCCAAACCCCAAACCCTAAACCCCAAGAACTCTAAGCCCTAAACCCCAAACCCCAAACCCCAAACCCCAAACCCCAAACCCTAAACCCTAAGCCCTAAGCCCTAAGCCCTAAACCCTAAACCCTAAACCCGAACCCTAAACCCTAACCCTAAAACCTAAACCCTAAAACCTAAAACCCTAAACCCCCAAAACTCCCCCAGGTACTTCCAGCAGGACACTGGCAAGGAGGACGTGCGGCACTCCCTTGAGGCCTTCCTAGGGTTTAGGGTTTAGGGTTTAGGGTTTAGGGTTTAGGGTTTAGGGTTTAGGGTTTAGGGTTTAGGGTTTAGGGTTTAGGGTTTGGGGTTTGGGGGTTGGGATTTACGGTTTAGGGGTTTGGGGTGTAGGAGTTTACGGAAACGTACCGGGTTTTTGCCGAGGCTGAGTGGGGGGTCGTGTCTTTTCCTGGCAGTTGTTCGCAGTCCAGTTGCAAAGGGGTTTAGGGTTTAGGGTTCAGGGTTCAGGGCTCAGGGTTTGGGGTTTAGGGTGTAGGGTGTACCATACGACAAACACCGGGGAATTAACGTGAGAATCGGCTTCCCTCTCAGAACCCAGCAGAGAGAGAATTTTGGAGCTTTGAAGCGATCATATCCTATTCTAAAGCGTAGCTTCCCCTAGAATCTCAGGGTAGCTATATGGGTCCTTAATGTGGTCCCTTACCTCCTTTAAAGGATTCCGAAGTATGGGGCCTTAGTTTGTATAGGGTATATAAGGGGAAGGGGTGCCCTTGTAAGAGCCCATTCTAAGGGACCATGAAGCTGCCCTATGACCTATGGATTCTCCTGTAACCAATTGTGTTGAGTGGAGGGTACTCAAAGGGAAGTGCCCATGAAGCTTCAGAGAAGGCATGTGTTCGTTCTGCCTTTCGACGTGATTGTGAGGGATCTGGGTTTATGCGGGGGCGTGGGGGGAAAGGCACTGGACCGAGTGTAGGGTATACTTGGGCTTTCGGCCTGAAACTCAACAAACCCTAATCCCAAAACCCTAAACCCCTAAAACCCTAAAACCCTAAAATCCTAGGGGTTTAGGGTTTTGGGGTTTTGGGGTTTTGGGGTTTAGGGCTTAGGGTTTAGGGGTTTAGGGGTTTAGGGGTTTAGGGGTTTGGGGGTTTAGGGGTTTAGGGGTTTAGGGGGTTTAGGGGGTTTAGGGGTTTAGCGGTTTAGGGGTTTAGGGGTTTAGGGGTTTTAGGGTGTAGGGGTTTACGAGAACGTACCGGGTTTTTGCCGAGGCTGAGTGGGGGTCGTGTCTTTTCCTGGCAGTTGTTCGCAGTCCAGTTGCAAAGGGGTTTAGGGTTTAGTGTTTAGTGTTTAAGGTTTAGGGTTCAGGGTTTAGGGTTGAGGGTTTAGGGTTTAGGGTATAGGGTGAATTAACGTGAGAATCGGCTTCCCTCTCAGAACCCCGCAGAGAGAATTTTGGAGGTTTGAACCGATCATATCCTATTCTAAAGCGTAGTTTCCCCTAGAATCTAAGGGTAGCTATATGGGGCCCTTAATGTGGTCCCTTACCTCCTTTAAAGGATTCCGAAGTATGGGGCCTGAATTGGGTATATAAGGGGTACCATGAAACTACCCCGTGACCTATGGAAGCCAATTGTGTTGAGGGTACTCATCTGTAAGTGCCCGTGAAGCTTCAGAATCTGGGTCTATGGGGGAAATGCACTAGACGAGGTGTTGGGTGTACTTGGGCTTTCGGCCTGAAACTCAATATCCTAAACCCCAAAGACGCTAACCACCTTAAACCTCCTCCGGCGGGAAGGCGTGGTATGGAACCGTGCTGCCCCCAGCGTTGACGGGCACTTGCTAGGACCCAGAGTAGGCCCTTATTCCCTTTTGTTGGGTTTCCTTATGCCCTAAACCCGAAACCCTGAACCCTCAACCCTACCACCACCCCTTTTCATTCCTAGGTTTCGCTTGGGGCTAGCTTGGGCTTCATCGCACTCAGGTTTTGTTGTGCTTGTTCGGGACCCTGTCGAGGGTTTAGGGTTTTTGGGTTTTAGTGATTTTTTAGGGCTGCTCAAATCCCTCAAGGGTTTTTTGGAGGGGAGGGGGGGGGGGGGGGTTCAAGGGCCTATAGACACTACACACCAAGCCCGAAACCGCTCAGGGTTTCCTTTGTCATAGTGGGGTGACATTGCACAGGTTTGAGGGTACTTAAACTCAATCAGTAGTAGAAATTCAAATCTTCAATCCTATCCCAACCATGAACTAGCTTTGGGTTTAGGGCTTCACCCCAAAGCTCCCGACAAAATACCCCAAACCCCTAATGAGCCGTGTGAAAGCATGTCACCCCAAAACCTTGAACCCTACTGAAAGGTTCATGGGTAGTTACAAGTCGGGCTATAACCAGTCTAGCTATAGTTTTAGATGGTTATAGCCATTTTTAGAATACTTATAACCCTGCTTCTAACTGCCCGTGAACCTTCAAGAAACCCTAAACCCCCAACCCCAGGCCCTCAACCCCTTGAACACCCTATGGCCCCAAATTCCTGAAACCCCCAACACCAAAGCCCCAAACTCCTATAAACTCCTAAACCCTCAAACCGTGAACCCTAAACCCTCAACCTTAGAACCCTACTTCTAATTGCCCATGAACCTTCAAGCAAACCCTCAACCCCCAACCCTCAACCCCTTAGATGCCCTAAGCCGTGGCCTTGTGGGGAAAAGGGGAGGTTTAGGGTTTTGGGTTTGGGGTTTGGGGTTTGGGGTTTGGGGGTCAGGGTTCAGGGTTCAGGGTTCAGGGTTCAGGGTTCAGGGTTTAGGGTTTAGGGTTTAGGCTTTAGGGTTTAGGGTTTAGGGTGTAGGGTTTAGGGTTTAGGGTGTAGGGTTTAAGTTTAGGGTGTAGGGTTTAGGGTTTACGGGGCACCTTAGGTCCCCCGCTCGATGTACTCGCTGCTGCTGGCCGTCACTGGAGGCCTGCTTGGACGCGCTTGTAGGGTTGTGTTTAGGGTTTAAGGCTTAAAAGTTTAGGGTTTAGGGTTTAGGGTTACGTAGTTATTTAAGGGTTTGGGTTGGGATGTTCCCCTTATACTAGCAGTCCTTAGTAGGGACTGGAATAGGGGGGTACTGCAATCCTTATGAAGGACTGTTAGTACATGGGGGAACATCCCAAAGAGTGTTGTTAAAGGTCTTTTTTGGGTTTTGTTTTCAGGTTGTTATTGAAGGGCTTGTTTCTGTTTTCTTTGGGTTGTTAAAGGATTCTTTGAGGTTGTTTAAAGGGCTTTTCGGCTTTTTCTCATTGCGACGGCGCTCAGCGGCTGTTTCCGGTGCACGCCTGCGCACGCCCGAGTATACCTGAGTATACTCGTTACTCCCGAGCATGCCCGGGTACGTGCGGGTATGGCCGAGCACACTCGGGTTCAAAGTTCAGCGGCTTTTCAAGGGTGGCTGCTTTTGATCGGGTTAAAATGCCGCCTATACATTGTCTCAGTTCCCCATACCCGGCATATCCGGTCATACCGTCATGTGCCTTTTCGCAGTCGCTAAAACCCGTCACGGTGGCTTTTTCTGAAGGGTGCCTTAAGGGTTGTTTAGGGTGGATCTTTTGCGGGTTGTATGTTAGTTTAACGAGGCATGTTTAAGCTTCGCGTTTGAGGGTTTAGGGTCTAAGTAGAGCTATATACTATATACACAAAACCTCCAAGTAGCCCTAAACCCTCTATGTTATAAAGCCCAAGAGGCCACTTATTCGCGGAGTGTAGTGTGGGGCAGCGTGGGGGCGGGGGGGGGAGGGGGTTGTAGGTTGTGGAGGTTTGAGGGCGCAAACCTCGCCTAGAGCTCAAACCCCAAACCCCAAGCCCTGAATCAAACACCCTAAACCCCAAACCCTAAACCCCAAACCCCAAACCCGAGTTTCCGGAGGTGAAGACTGGTATCAGATTGCCGAGCCGTTGGGTGACATCAACTGGCTGTACCAGGCTCCAACCTTACTATAGGGGCCTGAAAAATGAGAATCGTTTTTTTTGGAGGTGGGGGGTTTATAGTAGAATTATAAAGGGACCATAAGGGAATTCCATTAGCAATTATTCTGACCCCTCTATTACTTTTGGAGTTTTTTGGGTATTTCTAAGTTTCTAAGTAGGTAAGTAGGTTTAGGGTTTAGGACTTAGGGCTACTTGGAGGTTTGTTGGGTAGTTATAACTACTATGTGCTTAACAACCCGCCCGCCACAAAAAATCAAAGTATTCTTTTGCTATACGGGCAAAATAGGGACTATTGTGTTTCATTTTTAGAGGGGTTCTTAAGCAAATAGTAGATAAGTAGGACTTAGGTAAGGTTATAGGCATAGACTAAACTCATAGCTTCCTCGTACGACTTCGGTTTAGAGTTCGGGGTTTCAGGGCTTCAGCGGATTCTGGGCTTCTCGGTTTACGGCTTTAGGAGCCTGGGAGGTCGGGAGGGGGTGGAGGGGTGGCACGGGGTTCAACAATTGACCAGACCATCGAGTGGTTTAGGGTTTAGGGTTTAGGGTTTAAGGTTTAGGGTTTAGGGTTTAGGGTTTAGGGTTTAGGGTTTAGGGTTTAGGGTTTAGGGTTTAGGGTTTAGGGCCTCGCCATGTGTGTGTCCAAAGTCAAGTCTGGTCTACAAGCGCAAAGTTCTGTCTGGACGACAGCACTCTTTGCTCCAGGGGTATTCCGAAAAGCTGCAGTCGGCCATGGACATCACCGATGACTTCGAGCCCTTCCAGAAAGATCTTGCTGAGAATGCGTTTTCCTTCGCCGCAATGACAGTATCCCAACCCTTCATCCGAAGCCGAATCAAGCTTGCCGCGAGCCGGTAAGCCCATGAATCTACAAGCACGTAGCCCCTAAAGCCGCAACCCTTGAAACCCCTAAACCTTAGGGGCAGCCACAGGACCTTAGGGAGTACCAGCAAATATCTGCCGGGCTTCTTACGGAATATGAGCCCAGTATACTCCCCTTCGCTTACAATCCTAGTTCCCCATGATCCTTCATTCCTGGCCCTACACCTCCAGGGACCTGAGAATTGAGTCCTTAAGGGTTTTAGTAACCCATCAGGGTTTAGGGTTTAGGGTTAGGTCCCTGGAAGCAAGAAGGGTAGGCTACCAGGGGGCCTAGCTTGGAGGTTCATGGTACCTTATGAACCAATTATAACCCTACTTATACCCCCTTCTAAGCCCCGTGAAGAGCCCTAATGTGGTTATAAGTACAGCTATAAGTATAGTTGTAATTGGCTATTAAGTACCTTGAACCTCGGGTTCAGCGACAGATCCTCTTCGCCTTCTACGTCCTCTTCGTGGTGATTGGCGTAGCTGGGCGGCAGAGGTAGCAACGTTCGAGGCGTAGACCCCGAAACCCGAAGCCCTGAACCTTACTGAAGTTCTAAACCCTTAAACCCAGAACCCAAAACCCTCAACCCTAAGCCTAAAAACCCGAAACCCTAAACCCAAAAGCCCTTAAGATTCCTAACGCCCTAACCTCCCCCAAGACCCTAACTCGTGTACAGTTGACAGTATAGAAAGGTCCTGAACGTGCTGACCAGTGCATTCGTCCGGCTCTCGGGCCATTTGGGGTGGGGCGTTTAGGGCTATTAGGGGTTTTAGGGGTTTGAGGTCTAGGGGTTTAGGGGTTTAGGGATTTAGGGGTTTAGGGGTTCTAGGGGTTTCGGGGTTTCGGGGGTTTCGGGGGTTCGGCTTTGGGGGCTTCGGGCTAAACTCGGCTGGGTGCTAGCTTGGGATGAAATGCTGATTCTAGTTTCGGAGCTTTCAAAGCCACGTTGCGGTTGAGATCTAGCACTAAACTTCAAAGCCCTGGGCAAGACCTGTGCGGCAGAGGGCCTTCTCCATGAAGGTTTCTCAGAGGGTTTCAGGGGACCCTAAACCCTAAACCCTAAACCGAGGGTTTCAGGGGACCCTAAACCCTCTATTGTTCGGTGTCTGGGTTCCATGTCGGGTTTAGGGCTTGGGGTTCAGGGTTGACCTGGGACCCTATTTGCCTACAGGTTAGCAGTAGGTACCCCCTGTTTAGTAGGTGTGACCTTAAACCTGTAGGTAGATAGGCTCCCAGTTAGACATTAGGGTGTAGGTGGTGTGTCGGTTTTTGAAACTTCTGCTTATGTGGTCACATGGCTTTCTGGGCTTCCCTTTTTTTGTAAACCCTAAACCCTAAACCCTAAACCCTAAACCCTAAACCCTAAACCCTAAACCCTAAACCCTAAACCCTAAACCCCAAACCCTAAACCCTAAACCCTAAACCCTAAACCCTAAACCCTAAACCCTAAACCCTAAACCCTAAACCCTATCGGAGATGTAAAGAATCCTCCGAAGCCCCTCAGGTTCAGCGCGCCTGCGAACTGTCACGGCTGGATCGGGACTTGGCAGCGCACTCGGAGACTTCTTTCCTATACCTTCTTTAGGAAGTATAGTGTTTGGGGGGGGGGGGGGGGGGGGTCAGGGTTTAGGGTTTAGGGTTTAGGGTTTAGGGTTTAGGGTTTAGGGTTTAGGGTTAGGGTAGGGTTTGTCATATACATATGAAGGAAGTACTGCTCGAAGACTTCTTTCGATAACTTGGAGGTTCATTGGTAGTTTTACTCGGTAGCCTAAATAAGGTTATAGCCAATTCTAACTGTAGTCGCCCTACTTATAACCCCACTGATAATTATCCATGAACCTCTAAGAACTATAGAGTTTTTAGGGGCTTGAGGTTTAGGATCTTTTGGGTTAGGGTTCGTATCTATATACATACATACATATATATATATATATACATATATATATATGTATGAAGTACTGTAGGGTTTATACTTTTGTTGTAGGGTTCTTTATATTGGTGTATATATTGGTTGTCCTTTTAGGCTTACCAGGGGTATAAACCCTGCTTCATACGTGTTTTTTTGCATTTATAGCGCCCAATGGAAGATTTAAAATGTGTTCTTTTTCCATGGTGATTGTGAGGGAAGTAATTGTAGGGGTTGGTTGGGGAGGGGTTGGGCCGGTTTAGGGTTTAGGGCCTGGAGTTTGTGGTTTAGACGGGTAGACGAGCCTAAATGATAGTGCGCGAGCCTAAACGATGTCAGATATGCTCACCTTATGCTCCCTGACCTCTGCACTACTATACTGTTATAAGCCATGCCCAAAATACCCATTCTAGTTGCAAAGACACCTCTCCCCCTCTTCGTACGCAAAAAGAAAGGGAGTGAGTTGACTTCTTGTGGGAAATTCTCGAACCAAACGAGTGAGCTGCTCGAGCGTCACTGCGAGTCGACCTCAGCGACCTTGAGCCTACTGTTTGCTTAAGGACTCCCCCCCCAAAAGTTAAAACAAAAATGATCCCTATATTACCCTTATCAGGAAGAATATAGTATATTTTTTGGGTTCTTAAGCAAATAGTAGAAACCCACCAACCCCGCCATCTCTTCAATAAAGGGCCGCAGTGGCAGGGTTCTTTCAGTTCATGAGCGCACTTATGAGCAACACCCTGATTTCCTGGCTATGTGCTGGCTTTAGGGTGTAGGGTTAGGGTTTGGGGTTTTGGACCAGCCCACGCAGCAGAACCGTTGAAGCCAGAAGCGTAAGCAAAGGGTATGAGTATAAGACCCCCCAAAAAACACAAAGTACTCTTCCTTATAAGGGCAATATGAGGATTATTTTTGTTTTGTAAGAGTATGAGTACATGGCATCTTGCCCTCAGACAAAATTGTGGGCCTGTGGATCATGTTGGTTGCGCACAAGCAGGCCTGTGCAGGAGCTTCTCAAAAAAAAAAGACAAGCTTTCTTTCACGCCCCAGTGCCGAAGGGCCCCAGGCATGGCACCACTTCATTCTACAGCAAGAGAGCCCAAGAGGCCGGAGCTGAAAACTCTCCAGGTTTAAACCCTAAACCCATAAACCCCTAAACCCATAAAACCCCTGAACAAAATACACTCCAAAGCACACTGGGCCCTCTTCCAGGCCATCCAGTCCGAGCTGGTGTCTGACGAGCCGGGCAAGCATGTGTTTGGGCAAGGGGAGACCCTGAAGTCTAACCCACCCTAAACCCCAAACCCGAAACCCTAAGCCCTAAACCCTAAGCCTTAAACCCTAAACCCTAGACCCTAAACCCTAAACCCTAAACCCTAGCCAGGTACGAGGCCCGTAGCCCTTAACGCAGGGCCTTCAGACCTCCAGCCGGCGTCTCCTTGCCTTATGTAGCCAGCGCCCTTTATCCCCACCCAAACACTGAAACTTGGAATGTTCCCCTTACTAACAGTCCTTAGTAGGATTTTTTTTTGTTTTTTTTTTTTTTTTTTTTTTTTGGGGGGGGGGGGGGGGGGGGGGGGGGTACTAGTCAATGCTAAGGACTGCTAGCGAAGCAACCTGAAACCCTAAACCCTAGAACCCTAGACCCTAAAAACCCTAATCCCTAAGCCAAAAAACCGGAAAACCCCCCCCCCCCCAAACCTCAGGCGCCAAAACCCTGAGACCACAAACCCACTCCAACTAACCTGGATGAACCTGGGTAGTACGTACTCTAAATTAGGGGTCCCCTTTTTGGGTCCCCTGTATTTAGTGCGGCACCCTTAAAGCAAGGACTCCCCCAGGGACCCTAAGATAGCCACCCACATAGATTCCGCAAATGTAGACTAAGGTACCTTCTCCAAAAGAGGGTTTTGGTGGAGGAGCCATAAGCCCTAAACCACTATGCCCTAAACCCTCGAGACCCTAAATCCCAAACCCTAAACCCCCAAACCCGAAACTTGAACCCTTAGCCCTAAACCCAAAGCCCCAAACCCTGAAGCCCTAAACTACCCTAAACCCTAAACACCAAACCCTAAACCCTGAAGCCCTAAACCCTGAATCCTGAACCCGGTAGTTGGGCTCTTCGGACGGTCATCCTAAAGCCTAAACCCTAAAGCCTAAACTCTCAACCCTAAAAACCCTAAACCGTCAAAACCCTAAACCCTATAAAGCCTATAAACCCTATAAACCCTATAAAGCCTGAAACCCTATAAACCCTATAAAGCCCGTAAACCCTATAAACCCTATAAACCCTATGAACCCTATAAACCCTATAAACCCTATGAACCCTATGAACCCTATGAACCCTAAACACCCTAAGCCTACAAGCCCTACAAGCCCTAAAAGCCCTAAACCCCATAAACCCTAAAAACCCAAAAAAAAACCCAAAAGCCCTAAATCCCCCAAAAGCCCTAAAAACCCCAAAACCCCAAAGCCTATGTGCCCTATAAGCCCTATAAGCCCTGTAATGCTATAAACCCTATAAACCCTGTAAACTCTATAAACCCTCTAAGCCCTGTAATTATAAGCCCTATAAGCCTTATAAACCCTTCAAACCCTATAAACCCTATAACCCTAAACCCCGAACGGTTCTGAGACGCCTTGCAGCTGCCAGGTCCTTCGTGGCTGAGATGAAGAGCATCTTCGAGGAGGCCAGCGGTTTAGGGTTTAGGGGTTAGGGTTTAGGGTTTAGGGTTTTTGGGTTTTGGGTTTTTTGGGTTTTTGGGTTTTTGGGTTTTTGGGTTTTTGGGTTTTTGGGTTTTTGGGTTTTTGGGTTTTTGGGTTTTTGGGTTTAGGGGTTTAGGGGTTTATGGGGTTTAGGGGTTTAGGGGTTTAGGGGTTTAGGGGTTTAGGGGTTTAGGGGTTTAGGGGTTTAGGGGTTTAGGGGTTTAGGGGTTTAGGGGTTTAGGGGTTTAGGGGTTTAGGGTTTAGGGGTCTAGGGGTTTAGGGGTTTAGGGGGGGTTTAGGGGTTTAGGGTTTAGAGGGTTGCGCAGCTTTTCTCTGCTTGGGAGGAGGGTTTAGGGTTTTAGGGTTTTAGGGTTTAGGGTTTCGGGTCTGGGGTTTAGGGCTTTTGGGTTTTTGGGTTTTTGGGTTTAGGGGTTTAGGGGTTTAGGGGTTTAGGGGTTTAGGGGTTTAGGGGTTTAGGGGTTTAGGGGTTTAGGGGTTTAGGGGTTTAGGGGTTAGGGCGCATTTGTTTACAGGTTTGTAGGACTCTAGAACTTTAGGTTTAAGGACTGAAGGTTTGAGGGCTTTAGGGTTTTGAGGCTTTTTGTTTGTTTAGTTCTAGCTTTTCGGGTTCAGGGCTTCAGGGTTCTTTTTATCGTTTATTAAACCAGGAGCAACCCCTCCCCCTTAAGCCCCCAAGCACCAAAGGCTCTGAGGGAGGCCACCCTAACCCTAAACCCTGAACCCTAAACCCCAAACCCTAAACCCTAAACCAAAGGGGCTTGACCTCTCTTTTGAGAGCAAGGTGCCCAATCTCGCCGCAGGTGGTTTGCCTTTACGGACCAATGGCTTGACTCAGAAGGTATTGCCTCCCAATTTAGAGTTTTCGAGTTTAGGGCCGACAAAATGAGGCACCAGTTAGGGTTTAGGGTTAGGGTTTAGGGTTTAGGGTTTAGGGTTTAGGGTTTAGGGTTTAGGGTTTAGGGTTTAGGGTTTAGGGTTTAGGGTTTAGGGTTTAGGGTTTAGGGTTTAGGGTTTAGGGTTTAGGGTTTAGGGTTTAGGGTTTAGGGTTTAGGGTTTAGGGTTTAGGGTTTAGGGCTAGGGATATAGACATATGACAGGTGCCAGGCTCCTTACAGTCCTGCGATATGGCATAAACCCTATAACCTTGAACCCGACTAGATTATCATTCCTGCGGATGCTTCGCAACCCTTTGCCCTACAGTCCCTAGAGCCTAGGCCTTAAAACCCCAAAACCTGAATCGGCCTAAATCCAAAACCCCCAAACTCGTAGGGTTAAGGATTTGGGGTTTAGGGCTCAGGGCTTTGGGTTTAGGGTTGAAACCCACAACCCTCAAGCCTAAACCCTAAACCCTAAACCCTAAACCCCCAAAAGCCCCAAAAGGTCGACGCAGAGGGCACCGGATGCATCGACTGGGAGCAGTTCCGGTCCTTCATTCACAACGAGCACGTGCCCGGTTTAGGGTTTAGGGTTTAGGGTTCAGGGTTTACGGTTTTAGGGTTCAGTTCTCTCTCTTTTTTTTTTTTTTTTTGGGGGGGGGGGGGGGGGCTGTTGGGGTTTAGGTTTGGGGTTTGGAGTTTGTTTTTTTGTTCTGAGGTTTAGGGCCGCTCGTAACCCCACCCGAAGCCCTACGGCACCCTGAAAGTCCAGCAAACAAACACCCTGAAACCCGCACCTTCTCAGCAGGTACATAGCTTTAGAGTGGTATAGCCCTAAATAACCCTAATCCTAAACCCTAAACCCTAAAGCCTCTTGAACTTCCTTGGCAAGAAGCCAAGCTCCTCTTCAAGGCACCAATGTCGTATATATGAACCTTCCAGGCCCAAGTAGATGCTGTTGACATCAGGGTTTAGGGTTTAGGGTTTAGGGTGTAGGGTTTAGGGTTTAGGGTTTAGGGTTTAGGGTTTAGGGTTTAGGGCTACTTGGACTCTTTCTTGGGGGGAGCTCCTTGTTTTCAGGTACAGGCCTACTTCGCCACGCAGCAGCTGGACACGTCGGATGCCCGAAGCGCGGCTGATGTTTTAAGCCCTGAAGCCCTGATCCTTGAAACCTTTAGGGTTTAGGGTTTAGGATTTAGGGTTTAGGGTTTAGGGTTTAGGGTTACCCCCTAAACCCTAAACGCGGAACCCTAAAACCTTTTGAACCCTCAACCCTTGTAAACCCAATGCCCTGAACCCTAAACCCTCCCGATGCCCTCTAGAGCCCCATGCCTTGCAACCCTGAACACCCGAAAAGCCCTAAACCCTAAACCCCAAGCCCTAAACCCCAAACCCCAAACCCTAAGCCGCAGCCTGCTGGGCTGTGGGTTTTTAGGGTTTAAGGCTTTTAGGGTTTTCGGCTTTAGGGATTTAGGGTTTTAGACTTTTAGGGTTTCAGGGTCAGTCTTAGGGTTTTAGGGTTTCAGAGTTTTTGGAGGTTCAGGCTTTTCGGGTTTCAGGGTTTGAGGCTTTGAGGCTTTGAGGCCGTTCGGGGTTTTGGGGTTCTAGGGATTTAGGCTGCTGGGTCCTTTGGGGGCTTCAGGGGCTTCATTGGTTTTGGGTGGCTTCTGGGTGAGAGTGCATGTAGGTTTCTAGGGCTCAAGCACCGGGCTGCTGGGAAACTCACTTACTTCGCCTTTAGTTGAACTTTAAGCTTTTTAGGTTTCCTTTATTTTCAGTAGGAATATTAATAGTTTAACCTTTTTTCTCCACTGGGTTTTTAGGAGAAGTAAGGTCATGGGCAGTTGCAAGTAGGATAGCTCTAGCTACAACCTTATTTCGGGTTACGTGATTAAAACCCTTCTTTCCTTCATTTGCGGCACTTTATAACCCTAAACCTTTAACCCTAAACCCCTGAACCCTAAACCCTGAAACTACACCATGAACCTCCAAGTCTCCAGGTTCGGCCTCCTACATCATTTCGTCGTGCAGCGTTGCCCATCAGGGTTTAGGGTTTAGGGTTTTGCTTTTTGAAGAGGTTCTTGGGCCCCCTTTTGCCAAAACCCACCAACTTTTGCGGGCCTCCTGCAAAACACCGGTGTTTGTCGTCCGGCACATGCGTGCCAACCCCCTCAAACCCGAAGCCGCCGATCAAAGGAGAGCTCTTCAACCTCCTGGACCAAGACGGTGACGGAGAGGCGGCCAGTTGTTGCCCTAAACCCTAAACCCTAAACCATAAACCCTAAACCCTAAACCCTAAACCGCTGTTTTCTACAGGAGTTGTGCAGTTTTTTGCCTTGAGATTCCTAAGCCCCCTGCCGGGGTTGCAAAAGGTGCTTTTCGGAGGGATTCCACCCTTCGTTTCATTTTTTCGGAAGCCTGAAGCTTTTAAGCATTCCTACTATTTGCTCAAGAACCCCAAAAAAGTAAACAGTAAGATTCCCTACATTACCCTTAGTAAGGAATATGATGTTTTACTTTCCGGGGTTCTTAAGCAATTGGTAGATTCCCAGTTAAGTATCCCCAAAACCCGAAACCCCAAGACCCTGAAACCCCAAACCCTAAGCCCTAAACCCTAAAACCCTAAACATTTCCCAGGGCTCTTAAGTGTTCCTACTATTCGCTTAAGAACCCCAATCATATTCCCTACATTACCCTTAATAAGGAATATGTGTTTATTTCCCGGGGTTCTTAAGCAATTGGTAGACCCCTAGGGCTGTGTACAAGCACCTCAGAGAACCTCCTACTTGGAGGTTCACGGGAAGTTTGAAAAGCAGTGTTACCAAGTACCCTAAATAAGGATGAAGCTAGAGGTATCCGCCCTTGTGTCTGAATTGGCCACTGTGGCCATTCAGTTCGCGTGGTCCTTCGATGGAATCAAAAACGAGAAAGCCGCTTCACACACGGCACGCTCAGCGCATCAGATTGCATCCCTCGAAGACCAACTCAACGCACTCTTTTGTTTTCGATCCCCCAGCGGTGAGCTCCGGCGACCGTTGGTGTTGGAGTCTTCCTACACGACCGGCCTGGTCCAGACCCTTCGGAGGTCCTGGAAGTTTCTCTATGGCAGACCTGAAATTTCTATCCGGAGAGATGCTATTCTTCTCTGCCGGTGCTGGAAGAAGGTCACTCAATGGGTTGCCGAGCAGCTCGGAGTGGTACAACATTGTGCCAAGTTTTCGTGGAGGGCATCAGGGCCCAATTCGACGATCAGGTCTCCAGCGCGCTGGCGCCCTTCGACCTCGAGTTTTGGCAGACGAGGTCTGACGATGCGATGTTCGGGTCTTAGTTTTGGTCCTCACTCATCAGCATGGCTTTGTCTACGCAGTTGCAGGGATGGGAGTCGCTGGATTTCCTTTTTAGGGTTTAGGGTTTAGGGTTTAGGGAAGCCAAACGGCTTATACCTAATAGAGACGCTAGCCAGGCCCCACAACCCAGGACGCCCAGTAGTGCCCGCATCCCCTTCTTACTTGGAGGCTCAGGGGTAGTTATAAGCGGGGATAAGAGTAGGGTAACTAAAGATAGAACTGGTTAAATCCTTATTCAGATATTTCTTACCCAACTGATAACTACCCATGAACCTTGAAGTGGGGGCTAAGTTTGATTGCGTTCACTTTCGGTTACAGGGACACGAATTTCTACTCTAAAACGATACATCCTAAGCCCGAAACCCTAAGCCTAAACCCTAAGCCCTAAAACTCTAAACCCGAAACCCAAAGAACCCTAGACCCTTTTTAGGGGTAATATAGGGGTCGGAATAATTACTACTCATGGTTCCTCTAAAAATTTCTATAAGAACCCCCGAAACCCTATTCTATTCATTGGGGCCCCTTGAACCCCAAATCCTAAACCCTAAACCCTAAACCCTAAGCCCTAAACCCTAAGCCCTAAACCCTAAACCCTAAACCCCTAAACCCCAAACCCTAAACCCTAAACCCCTAAACCCCTAAACCCTAAACCTTAAACCTGAGGAATTAGGTCTCGGATCCCGAGAGCAGGCTGAGGCTGCACATGCTTGAGCTGGTGGAGGGTTTAGGGTTTAGGGTGTAGGGTTTAGGGTTTAGGGTTTTAGGGTTTAGGGTTTCGGGTCTAGGGGTTTAGGGTTTTAGGTTTTATAGGGTTTAGGGCATAGGGTTTTTAGGGCTTAGGCTTTGGGGTTTGGGGTTTAGGGCTTAGGGCTTGGGGTTTACTGAGCCCTCAGCCCTGGGTCCCTAAACCCTTCCCGCGCGAGGTCTACATCGAGGAGTTCATCCTCGGCTGCAAGAAGCTTCGGGGCCAAGCGCCGCGGCTGCCTGTTGGTGCTAGGGTTTAGGGTTTAGGGTTTAGGGCTTAGGGCTTAGGGCTTAGGGCTTGGGGCTTAGGGCTTAGGGCTTAGGGCTTAGGGCTTAGGGCTTAGGGCTTAGGGCTTAGGGTTTAGGGTTTAGGGTTTATTCAGGGGTCTCAAACCTTAAGCCCTCAAAATGCGATACCATCAAACCCCTAAGCCCAAAACCCCCCTAACCCCTAAACCCCCTAGACCCCAAACCCCGATAAAACCCTAGACCCCCTTAAAACCCTTTAAAACCCCCTAAATCCTCCAAACCCACAAACCCCCCCTGAAGCCCTTAACCCCCGAAGCCCCCGATGGCTTGAAGGTTTAGGCATTGAAGATCCCTCCCCTCTTCGCCCCCCCTTTACCCAGATTTGCGACCCCCGCAGTCCTTGTGGCACCTCCGAGGCGCTAAGGGTTTAGGGGTTTAGGGTTTGGGGTTTAGGGTTTAGGGTTTGGGGTTTAGGGTTTAGGGTTTAGGGTCCATCCCTGCAACAAATCCCCTTGTCCTAATATCAAACCCTCCACAGTAGCCCCCTTTATGTCTGCTTGAACTATGTTTTCACTTGGAATCAGGCCACTTGCAATCCGAAGAACCCCAAACATGGGTGCTTTTTCAGAACAGGGGAAGGAAAAGCACCCGCGGCGGATTCAACTTGGGGTCGGTTTAGCGCCTGGGCCTGGAGAGTTTAGGATTTATGGGTCTTCGGGATTTAGGCCTCCTAAGGCCCTCCTATATGGTTCAAGGCGAGGGGGCATTTGGATGTAAACGTTCGCACGGAAAGTGCGAAAGCCCTCAACCCTAAACCCTAGACCCTAAACAGTAAACTCTCAACCCTCCCCCCCGGACACTAGACCCTAAACCCCAAACCCTGCGCCTCACAAACCTTGCAGGCAAAGAGCTCGGATGTCGCGACCCTCCTCCGGGAGAGTAAGACGCTCGCGCTGCATTCGATGTTTTAGGAGCTGAGGGCTTGGGGCTTAGGTCGTTTCTTAGGGTTTAGCGTGCAGGTCTTAAGGGTCCAGGCTTTAGGCTTTAGGCTTTAGGGGGAAAAGTCACATGGCCCCTGAATATTGTGGTCCCTTAGCCTTCTCTAACGGGTTCCGAAGTCTGGACCCTTGGGTTTCATAGCCCGAAATCCCGTTTAGGGTTTAGGGTTTGGGGTTTAGGGTTTGGGGTTTAGGGTTTGGGGTTTAGGGTTTGGGGTTTAGAGTTTAGGGTCCCATGGTTGGGCCCTGCCCAACCACGGGTGCTAAACTTGCATTGAAGGGCGGGGGGGGGGGGGGGGGGAGGGGAATTGGGGAGTTTTGTTTTTTTAGCGTCGTAGGGCTAAAGGTTGTTTATTTGAATTTGAGGCTTTGGGGTTTAGGGGTCAGCGTCCACCCTATGAGCCCCGCATACAGCCCGTATATGGGACCTGTTTTCCCCCCCCCCCCCCGCAGTAGGGTTTTGGGTTTAGGGACTGGGGTTCCTCGAACCCTACCTGCAACTAACCGCGGACCTTCGAGTAAGCCAAGACCTAAACTTCCGAACCTGTACCCTGAACCCCAGGTCCTAAAAGCCCCCCAAAAGCCCCAAACCCTATACCCTGAACCCCAGGATCCAAACCCCCCCCCCTCCCCCTAACCCTAAACCCTATAACCCTATAACCTAAAACCCGAAACCCTAAACCCTAAACCCTAAACCCCCCCCCACTAAACAAAAAGCAAATGCAAAGCAGGAAGGCAAACAGCAAGTCGATGCGCGCCATGCGGAAGCTGGAGGATTCGGCCCTCAGAGTTTGGGGGAGGGGAGAGGGGGGGTTAGGGCTAGGGTTTGGGGTTTGCGGTTTGCGGTTTGGGGTTTGGGGTTTGGGGTCTGGGGTCTGGGGGTTCGAGTCTTTGGGGATGTGTCAGGGTCTGGGCCTCATAGGTGTTTAGGACTTCGGGTAAGATGTGTTTTTTGCGGGGTTTTATCTGCGCGCACATTTCGCTTTCGACCTAGACCCTCCACCCTAAAACAAAAAGCCACACTCTAACCTAAACCCCAAGCCTTAACCCACAGAGGACGGGGGGGGCGAAGGCAAACCCTAAACCCCAAAGCCCTGCAGTGAAGAAGAGAAAGCCTTAGATCCGAAACCCGAAGCCCGCCACCAGCCTTGGAAAAGGGTTTAGGGTTTAGGGTTTAGGGTTTAGGGTTTAGGGTTTAGGGTTTAGGGTTTAGGGTTTAGGGTTTAGGGTTTAGGGTTTAGGGTTTAGGGTTTAGGGGGGTGGGGGGGAGGAGCGGGGGTGGGGGGGGAGGAGGGGGGTGGGGGGAGGAGGCAGGCCTCGAGGCGGTCCTTGCAGGCTCAAGGTTCGTGAAGGCTCGTGGTTCTTACTTAAGCGTTGGATAAACCCTAAACTCTAAACCCTATACCCCAAACCCTATACCCTTGTGAAACTACACCTAGTTTAGACCCGGTAAATAAGCGCCGAGGTCGTATCAACTCGTTTAAGTACCCTTTTCATGATCCCGTAGGCATTGGGCCCTAAGACCCCTGGACCCCGAGACCCATGAACCCTCAACCCTAAATCCCAAACCCCTAGACCCCTGACCCTCAACCCCAAGCCCCTAGACCCCCAAACCCTACACCCTCAACCCTCAAGTCTCGTCAAGGAGAGACTCATAGCCATCTGCAACGGCTTTCAGGGCCTGGGCATCGTGCAGGGAGCCCTACTTCGTGAGGTGTTAGTTAGGGTTTCGGGTTTAGGGTTTGGGTTTAGGGTTTGGGGTTGAGGGTTTAGGGTTGGCGTCTAGGATTCAGGGTTTGGGGTTTAAGAATCGCGGTTTGGTGTTTAGGGTTTCGGGCTTGGGGTTTCGGGTTCAGGGTCGTAGAAACTTATCGTTCATCGCGGCGCGGCGTTTAAGGCCCTAAACCCTAAACCCTGGACCCTAAACCCTAAACAAAAACCCCCCCCCCACGCCAAACCAGCCCGGATCATTTATCATGCGGACGTTTGCGTTGGGGACGGTCTGCCGTTAGTCCATGGACTTCTGGAGGGACCCTTATAAGGGGCCTTACATATTCTTTGGGGGCTTCTTTCAAGGCTATTTAGCTAGACAGGGGCTTTTTAAGGTACAGGCAAGGGTTATGTAGGGGAATAAGATGAAGGGTCCCTTCTAGGGCTCCCTTCTCATACCCCCTCATACCCAGGCACCAACGGCGGGTGTAAGGGGGCCGTATTCCCTTACTGGGGCTGATTAAGGCTTATGTTGCCTTATTTTGGGGGACATGGGGCCCTGACACGCCCTCCCTTCCACCCTTATGAGTCTGGGTCGGAGGGCCCCGTTCCGTGATTGTTGTTGCATCCGACGGGATCGGGCCGAACCCGAAGCCCTTTAGGGTGCAGGGTTTAGGGGTTCGGGGTTAGGGTTTAGGGTTTAGGGTTTAGGGTTTAGGGTTTAGGGTTTAGGCCTAAACCCTGAACCTTTGTACCTCAGCTCCAACTTTTCACAGTTCTACAGATACCGAAACGTAGTACGACATGCGGAAACCCTGGCTAGATGGCTAGGTGCAAGTAGAGGTTTCAGGCTTGGGGTGTCGGGTTTAGGGTTAAAGTCTCGGGCGTGGGGTTTAGGAGCTTTAGAAGATTAACCAAATTAAAACACGCATACCAGCGGCCCAATCTAAGGTCCCCAACCGCAACGCAAACCATAACCCTAAACCCTAAACTCTAAACCATCCCGGTGTCTCCTCCGCCCCCTTTGCCCTGCTTATAACTGCCCATGAACCTCCAAGTAGGGCCGGGCTAACCCGAAGCCCTATCGTCCCCAAGGCCTAACCCTCAAAGCCCTCAAGCTTCACAGCTTTGAGGTCGCAAAGACTCAGGTCTTAGGGGCGGGGGGGGGGGGGGGGTAGGGTTACCCTAAATCTTAAACCCTAAACCCTAAACCCTAAAACCCTAAACCCTAAACCCTAAACCCTAAACCCTAAACCCTAAACCCTAAACCCTAAACCCTAAACCCTAACTGCACTCTTGGGGGTGGCTCCCAAGGATTCCGGAGAACAGCCAGTGGATGGGCTCACCCTCCAGCTGCCGATCATGCGCAAACCCCCAGCGGGGGGGATTTCTTTTTTTTGTTTAGGGTTGTAGGGTTTAGGGTTAGGGGTTTAGGGGTTTAGGGTTTTAGGGTTTTAGGGTTTTAGGGTTTTAGGGTTTTAGGGTTTTAGGGTTTTAGGGTTTTAGGGTTTTAGGGTTTTAGGGTTTTAGGGTTGAGGGTTTAGGTTTTAAGGCGTCTGAGGATTGGTTCTGTTTTTTGTTTTTTCGGAATCAGGGTTTAGTATTTGGGGTACTAAGGATTTAGGCCCCCAATGGTTTAGGGTTTTTTGTTTTGGGGGTCCCAAGAGTTTAGGTTTTTGGTGCTTTTGGTTGTGATTGGGGTCTTCCGGTCTTGGCGCTATGTGAGTGGAAGAGGATGACGAGGGACCCCAAAAGGAACCCTTAATCTTACTCCCTTAGATAACCTATATGTAGATATATATATATATATATATATATATATACATTTACCTTTTATAGTCCCTGTATACCAAAGTAGCCCCTACTACATTACCACCAATATACTTGGAGGTCCAGGGGTAGTTCTGTATGAGTACGGCAACTATACATATAACCTTACGTCGGGCACCTACAACCCTACTTACAACTACCCATGGACTTCCAAGTATACCGTACCAAACTACAGCCCAGCAGACCTTAAGCCTAGACCCTAAACTTGCACCACCTATACCCTAAAACCCTGGGGGTCTTGTGCCGAGATGCTCGGAGCGTGATCTCGCGCTCTCGTGCGGCTCTCAGACGCCCAGCTCTCGCGACGCTTTGTAGGGTTTGGAGGGTTGATAATTAGGGTTGATGCGGTTTTCAGGGTTTACAGGGTTTACAGGGTTTATTGCGTTCATAGGGCTTGTAGGGTTTCTAAGTCTGCCTTACCACAGCTAAGCCCTAAGCCCTTGCATGCATGGAGCATGTTTGCATGGATCGATGCATAGCACGGCAGCATGTCTAGAGTTGTTGTAAGCCCTAGGAGGGCGAACTCGGCAAAGCCGAGGACTTAGTACAAGTGCTCAGGGCCCACCTGCCACAGGGCCTTGACAAGAAATACTTAGATCATGAGCCCGGCATGATTGTGCAAGCATACGCGGACATCATCAGCGATGTGCTTTTGAGAACCTCTCGCCCCACCAAGAGCTTGTTGCAAAGTGCTGGTATCAAGGCCTGACAAAGTGTCAAGACGAGCAAGGCTGCAACATGGGTTTCGCAAGTAGCCACGACTGTGAGTTGGTGCTACAACAAGCGGCTTCAAGTGAGCACCGGTGTGAAGTTGAATGTCCTCCAGCAAACCAACAAACAGAGTTTTGGTGGCTGCTGGCTTGCAATTCCCGGCTCGCAGGCCTCGGGCTCGTAGGCCTCGGGTGTGGACTCCCCCCTCCCCCCTCCCCGCCCTCCGTCCCCCCTCCCTGGGGCCTTAAACCCTATACCCTAAACCTCGTACCCTAAACCCCACACCCTATAAACCCTACACCCAAAACCCTATATATCTATATATATATATATATATATTATGTATGTAAACAAAAAAAACATAGTATATATATACATATGTATATATATATATGTATATATATATGTATATATATGTATAGACCTAAGCCTTACACCCTAAACCCTCATCCCTCGTCGAGGCTCTCGACGGATACTTCGTGGCACCTCTGCCGGGGCCTGCTTGGACTACCTCGGTGTACTTTTGGGGTTTAGGGTTTAGGGTTTCAGGTTCAGGGTTTAGGGTTTAGGGACGAACTGTAAACTTGTTGTGTTGAGGGTTGAGGAAGTTGAGGGTTTAGTGTTACGGTTGAGGGTTGGGGGTTTACGGCTTGGGGTGGAATAGTGAAGGTTTAGCCGTTTATCTTCCCTGGCTGGTGAAGATGGAAGGTTTAGCGTCTGAGGGATCTGGGGTTTGGGGGGTCTGGGTTCAGCCCCTAAACCCTAAAAGCCCTACACCCCAAACCATAGAAGCCCTAAACCCCAAACCCTAGAAGCCCTAAACCTAATTACCTCAGCTGTAGCACATCCTCTGCACCTGAGGTCAGTACAACGGAAGAGATGGAGAAAGGGCGGCCATCTCAGCGTTTTGCCGGGCGGGTCCTGGGTTCTGGGGTTCAGGGCGTCGGGCTCTTGGGGTTGTTTAGGGTTTAGGGTTTAGGGTTTAGGGCTTAGGGCTTAGGGCTTAGGGCTTAGGGTTTAGGGTTTAGGGTTTAGGGTTTAGGGTTTAGGGTTTAGGGTTTAGGGTTTAGGGGGGGGTGTGGCATCAGCGGGCATTTTGGGGAGAAGTTTGCCACGAAATGAAATCCGAAAACCATAAATTTCACCCGAAAACCCCTCAAAGCCCTCCTAGAGCACGAGGTCCAGTAGTTGGGAGCCTGCGAGCTTTCACACAGGTGTACGTGTTCACTCGACATTGCGGTTTCCTTCTTTTGTGGGAAGAGTCCAGTTTAGGTTTAGGGTTTAAGGTTTAGGGTGTAGGGTTTAGGTCTTGAGGGTTAGGGTTTAAGGCTTAGGGCTTAGGGCTTAGGGCTTAGGGCTTAGGGCTTAGGGCTTAGGGCTTAGGGCTTAGGGCTTAGGGCTTAGGGCTTAGGGCTTAGGGTTTAGGGATGGCTAAGCGTTTGAAAGGGTTTTTTCTGGGGGGTTTGGCTTTTTTCTGGGGGTTAGGGGGTTTGAGCGTTTTTGTAAGGGGTTTCGACGCTTTTAGGGTTTTGGAGCTTGGGGCACAGGGGTTGGCTCTAAGGATCCTTGCGGAGCCACGAAGTGAGATACGAACTTTGTGGTACTTTACCGTAACTTTAGATCCTTACCTTTTTTGGGTTTATTGGCCAAGCGAAGTCGGCCTCACGAAGTGAGCTAAGCAGTCCGCCTCATGTTTCGGCGGCCATCTAGTTTTGAAGCCTGACGTCCCTCAGCCCTCAGACGCCAGTAGCTGCTCTAAGCCCTACTTGAAGAGTCATGGGTAGCTATAAGTGGTTCAGATGTAAAGCAATTAAAGTTATACTTATAACCGGTTATAAACTTCCTTAGGGCACTGATAACCTTACATATAACTCCCCCTGAAACCTTCAAGTAGCCCTAAACCCTAAACCCTAAACCCCAAACCCTAAACCCTAAACCCTAAACCCTGAACCCTGGTCCTTCAAGTACAACCCGCCGTCTGAGGATTCAGTTGTGAAGCCGGCCGTGGGCCGGGTCCTCAACTTCTGATCGTCGCCGAGGTTACTTCTGTGTAAGGCTACATCACGCATGGTGGACAACAGCAAAACCCTCTGGGTTTTGGAGTACTATACGTTAATACTGTTTTTGATTCCGGGTTCCTGTTAAAGTATACTTATACCGAAAAAGTATATGCCTTTTTTTCCAGGGTCTGCTCCAAAGTAGGGCCCTAAACCCGAATAATCCTTAATCGGCAGGGAAGCAGTTGCGGTACTCCATATGGTTTCCTAAGCTTTCCCCTCATGGCTTGGATCACAGCCAGAGCGCCCACCAGCTCTGACAAGGGCTTCTCGGTAAAGACCCTCAACGGCAGGGTGTGCAGAGACGAGGGGGGGGGGGGGGATACCCGCAAGTTTTGAGAGTGTTAGGGGGGCCTCTATTCTCTAATGTGACAAACATGGGCCCACAATACAGATCATGGCCCAAATGCCATGCAAGGTTCCGCGTAGGAAAGATTGTCATTCTGTCTGTTGCTGACAGTACTAAGAAGGATTTTGCTGGTATTGTCCTGCATCACACTGTCTTCGCAGCACACCTTCCTCTATTCCTGATGACAAAGAAATCCCTCTGTCACGGTGCTTCAGTGGCTACTCAACCTCTGAACTCCTAAGCCCTGAAACTCTAAAACCTTAAGCCCTTGACACTAAAGCCATAAAAACACCGAAGCCCCAAACTCCAAAGCCCTAACCCCTAAAGCCCTAAAACCCTAAACCCCGAGCCGCTATGGCCCAAAGCCCTAAATCCCAAAAACCCTAAAACCCTAAAACCCTAAAACGCTAAACCCTAAACCCTAAAGCCGCCTAAACCCTGAAGTAGGCCCTGAAGCCCTTTTGGCTCGCTCAAGGCGGAACTGACGACTCCGCCCCCTGAGCCCAGCTGCAGCGTGCTCGAATTCCTGGTCCCTTTGCTGTTTCGGGGTCGACAGAGGGAAATCGGATTTTAGGGTCTTAGGGTTTAGGGTTTAGGGCTTAGGGTTTTAGGGTTTAGGGTTTAGGGTTGATAGAGGTGTTTCCTGCACTTCCTGCTCCTGCAAGGGGCTTATAACCTAATTTAGGATCCTTAGAACCCAATTTAGGTTCCTTCTAGCTCTACTTGTAGCTAGGGGGCCGCTCCTAAACCCTAAACCCTAAACCCTAAACCCTAAACCCTAAACCTAGGGAATGTAGCAGCCCATATGACAGGCAGGGGTTTGGGTTTTAGATCCTAAGCCCTAAGCCCTAAACCGTTGAACGTTAGGGTCGTGTCAAGAGTCAAGAGTGTAAGTTTTGGCCTCTTTTGTTTGGATGCTTGTGTGGTTTAGGTTCCTAAACGACCCTAGACCCTAAACCCTAAAGCCTATACCCTATACCCTTATCCCTAAACCCTGAACCTTACTTGAAAAGCAGACTCACTCCCGTCGTTGGTTCGTTGTCGTTGGGGCGAAGGGTCAGCCCGAAGCCCTTGACTAGGACTGAGACTGGGCCCTCATTCCGAATTCCCCTTTTTGGGGGTCAGGGTCGAGGCTTTAGGGTTTAGGGTTTAGGGTAGCTGGGCCAGTAGGTCTTCATTCCCTTTGTTTACGGTTTAGGCTCCCTTGTATATAAGCCCCCTTTGAACCCAAAAGGGCACCCTTTTTTTGTAGCTTACTCTTGTGTCTGGCTAAGCCTAATCTAGCCAACACCACTCGTCGCCGAACCTGGCACAGACCTATGGCAGACTCCCCTGTGACAAGTGCAGGGTTGTGCCGCATCGCGATGATTCAACTAGGGGTTTGGGGGTTTAGGGGATTAGAATTTTAGGGGTTTAGTGTTTAGGGTTCAGGATTTTAGGGGTTTAGGGGTTTAGGGTTTAGGGCAGGGGTTCAGGGTTCAGGGGTTTTGCCGCATCGCTATGAGCGTTGGATGGATGGCTTAGGGGTTGCACGTATACATACATAGATAGCTAGGCCCTTGGGACATTGTATGCTTCCCCTTGTTGGGTTTAAGAGGATCGTATTCAGGAATATGTTTTCAGAGTTCAAGGGCCATCCTAGGTAGACCGGAGAGGGTTAGCCAGAATTAAGGGGCCCGAGTGTAGAGGCCCTACGGGGACGTTGGCGGGATGTTTTGAGAAACGGCGCACGGAAACTGTGCCCAAACAGGCCCTGGCAGCCTCTCAGGCATGCTTCCACGGCTTTGTTTGATGGTTGCAGGCTTAATAAAGTATAGGGGTCAATTAGGGGTTTGGGGTTTAGGGGCTTAGAATCGGGTCTAGGGGTTTATTTGGGGGTTTACGAGTTTAGGCTTTAGGGGTGTAGGGTTTTTTGCACCGACACAACTGAGAGCACATTGCGATGCAAGCTGAATGTTAAGCTGCATGTCGTGCATGCCACATTTTGTTAGAGCTACCTGCCATGGCACAGTGCGCACCCTCTCACAAGACCTGCTGACTCTAGGCGTTTTTGCACCATGGCAGCTAGCTTTTTGATTTTCATAGGCGGCGCGGGCGCGAAAGCATGGAACCTCGTCCCAGACATGTTCCGCTTGAGCCTACGAGAAGGCACACGAGAAAGTCAAAAAGACAGGAAACTCCAGACTCCAGAGAAAATGCCCTAAACCTACTCCCTAAACCCCACACCTTACTCCCTAAACCCTAAACCCAAAAGCCTACTCCCTAAACACTACACTGTCCATGAACTGGGGGTCACAGGTGCCCAAGTACGAAAAAGGGAGCCTAATGGCTTCATGCTAGGTAGGGTTTTAAGTATTAGCGTTTAGGGTTTTGGGTCAGCCCAGGGAGGTTTAAGGTTATTAGAGTTTAGGGCTTTAAGGCTTTGAGGCTTTGAGGTTTTAGGGCTTTAGGGCTTTAAGGCTTTAAGGCTTTAGGCTTTAAGGCTTTAGGGCTTTGGCTTTAGGGTCAAAGGCAGCCACTCCCAATCAGCTCAGTCACTTCCTGTATCGGCCGGGCTGTGCGGAGCAAAACCTCCCCTTAACCTGCGCCATGTCGAGGCGCTCCTGCTCAGAAACGCCCCCTAAACCCGAAACCCTAAACCCTAAACCCTAACCCCTAAACCCTAAACCCTAAACCCTAAACCCTGAACCCTGAACCCTAAACCCCAATCCCTAAACCTTAAACTGCATCAACCCTGTAGTGCTCGCCCGCGCCCGGCCACAGAGAATGCCCAAGGACCTGCCACGCTCACCTCTCAGCCGTCTCGAAGGAGACGTTGCACACACGCGTCGGGCGGGCTCGAGTTGCAATCTCTCACGGAGCCGGATGCTTCCGCAGATCGCGCGTGCGTAGGCTGCAAACTCCCTAAAGCTTGAAACCCTAAAATTTAATAGGTTAAGGTGGTAGGGTGTCTACCCCCTAGGGTTTAGGGTGCAGGGTTTAGAGGTTGAGGTTTAGGGTCCAGGGTTTAGGGTTGATTTCATGCTGAGTGTTGCTTTCGGGGTTTAGGGTTCAGTAGCGACCTTCTGAAAAGGGGAGTACCTCTTTTTGTTTCTTTGTTTGTTGCGCGTGCGCGTGCGCGTGCGCGTGCGCGTGCGCGTGCGCGTGCGCGTGCGCGTGCGCGTGCGTGTGCGTGGCGGAAGCCAGCGTGCAGAGCAGCTAAGCAGAGCAGTTGTCACGTTGTCGACAAAAACCTCAGGCTAAGGCAAGGGGGAGCCCTAAAGAGGGGGAAAGCCCTAAGCCCTTGTGGCGGGCGGCCTCTTGGAAGTGTACGCGACATGGTTGCTTGGTTCTTGGAAGTGCCGTCGTGGCTGCTTGGTCAAGCTATGCTGTTGGGTCTTTGAATGGGCTAATTGGGGAACCCTTACATGCCCTCAAAAATCCCCAGGGCCCATACTTCAGAAGCCTTGAAAGGCCACGTTAGCGTAAGCCCTTGCAGGTTCCTGGGTAGTTCGAAGTGGGGTGATCAGTATGAGTCAGCAAGGTAATATTATAACTGGTCGCAACCTGTTTTTACGACACCCTAAACCCCAACTCCTAAACCCTACTTAGAACTACCCAAGAAGCTTCAAGTACAAGCTGCAAGCTGCCACGGGGGGCCCCTTTTATGGCCCTCCCCCCTACGGCCAGCAAACTGAGAAGCATCCGATCCAGCCTTCGAAAGCAGGTGCCCCTCGTAAAGCACGTACGTGGTCTCCTGCCTAAAGACGCCGTGCCCAAGCCGAATGAGTCAAGGATGTTTGTCGTAGTTGGATTTTGTTTAAGGAAGGGCTTACAGACAGTCTAGAACGACTCTGCAGGTCACCCACACCGGACCTCATACCCACTAGTATATCACGCACAAACCTGCAGCGCACGGTGCGAACTGGGCATGAAAGGTTAGGGGCGTAAAGGGTTTATAGGTACAAGCAGATTCGAGGACCTGCACAGATTGCACGATGATGCACGTCTAAGATGTGCATCTGCTACATGCTAGTTGAGGGTAGGGCCACAGGGAGCGGGTCCACCGCAATGTCCGCCAGAGCCACACTTGCTACAGCGGCTGTGAAAGTAGTTGTGTCCTTGCAGCGTTCGCTTTGCCTACATGCTTTGTGTTGGCAAAATTCGAACCCTAAACCCGGAACCCTAGACTCTGGACCCTAAGCACAAAATATTTTCTTTAGCGGGAGAGAAGGCGGTGCGTGAACTGCTCAGAGCTTCATATTCCGGGCTAAAAAGGTTCAAAACATGAGGCAGACGGCTTTGCGAAGTCCGATGCGAACGGCACTCACTCGGAGTTTCTCAATACATACGCACCCAATTATAACTGTGCTTACAGCTCATCTCTAGGCCCATCGTACATGCCCTAATGCGGTCAGAATTGGGATGTAGGTACGGTTACCGGTTGCTTGAAGGTTCATGGGTAGATATAAGTAGGGTTATTAGTACCCTAATTAGGTTACAAAACCACTTATAAAACAGTTGCCCAGCTTATAACCCCACTAAGAACTACCCATGAACCTCCAAGTAGAATCAGATTATTACGGCGCTGGCGGATCGCGGTGTAAATTATGGCGAGCCGGGCAACTCCCTGTGTTCATCACTTGCCAGATACCTTGTCGGCGTCAGAACCTTCAGAAGCTTCGAATGCAGCCACCGAAACCGCTTTGACTCTGATTTAGGGGTTCAGGGTGTAGGGTTTAGGGTTTGCGGTTCAGGGTGCAGGGTGTAGGGTTTAGGGTTTAGGGTAATATTCTTCCTTACAAGGTAGTATAGGGATTATTGCTTTTTGGTGTTTCTTAAGCAAATTGTAGTTAAAAGTCTTAGAAATGGATTTGGGCGTCCACCCTCAAGACTAGGACGCAGAGTCGGCCCTTCTCCCCTCCCGCATTCCCATTTTTAGGGCTCAGGTTTCCCCATAAGCCCTCTTGAACTAAAACGGTACCCTTTTTGATTCCTAGGTTGCTCCTGGGGGCTAAAGGACGACTTCCTAAAGACCCCTTTGCAATCCTGAAAGCTTGGTCCATCAGCCGTGGTTATAGGTTTTAGGGTTTAGGGTTTAGGGCTAGCGTTTAGGGTTTACAGTTAGGGTTTAGGGTTTACGATTAGGGTTTAGGGTTTAGAGTTTAGGGTTTAGGGTTTACTGGGTTTAGGGGTTGAGGCTTAGGGGTGCTCTTTTTCCCCCCGATCAGATGTACAAACTCCTACAATGCCGGGCTCTCCTAAACCCTCTGTAAAACCCTCGGGCTTAGGGTTTTAGAGTGTTTGGGTTTAGGGTTTACCCTAAACCCTACAGGCCTGAAACCACCGAAAACACTCTTCGGACTCCAACGGACCGTTTCGGGCTAGAGACAACCAAGGCCGAAGCCTAGTATGTTGAGCACCAGGGCTTTGGGTTTTGGGATATTGGTTAACTCTGAGCATGTCCTTCCTCGTGAGTTGAAGGACCCTGATGATTACACTTGCCCTAGTTAGACTTGAAAGTTAACAATTCGCCACCCACCACTACAATTCTAACTGCCCTACGTAGAACCCCAGGTAAAACTATGCGTGAACCTCCAAGTACGGCAAACCCTAAACCCCAAACCCTCAAAACCCTCAAAACCCTAAAACCCTAAACCCCTAAACCCCTAAACCCCTAAACCCCTAAATAGCCCTAATACTCACCAGTTTCTGGGAGGGCGAGACGTCGAATAGACACGGAAGCAGCGGCGCCGCTCAGCAAAAAAGGTTCCTTGAAACTCAGAACACAGGCCTACAGGTAGGGTAGCTGTGTTCTAACAAGGCTTGAACCCTGAACCCGAAAACCCTGAAACCCTCAGACCCTAAACCCTAAAACCCTAAAACCCTAAACCCTAAACTCCTCAAAAGCACTGCAAAGTACTCCCGAAGCCAAGACTTCTAGGTCACCCAAAGCCATGTATAACACAAAGAAAGCAGCTAGCGCCCAAACTTCGTTGTTTAGGCCTTAGGGTTTGAGGGTTCAGTTAGGCTTTAGAGGTTTCGGGATGTAGGGTTTCGGGGTTCAGGGTTTAGGGTTGAGGGTTGAGGTTTAGGGTCCCCTGAAGCCCTAAACAAACTCAAAGCCCTGTAGCCCGCTAAGCGCCCCAACCCCTGAACCCTAAACCCTAAACCGTAAACCCTAAACCCTAAACCCTAAACCCTGAACCCTTAACCCTAAACCCTAAACCCTAACCCTAAACCCTAAACCCTAAGCCCAAGCGCCTGATAGGGCTTACTTCCTTCAAGGGCTTGGGGGTTACGATTTAGGGTTTGGGCTTAGAGTTTTGGGTCTAAGATTTAGGATTCAGGGCAGGTTCAGGGCTTACGGGTTTGGGTTTTGGGTTTAGGGTTTTAGGGTTTTAGGGTTTTAGGGTTTTAGGGTTTTAGGGTTTTAGGGTTTTAGGGTTTTAGGGTTTTAGGGTTTTAGGGTTTTAGGGTTTTAGGGTTTTAGGGTTTTAGGGTTTTAGGGTTTTAGGGTTTAGGGTTTTAGGGTTACAGTTTGGGGTTGTACGGTTTGGGGTTTTGAGGTTTTGGGTTGAAACTGTTCAACGCTTAGGGCTTCGAGCTGCCGCCTGCCCCCCAATATTTCGCACCCCTGGGCACTCCATACATTTGCCTTTGCTCAACTCTAAACCCTAAACCTAAAACCTTAAACCCAAAGGGTTTAGGTTAGGGGTTTAGCGTGTCGGGTTCCGTGCTCTACACCCTAGTCCCTGAACCCCAAGCCGAGAAACCCTGGTCCGGCCGAACACCAAAAACCCCAAAGTTTGGTTTGGGGTTTAGGGTTTAGGGTTTAGGGTTTAGGGATTAGGGTTTAGGGTCTAGGGTTTAGGGTTTAGGGTTTAGAGAGTATAGGGTTCAAGGTCTAGGGCCCAAACAGGGCGCCCCCCCCCTCAACCCATCAAGCCCGGTGCCAGATGCTCAGCCGCGAGAGGCGGCAGCTTCCCGCCGGGCGGCCCTGTATGCGCCCCCATTTCCATGGGTTTAGGGTTTGGGGTTTGGGGTTTAGGGTTTAGGGTCCCCATGATGAAGGTGTTCCGTTGCAAGTGTTGTTGTTTTTCGATTCTGAGCTTCCAGGGTTTTGGGGTTTAGGGCGGTTAAGGTTTAGCCGGGTAGGATAACCCGAACCCTAAATCTTAAACCCTAAACCTTAAACTCTAAACCCTAAACCCTCAACCCTCTCTGTAGGGTTCTTAGTGTGCAGGGGTCATAGGCCAAGCCCCTAAACCCTGAACCCTGAACCCTGAACCCTAAACCCTAAACCCTAAACCCTAAACCCTAACCCCAAGAAGGGGAACAGTGACCTTAAAACCGTCGGCCCCGTGACTGAACCCCTGCCTGGCGATACTGAACTGTCTCAAGAATATACCTTGATTGCGGTGTACGTAGGGTTTTAGGGTCTCAGCATTTCAGGCTTTTAGGGTTTAGGGTTTTAGGTTTCTAAGCCCTAAGCCCCATAGAACCCTAAGGCCCCAGACCCGACTACAACTCCCTGGCCAAGGCGATGCCTAGCTGGCTGGCAGAAGCGATCATCGCAAAGCTGGATGACCTGCAGGCAGCATTTTGTGTAATCGGTTTCTAGGGTTTAGGGTTTTGGGTAATGGGTAATGGGTAATGGGTTTCTAGGGTTTATTGGGATTTATAGGGTTTATGGAGAGTCTTATAGGGTATTTTAATGTAGGGCTCGGGAGAATTACTAGGGTTTCTAGGGTTTATTGGGATTTATAGTTTTTTTTATGGGGTTGCTTAGGGTCTTGTAGGGTTTATTTCATATAGGGGTTGGAAGAATTGCTTGTAGTATTCCCGTAGGGCCCCTGGATTATTATCCTATGCTAACCCCCAAAACCTTATTCTAATTCTTAAGGCCCCTATAGAAGTGTTTCGGGCTAAGGGTTTAGAACGAAGGGGGTGCTTTAGGGGTAAGGCTTCGAGAGCTTAGGTTTTAGAAGCCTTGTCGGGGTACCAAGTGGTGAGCAAGGGGTGAGATCCACCAGCCTGACCCCACAACCCAGTTTGCAGGATTTAGGGTTCAGGGTTCAGGGTTAGGGTTGTGGGCAACAGGTGCGTGCTTAAAAAGGCCCCAGCCCAAAGCCCTAATCAAGATGAAGCCCAAGCATACCCTGATACAGCCCGAATTTAAACCCTGAAGCTCTAATTCCTAAGCCCTAAACCCCAACTAACCTCCAGGCTCTGCCTACACCCCGAACTGCCCCCAACAAAACGCGCATGCAAATGGAAGCCTGTGCCCGGAACTGCCTAAGCCTCCTCAACCTCCTAAACCCTAAGCCACCTAAACCTCCCAAGCCTCCTAAAACTCCCAAACCCCCTAAAACTCCGAAAATAGGGATTTCTTATAAGAAATTAGGGTTTAGGGGTTTAGGGGTTTAGGGTTCAGAGGTTCAGGGTTGAGGGTTTAGGGGAACAGGGGTATGTTTGGGGTGGGAGAGGGTGGAAGATGTTCCGCCTCCCCACGCTCCCTGATCAAGGTGCTCCCGTAAAGACCGGATCTTCGAAGACCCCGTGAGCCCCCCCTCACTTTCGGGTTTTGGGCCGTGGGCTTTGGGCTTTGGGCTTGGGCTTGTTATTCTACAAAGCCCAACCCCCCCCCCCCCCCCCCCGCACGCACGATCAAACCCTCTTAAAGCTGCCGGTACGGATGGGCCGGCCGAACGCCCTGAACCCTAAAACCCTAGACTCCCTAAAACCTAAAACCCTAAACTCCCTAAACCCTAAAACCTAAACCGTCAGGCGTGCGACCTGGGGGTAGGACCCCGCTGCTTCGAAAAGGGCTTGTCGGGGCGGGGGAGGGGGGCATGGAGGGTTTGGGGTTTAGAGTTTAGGGTTGAGGGTTTAGAGTTTAGGGTTCAGGGTTTGGAGTTTAGAATTGAGGGTTTATAGAGTTTAGGGTTGAGGGTTTATAGAGCTTAGGGTTGAGAGTTAGGGTCTCTGGTGTCCGTTCTTTTTCTTACTAGGAATCGTAAGACGCATGCCCATGACTCCAGGGCTTTGGACGCGTTCCCGCGCGCTTCTCCCCGGTGAGAACACGGCTAACCTGGGGGGGGGGGGGGGGGGGGGAGGCCCTGGTAATACTATAATACCCCCCCCCCCCCCAGAACCCTATTCTAATTATGAAGGCCCCTATAGTAGCCATTCGGGGTAAGGGCTTAGAAGGAAGGGTGTACTTTAGGGCTTGAGGGTTTGGGGTAAGGCTTTGAGGGCTTAGTGTTTTTGAAACCTTGTCGGCGTACCCTATTCTAATGATGCTCCTATATTATCTGGCTGGACCTTTGGGGTCATGGCAGAACCCAGCGAGGCCCTCACGAGGTCACACAATGTCTCGGCCAGACCCTAAACCCTAAACCCTAAACCCTAAACCCTAAACCCTAAACCCTAAACCCTAAACCCTAGACCCTAGACCCTAAACCCTAAACCCTAGGGCTCAAACCTTGAGGCCCGGAGTCTGAGCAAGCCGTGTCACCTGAAGAGGCTGTGTAGGGTAAACCCTAGTAAGGCCAGAACCCTAGAAACCCCCGAACTCTTAATCCTGCACCTGAAAACGCTACGCCATGAACCATAAAACGCCCTAAATCCCTGAACCCTAAGCCCCTAAACCCTAAGACCCCTAAACCCTAAAACCCCTAAAGCCCCTAAAGCCCCCTAAGAGCTAAAACCCCGAAACCTAAACCCCTAAACCCTATAACCCCTAAAGCCCCTGAACCCTAAATCCCCGAAGCCTAAACCCCTAGAACCCCTAAAGCCCCTCAAGCGCCCAACCCCCTAAAACCCCCAAGCCTAAACCCCCAAACCCTAAACCCCTAAACCCTAAAACCCCGAAGCCTAAACCCCTAGAACCCCCAGAGTCCCTAAAGCCCCCAAATCCTAAAACCCCGAAACCCAAAACCCCTAAAACCCCTAAAGCCCCTGAAGCCCCTGAAGCCCCTAAACCCTAAAATCCCGATTCCTAACCCCTAAACCCTAAACCCCTAAACCCTAAAACCCCGAAACCCAAACCCTAAACCCAAAACCCTAAATCCCAAAAGCTCGGGTCCGTCCAAGGCGGCGGAGAGCTTAGACTTGCTAGTTCTTTGTGAAGTTCTAGGGTTTAGGGTTTAGGGCTTAGGGCTTAGGGCTTAGGGTTTAGGGTTTAGGGTTAGGGTTTAGGGCTTAGGGCTACTTGAAGGTTCATGAGTAGTTATCTGTCGGGTTAGAAGTACCCTCAACAAGCTTATCGTCGTTGCCCTACTTATAGCTGCAATTGACCCTAAACCCTAAACCCTAAACTCCCATTCGGCCGGCAGGACCCGACCTGTGTCAGCGTCTTCCCCCATCCGCCACGGTCGGCTACATGGCGGGGAGCCCAAACACTCTTAAAACCCTACAATTTGTAGGGTTTAGGGTTTAGGGTTTAGGGTTTAGGGTTTAGGGTTTAGGGTTTAGGGTTTAGGGTTTAGGGTTTAGGGTTCAGGGTTCAGGGTTTAGGGTTTAGGGTTTAGGGTTTAGGGTAACCCAAAGAAGGTTAGAACATGTTAGAATTGTAGGTGCCCTACATGCGAGCCAATTCTGAATCTACCCATGAACCTCCGTTCGGGTTTTCGGTCGCGGTTTAGTTGTGGGGTCTTCCGCTGTACGCCCCAAAGTTCCAGAATCCCAAAAATTCCACAATCTTGAAACCCTGAAACCCTAGCACCCTGAAACCCCGAAACCCAAAAACCCGGAAAACTCTAAACCCTGCATGAAACCCAAAGACTCTTAACCGCAGGGACCATTTTAAACTCTAATCCGCAAGCTGCCACAAAACACAGGGTTTTAGGTATTAGGGTTCAGGCTCAGGGTGTGGGCTTGAGTGTTTAGGGTGTTGTGGGTGTGCAAGTCGGGTTTCGGGTGCAGTGCATCCGGCTTTAGGGTTTGGGGTTTGGGGTTTAGGGTTTAGGGTTTAGGGGTGCAACGCACCAAAAAAAAACGCGCCAGGAGGTGGGCCAAACGAGTGAGATGACCATCTGCCTCTTCGCGCTGAAGAAGGGCGCAAGTATCCCGCCGGGCCCATATCTTTGTGGTGCTTTACTGTAACTGTACATCTTTAGCCTTTTTGGGCTTATTGGGTTTCTTAATAAGGCAGCTAAAAGTTTGATTTATAGCTACCCTCCTAAGTGCAGCCAAGATATGGTCTGTTGGTGGTTCAGGGGAATTACCTTGAAAGCCAATAGACTATAATTACGGGCTACAGTTTCCTCTTTTGGGGGTATAGTAGTAGTGAAGCATCTTAGTTTGGAGGCAGGAAGGAAGGGTAAGGGTACCAGCGACCACATCCAGAACCCCACAGTCCCGTCCGAAACCCGAAACTGTAAACCTCAACCCCCCCCCCCCGCCCCTCCCTCCTTGGGTTTATAGAGGGTAGGGTTTAGGGTAGGGTTTAGGGTTTAGGGTTTATTTAGGTTTTAGGGTTTAGGGTTGAGGGTTCGAAAGAGTTGCGAAAGCCCAGGACCCTGAGAATCCCCACGCTGGTCACGCTGTTATGGAACTCGTGTTTCATGAGGCATAGAGGGCATAGGGTTTAGTTGGAGGTTCATGGTACCTGTTAGCCAATTATAACTGTACTTATGGCGCACTTATAAGCTCCTTAAGTGCCCTAATAGGGTTGTAAGTGCAGTTAGAAGTACAGCTATAATTGGTTAATAAGTAGCATGAACCTCCAAGTAAGGTTCAGGGTTTCTAGGGGCAGTGCGGTTGTGCTTCCCATGACGAGGGGCTCAGTGCGGCCAGGTGCTAAGGCAAATAGGTTTTTGCATCTGGTTTTCTCCTGTGGAGGGGGGGGGGGGGGGATTCTAGAAAGAACCCTGAAACTGCAGACCCTAAGAACCATAAAGCCCCTAAAAGCCCTAAAAGCCTAACAAATTCCTAAAAAACCCAAGAGCCCTAACACCGATACAGTGCCTGGAGGGTTTCTTTCCTTGGGTCTGTACAGCAAAAAACTGAAGGCCAGAACGCGATTTCTAACCAGTAGTGTGCTGAAATCCGTTACCAAGAAAAACAGCTACTTTCCGATTCTACAGGTAGGCCCGCGCCTGGGCGAGAGCGCGATTTTCTAGCCAAAATGAGGGCTGCGCCTAGGCAAGAGCAGCACGATTTCGAAACAGATCCAAGCCACACCTTAAAAATGCAAAACAACCCCGAGCCACGCCTTTCAACAAAAAAAAGCTCCGCCTAAGCCCCTAAGCCCCAAACCCTAAACCCGCAACCCTAAACTCTAAACCCTAAACCCTAAACCCTAAACCCATGCCTAGACTCCCGCCAAGGCTCCACGATCATCCCGATATGCACGCGGGGCTCTCTCAGCATGAGCAGTGGGGGTTCAGGGTTTAGGGTTTAGGGTGCGGGGTTTAGGGTTCAGGGTTTAGGGCTTAGGGTTTAGGGTTCAGGGTTTCGGGTTCAAGGTTTAGGGTTTAGTATAGGGTGCAGTGCAAGGCTCACGGTGCAAAACCCCCACTTGGAGGTTCATGGGTGCTTAAAAGTAGGGTTGTAACTGGGGGCAAAGGCTCAGGGCTCTGGTTGGAGCCCAGGGTCCTGGCTTTGGCATTGGATGGAAGGGTCCACCTCTTATGACTTCCACGTAATTTTGGATCAGGCTCATGCGATGGCCGGCCAAGGTGGGTACTCCAAATTGGAGTTAGGGTTTAGGGTGTAGGGTGTAGGGTTTAGGGTTTAGGGTGTAGGGTTTAGGGCTTAGGGCTTAGGGTTTAGGGTTTGGCACTTCATCAAGGAGGCGAACGTTCAGCCTCCACCACCGCCTCAGACTCATCTGAAGCTTTCGGGAACAAGATTAATTTGAGGGAGGGCTGTTGTAGGGAGATTTTGCAGCTTGCGGATGCATCGGAAAGCCAAACGCGAAGTTTTGCTCTAAAGCCCTGGGGTGGGTGGAAGCGACGCCATGCAGCCCAGCCCTGTAGGGCGTCAGCCCAGCCCTGTGGGGCGTCGGTTTAGGGTTTAGGGTTTAGGGTTTAGGGTTTAGGGTTTAGGGTTTAGGGTTTAGGGTTTAGCCCGGCTTCCTCGCTGACGGGCGCAACCTCGAAGGCCAAAGCTCGGCCAGTGGCACTGGACGTGTGCTTCAGGCAAGCCCAAACCCTGGCAAGCAGAAGCCACGAAGCCGCAACTAACACCCCAAAGCTTCACAAGCATTTTTTGGCTTACAGCTGTAAAGCCATTTCCAGCCCCCCCTCCCCCTCCCCCCCTCCCTCCCCCCCGAACCCTAAACCCCCAACCCTATTCCCCAAACCCTAAATTCAACCCTAAACCTGAACTCTGCCTATCCTACAGCTGCAACCCCCGAGACCCTCAAACCCCAAACGGATGTATTTGTTGTGAAGGAGCCCGAGCCCCGAAAGGGCTCCTAGAGCGGGTTTAGGGTTTAGGGTTTAGGGTTGAGGATTTCAGGTTAAGGGCTCTTATATGGCTTCATTAATGCATCTTGCATTTGCCCGAAGCCCGAAACCCTCAAACCCTTTAAAACCTCAACCCTGAACCTTAAACCCTGAAATCCCCAAACCCTAAACTGTAAACCCCCTAAACCCGAAACTAAAAAATACCTAAATCATAAACCCTAGAAGCTCAGACCCTAAACCAAAAGCGAGGGTGCCCAATGTTCTAGGGTTGGAACCCTTGTTATGGTCCCTTACCCTTGTTTATAGGGATCCGGAGTATGGGCCCTTGTCATGCTTAGTTTAGGGTTTAGGGTTCAGGGTTTAGGGTTTAGGGTTTACGGTTTAGGAAAGGACTGTATAAAATGGTGCCCAAACTAAAGGCCCATACTTGGAACACTAGAACCCTAAACCAGACTAAAACCACCCAAACCCTAAACCCTAAAAATCCCAAACCCTAAACTTAAAAAAATGAACCCTAAACCCTTAAACCCTTAAACCCTTAAACCCTTAAACCCTTAAACCCTTAAACCCTTAAACCCTTAAACCCTTAAACCCTTAAACCCCAAACTCTAGACCCCAAAACGCCAAAAACTCAAGAGAGTGTGCCAACATGTTGTTGCCCTGAACCCTAAACCCCAAACCCCAAACCCCAAACCCTAAACCCTCAGGTCTTCGGGCGTCTCCTCTTCGGCCGCATGTTGGCCACCTCGGTACCTCCCCCCCCCCCCCCCCCGGCCCCCCGCTGGAGCCGTTTAGGGTTAGGGTTTAGGGTTTAGGGTTTAGGGTTTAGGGTTTAGGGTTTAGGGTTTAGGGTTTAGGGTTTAGGGTTTAGGGTTTAGGGTTTAGTGTTCAGGGTCCAGGGTCTAGGGTTCAGGGTTTAGGGTTTAGGGTTTAGGTCCAATCCCTAAACCCTAAACCTCTAAACCCAACACCCTAGAAGCCTCAGCTCCCAAAGCCAGAAGCAAACCCGCAATGCCCCCCTATGTTCGAGCTCCTGTGAGCCCTCAGAAGATCAAGGGTTTAGGGTTTAGGGTTTAGGGTTTAGGGTTTAGGGTTTAGGGTTTTACGTGAGGGTTAGGGCTTATCGGCTAGTGCTGGGTGGACCCAAGGTTAGGCTTCTTCCGTAGAGAACTCAGCACCCAGGAACGAACCGCCTTACGTAGAGAGATAGCGCCTTTGTGCTGCATGTGTAAGGTTTAGGGTTTAGGTTAGGGCCCTTCTTTGGGCAAAACGCGCCCCGCTGCACTCCCCTCCCTTACACTCCCCTAGGTTCCCCTAAACCCTAGACCCTAGACCCTAAGAAGACTCCAATATGTAAACCCCAAACCCTACACCCTAAACTCTAAGCCTTGAAGCTTTGAAGCTTTGAAGCCCTCAACCCTAAACCCTAAACCCTCAACCCTAAACCCTAAACCCCAAGCCCTAAACCCCAAAGGTTCCCCAAGGAGTCGCCTGTGCCTGACATCCTCGCCCACTGCGTGGCTCAAGAGTCGAAAGCTGGATGTCTCCACCCCATTGCCCCCTGAATTCCAGGGTTTGGGGTTTAGGGTTTAGGGTTTAGGGTTTAGGGTTGAGGATGCGACCGTCTGTGATCAGAAGCACCCCAAGAAACTCCTAAGCTCTGCTGCATCCCACACAAGCCTGACCGAATCCGGGCCCTCTAACTCAACCCTAAAGCCTGTTCAACTCCAGTTAGAACCCCAAACCCTTAAGGGTTGTTTTCCATCCCATTCCTGGGGGGGCTCGCGCGCACTTGAAGTGAAGGCGCGGGGATCTTGGCGACTGTCTTCAAGCCCCACAATGTCAAAAACCCTAAACCCCTAGAACCCTCAAGCCCAAAAACCCCAAAAACCCTAGAAAACCCTGAAACAGCTCTCAAAAAAAGAGCACCTAAAGACTCAAGAATAGAAAACAAAACCCTTGAGACCCTAAAAAACCCTGCAGCTCCGGGTTTTAAGTTTATCGGGCATGTAGGGTATAGGTACAGGGTCCCGGGTTTATAGGGTTCATAGGGTTCATAGGGCTTCTAGGGCTTATAGGGCGTAGGGTTCTGGGCTGATAAAGCTTGGAGTTAGTTAGGGTTTAGAGGGTCTACAGGGTTTATAGGGTCTTAGAAGGGTTTATGCCAAATCTCGACCCTCCACGTGCCACGGCTGTTTCAGGGGTTGAGGCTAAAACCCCTCAAACCCCTGACGCCATTAACCCTAAACCCTCAAACCTTTCAGCCCTAAGGCCCAAAAACCCTAAAACCCTAAAACCCTAAAACCCTAAAACCCTAAACCCTTAACCCATACACCCTAAGCGCCTAAAACCCTATGACCCTTAAGGGTTTGAGGCGTCTTTGGGTTGAGCACCCCAAGACGGGTGCCACTTGCCCCAAAATGAAAGCTCAGCCAGCAAGACCCATTTATAGGAGGGCAACAGCAGCTGAGGGTTAGATAAGGTTTTTAGGGTTTACAGGGCTTTATAGAGTTTACCACAATAGAGTTGAGGGTTTTCAGGGTTTATGGTATGAGGCTTGTCCGGTTTTTGTTGGAGGGGAGGAGGGGGTGGGTCTTGGGGGTATGTTGGGCCCTAAAACCCTAAAGCCACAAAGCCCTAAAACCCCCAAAACCCTAAAACCCTAAACCCAGAGTCTAAACCCTAACCCTAAACCCCAAACCCTAAACCCTAAACACAACCCTGAAGCTTAACCCCCCGCCTCGGCGGCCAGGGCGCTGGTTTCTCCATGGCAAGGCACAGCTTTCCCGCCGAAACCCTGCACCCTAAACTTTGAGAAACCCTAAACCTTCTCAAGCCCTAAGCCATTAAACTTAGGGTTTGGGGTTTAAGGGCTCTTAGTTCCTAAGCCTTTAAGCCCTCAGCCATTAAACTTAGGGTTTGGGGTTTAAGGGTTCTTATTTCCTAAGCCTTTAAGCCCTAAGTTAGTGCACTTAGGGTTTGGGGCTTAGGGATTCTTATGGGGTTTCAGGGTTGCCTAAACCCTAAACCCTTGACTTAGGGTCTAGCGTTTAGGCTTGCCCTCAAAACCCCTGAAGCCCCTAAGACCTTTCGGGACAGCATCACCAGGGACCTCCAGTCCACGATGGTTTCTCATGCAGGGCGGGCTGGGGGGGTGGGGAGGGTGGGGGCGGTGAAGACCCTCTCACATGTCGGGCTTGATAGGGTGTGGGGTTTAGGGTTCTGGATTCGGCTTGGCTATCCCTAAATAGCCTTAATTATGGGGGGGGAACATTTGGGGGGGGGGGGGGGGGGGGGGGGGGGGGGTGGGTGGCTTAAATAGGGTTTATTTGGAAGCTGAGAGTCGTGTTTTTGTGTGGTAGATACAAAGGAAAGGGCATAAGAAAGTAGCGAAAGGAGCTCCTCAATTCCCTTCCTTATCTCCTATCCTTTTTCTTTATTCATTGCAACAGGAGAATACAGGAAAAGGGCCTCCATTCCCCTCTTGTTCTTCCTTTCTTGTGTTTTTGTCATTTAAAGGGGAACAGGAGAAGAGAAGGGAAAGAGAAGGAGAGAGGAGAGATAAAAGGAACACAATTTTAATGGGAAGAGCCAAGAAAAGAATAGAAGAGAGATGAACAAAGAAGATGGAGAGACAAAACAAGGCGCAAAGAAGATGGCACTCTTCTTTATCTATCCTCTCTCCCTTCTCTCTCCCTTCCCTCTTTCTTTTCGAAACAGAAAAACTAAAAAGGAATAACTTGAAAAGGAGAAGGGTAATGAAAAGAGCAGAAGAGACAGGCCGAAAAGGGGAATATGATGAACTGAAAAGAAGAGAAGACACAAGAAACAAGGAGACGGATAGCACTCTTCTTTATCTATCATCTCTCCCTTCCTTGTCTCTCGCTTTTCCCTCTATAATTAAAACAAATAGGTGCCCTCTCCTCTTCAGGAAGCCCCCTTGCCCTTATTTTGCTAGCTTTCTGAAACAACAAGGGAAACAACACATAGAAAGAGAGGAAAGGGAATGAAACAATAGGCAGTGGAGCTCTTCAGTGTCTTTACCTATCTCTTTTCTTCTTTTTCTTTTTCATTCAATAAGGAAAAGAAGCTTCCTTTGGTGTGATTTTGAGATTTAAAAGAGAACAAGAGAAGAGAAGGGAGAGAGAAAGGAGAGAGGAGAGATCAAAAGGAAGCAATTTTCATGGGAAGAGCAATGAAAATCATGGAAGAGAAATGAAGACAGGAGAGGGAGGTGCAAAATCAGGCAAAGAGAAGATGGTGCTCGTTTTCTTCTTTCCTCTCTTTCTTATCTTTCCCTTTCAAATAAAAACAAAAGGAAGAACAATGAACATGTAAAGGAACCCGTTTTCTTTTTCCGTTTGGGAACAAGGAAAAGAACAGAGGCGATAGGGCGAGAGGAGGGATTTGCTGCAGCATGGGGAGGGTCTACGGACAAGGAGCCAACCCCGCTCGCTTTCCCCATCCATTGGAAAAGAAAGGAGCATGGCCTCCATTCCCCTCTTGTTCTTCCTTTCTTGCGCTTTTGTCATTTAAAGGGGAACAGGAGAAGAGAAGGGAGAGAGAAGGAGAGAGGAGAGACAAAAGGATTGCATTGTTAATGGGAAGAGCAAAGAAAAGAATAGAAGAGAGATGAATAGAGAAGTGGGAGAGACAAAACAAGGCGCAGAGAAGATGGCACTCTTCTTTATCTATCCTCTCTCCCTTCTCTCTCCCTTCCCTCTTTCTTTTCGAAATAAGAAAACAAAAAGGAAGAACTATGAGAAGGAGAAGGGTAAGGAAAGGAACAGAAGAGATAGGCCGAGAGGAGGGGTATGATGAAGTATGGACCGGTCCACGCGCCAGGAGTCACCCTCTGCTTACCCTTCCACTGCCTTATCACACAAGTTCCTTTCTTGTGGTTTATCAGTCAAAAGGAAACAGAAGGAGAGAAGGGAAAGAGAAGTGAGACGAGATAACAAGGATGCCATTTTGCTGGAAGCGCAACTGTATGTGGCCACAACAAGCAGGCCAGGGAGGCTCAGGCGGGGCAAGTCTCTCCCTAATTAGAAAAAATCAATCTTGCTATTCACAGGTAGGCGCCCTTCTTCCTCTTCAGGAAATCTCCTTTCCCTTATTTTGCTTTTTGAAGCGAATAAGACAAACAACAGATAAGAAGAGAGGACAGGGAATGACTAGGTAAAGAGAGGAGCTCTTCAATTTCCTCCCTATCTCTTAAGTTACTTTTCCTTCTTGGGCGGGTGTCCTTTTTTCTTCCTTGAAGATGCAGAAAACTAGCAAAAAGGACACCCGATCGCCCATTTTCTTTTCAATTCCCTTCCTTATCTCCTATGCTCTTTTCCTTATTCATTGCAACAGGAGAATACAGGAAAAGGGCCTCCATTCCCCTCTTCTTCCTTTCTTGTGTTTTTGTCATTTAAAGGGGAACAGGAGAAGACAAGGGAAAGAGAAGGAGAGAGGAGAGATAAAAGGAACACAATTCTAATGGGAAGAGCCAAGAAAAGAATAGAAGAGAGATGAACAAAGAAGATGGAGAGACAAAACAAGGCGCAAAGAAGATGGCACTCTTCTTTATCTATCCTCTCGCCCTTCTCTCTCCCTTCCCTCTTTCTTTTCGAAACAGAAAAACTAAATTGGAAGAACTTGAAAAGGAGAAGGGTAAGGAAAAGAGCAGAAGAGACAGGCCGAAAAGAGGAATATGATGAACTGAAAAGAAGAGAAGACACAAGAAACAAGGAGACGGATAGCACTCTTCTTTATCTATCATCTCTCCCTTCCTTGTCTCTCGCTTTCCCCTCTATAATTAAAAAAATAGGCGCCCTCTCTCCTCTCCAGGAAGCCCCCTTGCTCTTATTTTGCTAGCTTTCTGAAACGACAAGGAAACAACACATAGAAAGAGAGGAAAGGGAATGAAACAATAGGCAGTGGAGCTCTTCAGTGTCTTTACCTATCTCTTTTCTTGTTTTTCTTTTTCATTCAATAAGGAAAAGAAGCTTCCTTTGGTGTGATTTTGAGATTCAAAAGAGAACAAGAGAAGAGAAGGGAGAGAGAAAGGGGAGAGGAGAGATCAAAAGGAAGCAATTTTCATGGGAAGAGCAATGAAAATCATGGAAGAGAAATGAAGACAGGAGAGGGAGGTGCAAAATCAGGCAAAGAGAAGATGGTGCTCGTTTTCTTCTTTCCTCTCTTTCTTATCTTTCCCTTTCAAATAAAAACAAAAGGAAGAACAATGAACATGTAAAGGAACCCGTTTTCTTTTTCCGTTTGGGAACAAGGAAAAGAACAGAGGCGATAGGGCGAGAGGAGGGATTTGCTGCAGCATGGGGAGGGTCTACGGACAAGGAGCCAACCCCGCTCGCTTTCCCCATCCATTGGAAAAGAAAGGAGCATGGCCTCCATTCCCCTCTTGTTCTTCCTTTCTTGCGCTTTTGTCATTTAAAGGGGAACAGGAGAAGAGAAGGGAGAGAGAAGGAGAGAGGAGAGACAAAAGGATTGCATTGTTAATGGGAAGAGCAAAGAAAAGAATAGAAGAGAGATGAATAGAGAAGTGGGAGAGACAAAACAAGGCGCAGAGAAGATGGCACTCTTCTTTATCTATCCTCTCTCCCTTCTCTCTCCCTTCCCTCTTTCTTTTCGAAATAAGAAAACAAAAAGGAAGAACTATGAGAAGGAGAGGGTAAGGAAAGGAACAGAAGAGATAGGTCGAGAGGAGGGGTATGATGAAGTATGGACCGGTCCACGCGCCAGGAGTCACCCTCTGCTTACCCTTCCACTGCCTTATCACACAAGTTCCTTTCTTGTGGTTTATCAGTCAAAAGGAAACAGAAGGAGAGAAGGAAAAGAGAAGTGAGACGAGATAACAAGGATGCCATTTTGCTGGAAGCGCAACTGTATGTGGCCACAACAAGCAGGCCAGGGAGGCTCAGGCAGGGCAAGTCTCTCCCTAATTAGAAAAATCAATCTTGCTATTCACAGGTAGGCGCCCTTCTTCCTCTTCAGGAAATCGCCTTTCCCTTATTTTGCTTTTTGAAGCGAATAAGACAAACAACAGATAAGAAGAGAGGACAGGGAATGACTAGGTAAAGAGAGGAGCTCTTCAATTTCCTCACTATCTCTTAAGTTACTTTTCCTTCTTGGGTGGGTGTCCTTTTTTCTTCCTTGAAGATGCAGAAAACTAGCAAAAAGGACACCCGATCGCCCATTTTCTTTTCAATTCCCTTCCTTATCTCCTATGCTCTTTCCCTTATTCATTGCAACAGGAGAATACCGGAAAAGGGCCTCCATTCCCCTCTTCTTCCTTTCTTGTGTTTTTTGTCATTTAAAGGGGAACAGGAGAAGACAAGGGAAAGAGAAGGAGAGAGGAGAGATAAAAGGAACACAATTCTAATGGGAAGAGCCAAGAAAAGAATAGAAGAGAGATGAACAAAGAAGATGGAGAGACAAAACAAGGCGCAAAGAAGATGGCACTCTTCTTTATCTATCCTCTCGCCCTTCTCTCTCCCTTCCCTCTTTCTTTTCGAAACAGAAAAACTAAATTGGAAGAACTTGAAAAGGAGAAGGGTAAGGAAAAGAGCAGAAGAGACAGGCCGAAAAGAGGAATATGATGAACTGAAAAGAAGAGAAGACACAAGAAACAAGGAGACGGATAGCACTCTTCTTTATCTATCATCTCTCCCTTCCTTGTCTCTCGCTTTCCCCTCTATAATTAAAAAAAATAGGTGCCCTCTCTCCTCTTCAGGAAGCCCCCTTGCTCTTATTTTGCTAGCTTTCTGAAACGACAAGGAAACAACACATAGAAAGAGAGGAAAGGGAATGAAACAATAGGCAGTGGAGCTCTTCAGTGTCTTTACCTATCTCTTTTCTTGTTTTTCTTTTTCATTCAATAAGGAAAAGAAGCTTCCTTTGGTGTGATTTTGAGATTCAAAAGAGAACAAGAGAAGAGAAGGGAGAGAGAAAGGAGAGAGGAGAGATCAAAAGGAAGCAATTTTCATGGGAACAGCAATGAAAATCATGGAGGAGAAATGAAGACAGGAGACCGGGATCCCCTTGGCACCCTGCAAAAGTCCTGCAAATGCCACACAAAACGGAAAAGGGTAGGAACAACATTTGCGGGTCAAAATTTGCCGGGATCCCCTTGGCACCCTGCAAAAGTCCTGTAAATGCCACACAAACGGGAATAGGGTAGGAACAACATTTGCGGGTCAAAATTTGCCGGGATTCCCTTGGCACCCTGCAAAAGTCCTGCAAATACCACACAAAACGGAAAAGGGTAGGAACAACATTTGCGGGTCAAAATTTGCCGGGATCCCCTTGGCACCCTGCAAAAGTCCTGCAAATACCGCACAAAACGGAAAAAGGTAGGAACAACATTTGCGGGTCAAAATTTGCCGGGATCCCCTTGGCACCCTGCAAAAGTCCTGCAAATACCACACAAAACGAAAAAGGGTAGGAACAACATTTGCGGGTCAAAATTTGCCGGGATCCCCTTGGCACCCTGCAAAAGTCCTGCAAATGCCACACAAAACGAAAAAGGGTAGGAACAACATTTGCGGGTCGAAATTTGCCGGGATCCCCTTGGCACCCTGCAAAAGTCCTGCAAATGCCACACAAAACGGAAAAGGGTAGGAACAACGTTTGCGGGTCAAAATTTGCCGGGATCCCCTTGGCACCCTGCAAAAGTCCTGCAAATGCCACACAAACGGGAATAGGGTAGGAACAACATTTGCGGGTCAAAATTTGCCGGGATTCCCTTGGCGCCCTGCGAAAGTCCTGCAAATACCACACAAAACGAAAAAGGGTAGGAACAACATTTGCGGGTCAAAATTTGCCGGGATCCCCTTGGCACCCTGCAAAAGTCCTGCAAATGCCACACAAAACGGAAAAGGGTAGGAACAACATTTGCGGGTCAAAATTTGCCGGGATCCCCTTGGCACCCTGCGAAAGCCCTGCAAATGCCACACAAATCGGAATAGTGTAGGAACAACATTTGCGGGTCAAAATTTGCCGGGATTCCCTTGGCACCCTGCAAAAGTCCTGCAAATACCACACAAAACGAAAAAGGGTAGGAACAACATTTGCGGGTCAAAATTTGCCGGGATCCCCTTGGCACCCTGCAAAAGTCCTGCAAATACCACACACAACGGAAAAGGGTAGGAACAACATTTGCGGGTCGGGGTTGGGGGGTCAGGAATTAAATAATTTAAATAATTTAAATAATTTAAATGCCCCAGGGGGGGCGTCCGGGCATTAAAATTATTTAAATTATTTAATTCCCCGGCTCGTACTTTAGTATTGGGGGGAGGCCCGCGCTCGTAATTCAGTATTGGGGGGAGGCCCGGGCTCGTAATTTAGTGTTGAGGGGGAGGCCCGGGCTCGTGATTTAGTATCGGGGAATTGAAAAATTGATTTCATTTCAATGTCCAGGGGCCCGATTTGGCCAAATTTTGCCGGGCAGCCTCCGGGCAAAATTTGGCCAAATCGAGCCGCGCATTTCTCGTGGCATACGAAGGCGGCAAATTTTGACCCGCAAAGTTGTTCCTACCCGTTCCCGTTTTGTGTGGTATTTGCATCACTTTTCCCGAGTGCCAAGGGGATCCCGGCAAATTTTGACCGGCAAAGTTGTTCCTACCCTTTCCCGTTTTGTGTGGTATTTGCAGGACTTTTCCAGGGTGCCAAGGAAATCCCGGCAAATTTTGACCCGCAAAGTTGTTCCTACCCTTTCCCGTTTTGTGTGGTATTTGCAGGACTTTTCCAGGGTGCCAAGGGAATCCCGGCAAATTTTGACCGGCAAAGTTGTTACTACCCTTTCCCGTTTTGTGTGGTATTTGCAGGACTTTTCCAGGGTGCCAAGGGAATCCCGGCAAATTTTGACCCGCAAAGTTGTTCCTACCCTTTCCCGTTTTGTGTGGTATTTGCATCACTTTTCCGGGGTGCCAAGGGAATCCCGGCAAATTTTGACCGGCAAAGTTGTTCCTACCCTTTCCCGTTTTGTGTGGTATTTGCATCACTTTTCCAGTGTGCCAAGGGGATCCCGGCAAATTTTGACCGGCAAAGTTGTTCCTACCCTTTCCCGTTTTGTGTGGTATTTGCATCACTTTTCCCGGGTGCCAAGGGGGTCCCGGCAAATTTTGACCCGCAAAGTTGTTCCTACCCGTTCCCGTTTTGTGTGGCATTTGCATCACTTTTCCAGGGTGCCAAGGGGATCCCGGCAAGTTTTGACCGGCAAAGTTGTTCCTACCCTTTCCCGTTTTGTGTGGTATTTGCATAACTTTTCTAGGGTGCCAAGGGAATCCCGGCAAATTTTGACCGGCAAAGTTGTTCCTACCCTTTCCCGTTTTGTGTGGTATTTGCAGGACTTTTCCAGGGTGCCAAGGGGGTCCCGGCAAATTTTGACCCGCAAAGTTGTTCCTACCCGTTCCCGTTTTGTGTGGCATTTGCATCACTTTTCCGGGGTGCCAAGGGAATCCCGGCAAATTTTGACCGGCAAATGTTGTTCCTACCCTTTCCCGTTTTGTGTGGTATTTGCAGGACTTTTCCAGGGTGCCAAGGGGATCCCGGCAAATTTTGACCGGCAAAGTTGTTCCTACCCTTTCCCGTTTCGTGTGGTATTTGCAGGACTTTTGCAGGGTGCCAAGGGGATCCCGGCAAATTTTGACCGACAAAGTTGTTCCTACCCTTTCCCGTTTTGTGTGGTATTTGCATCACTTTTCTAGGGTGCCAAGGGGATCCCGGCAAGTTTTGACCGGCAATGTTGCTCCTGCCCCAGGCCCTCCTGGGCCCCAAGAAGCAATGAAACATAAGAAACAGATGAAGGATGAAGCAGATGAAGCAGATCATGAAGATGATGAAGATGATGGAGATGATGAAGATGATGAAGATGATGAAGATGATGAAGATGATGAAGATGATGAAAATGATGAAGATGATGAAGATGATGAAGATGATGAAGATGATGATGAAGCTGATTGGGATCATTGATGTCAAGGATGCACATGAAACATATTGGAACAACCGTGGAGATGAGAGAGATGATGGGGATGATGAAAAAAGATGATGAAGATGATGAAGATGATGAAGATGATGATGATAGATGATGAAGATGATGACGATAATGAAGATGATGATGATGATGCGGATGAGGATGAGGATGATGATGATGATGAAGCTGATTGAGGGGGCCCTCCCGCAGGAGGAATTAAATAATTTAAATATGAAGGCCCCGATTTAAATATGAATATTTAATTCGGGGCCTTCATATTTAAATTATTTAATTCCTCCTGCGGGAGGAGGCCCGGCCCCCCCCCCTCCAGGATTTAAATTATTTAATTTATTTCAATTATTTAAATTATTTAAATTATTTAAATTATTTAAATTATTTAAATTTTTTAAATTATTTAATTCCCGGGCCCGATTTAAATAATTTAAATATGAAGCTCCCGAATTAAATATTCATATTTAAATCGTGGCCTTCATATTTAAATTATTTAAATCGGGCCCGGGAATGGGAGCTTCATATTTAAATTATTTAAATCGGGCCCGGGAATTAAATAATTTAAATAATTTAAATAATTTAAATAATTTAAATCCTGGAGGGGGGGGGACGGGCCTCCTCCCGCAGGAAGAATTAAATAATTTAAATATGAAGGTCCCGAATTAAATATGAATATTTAATTCGGGGCCTTCATATTTAAATTATTTAATTCCTCCTGCAAAAGGAGGCCCGGCCCCCCCCCCTCCCGGATTTAAATTATTTAAATTATTTAAATTATTTAAATTATTTAAATTATTTAAATTATTTAATTCCCGGGCCCGATTTAAATAATTTAAATATGAAGCTCCCGAATTAAATATTCATATTTAAATCGTGGCCTTCATATTTAAAATATTTAAATCGGGCCCGGGAATTAAATAATTGAAATAATTTAAATAATTTAAACAATTTAAATAATTTGAATAATTTAAATAATTTAAATCCTGGAGGGGGGGGGGCCGGGCCTCCTCCCGCAGGAGGAATTAAATAACTAAATATGAAGGCCCCGATTTAAATATGAATATTTAATTCGGGGCCTTCATATTTAAATTATTTAATTCCTCCTGCGGGAGGAAGCCCGGCCCCCCCCCTCCAGGATTTAAATTATTTAAATTATTTAAATTATTTAAATATTTAATTCCCGGGCCCGAATTAAATAATTTAAATATGAAGGCCATGATTTAAATATGAATATTTAATTCGGGAGCTTCATATTTAAATTATTTAAATCGGGCCCGGGAATTAAATAATTTAAATAATTTAAATAATTTAAATAATTTAAATAATTTAAATAATTTAAATATTTTAAATCCTGGGAGGGGGGGGGGCCGGGCCTCCTCCCGCAGGAGGAATTAAATAATTTAGATATGAAGGCCCCGAATTAAATATTAATATTTAATTCGGGGCCTTCATATTTAAATTATTTAATTCCTCCTGCGGGAGGCCCGGCCCCCCCCCCCCCCCCCAGGATTTAAATTATTTAAATTATTTAAATTATTTAAATTATTTAATTCCCGGGCCCGAATTAAATAATTTAAATATGAAGCTCCAGAATTAAATATTCATATTTAAATCGGGGCCTTCATATTTAATTCAGGCCTGGGACCCCCCCTAGGACCTAAAATAGGGTCTATTTGGAAGTTGGCTCTTGTAAATAAGTATACGTTTTGGGGCCTTTTTTCCTCTTGTGAACACGAGTGCCAGCTTCCAAATAAACCCTATTTAAGCTGCACACGGGGGGGGGGAGGGGGGTGGGGGGGGGGGGGGTGTGGTGCCGAAAACGCTGATTTTGCTGAGGGCGCCCCTACCCCTGTGCTGAACCGCCTGTTTACGCTGTGCGGGTGGCGCGGTCCTCCACGAAAAAATTGTGCACCGACCCCCCCTACCCCCCTACCCCCCCCCCCCCTTCGGGGTTTTGGGGGGGTAAGGGGAAAGAGGGAGGTTTTCACCTCCTCAAACCCATCCTCAAACCCATCCAACACGCCGCCAGGGTCGGCGGACCCTGAACCCTGAACCCTGAACCCTGAACCCTAAACCCTAAACCCTAAACCCTACCTAGGCCTAGCATCGCGCAAGTGTGCAAGCTGCTTCGAGACATGCAGACCCTTGCAGACCCCATGGAGATCCGGAGGCGCTGTGGAGGGTTTAAGGGTTCAGGGTGAGGATTAAGGGTTCAGGGTTCAGGGTTTAGGTTTAGGGTGAGGTTCAGGGTTCAGGGTTCAGGGTTCAGGATTTGGGGTTTAGGGTTTAGGGTGATGTTAAGGGTTTAAGGTTTAGAATGGTTTAGAGTTTAGGGTTTAGGGTTTAGCGTTCAAGGTTTTTCCGTGGTTGGCTTCGTTCGCGCGTACCCTCAAAAGCTTTTCTGCACCTGTGCAGGCTATTGCCTAGCCTAGCAGGAAGCGGTTTAAGGTTTATGTAGGTGTTGCCCTTAGCCCCAGCCTTTCGGTTGTGCCGAAATTCTAGCCTCCATGAGCATGTCGTCCAGAGTCGCAAGACGCAATTTTCGGCATTCTTGTCTGCAAGAGACTGCAACGGCCCTAAACCCTAAACCCGAAACCCTGTGTGAATAGGACTAGTTGCAAAGTGCATGTCCCTAAGCGTTCATGTACCTAAATAGTATTTGTACTTGGGCCCTACAGCTACCAGATAGGTACCCCTTGAAATCCCAAGTATATACTATGTAGGCACATGGTCCTTTAAGGTTTTGCAATTCGATGAAGCGGCATGTCGTCCCAATCATCTTGATTCGGCCCTGCTGTTCGGCCTTGCCGGAAGTACATTTCGTAGCTTGCGAGTTTTTAGTAGGGACTCGGGGAATTTGGTACCGTGTACCCCTCCTGGATTACCGTTTGAGGGAACATGTAGGGGCCCGAGCCCCCAACATTCCCTACTAAGAGTTAGCCACTTCCTCGCACGTTTAGGGTTTAGGGTTTAGGGTTTAGGGTTTAGGGTTTAGGGTTTAGGGTTTAGGGTTTAGGGTTTAGGGTTTAGGGTTTAGGGTTTAGCCCTACAGCCCTCCACTCTGGGACTGGTAGGTGCGCAGCAGCCTTGATCGCGGAGTGGCCACCTTGGACCCTGCCCCTCTCGGAGCCCAGGTAGGCCCTTGGGACATTTTATATGTTTTTCCCTCATTGGGTTGAAGAGGGTCATGTTCAGAAAACTAAACCCTAAACCCTAAACCCTAAACCCTAAACCCTAAACCCTAGTCCTTTTTTTCCGAGGGCATTATAAGGGCCATCCTAGGAGCTGACCACCGGCTCGGATTGGCTCTCCGTGCTCATCCTGGAGGCCTGATGGGCTTCTCTCAGGGTTTAGGGTTTAGGGTTTAGGGTTTAGGGTTTAGGGTTTAGGTTTCAGGTTGAAGGTTTTGGCTTTTTTGGGTTTTGGATGGGAATTGTTTTGCGCTTTTGGACATTCGGACAGGAGGTTTAAGGTGGCAAGGCGTCTGCTGCATTGGGCTTTGGGGCTTCATTCGTCGGTCTCGCTGGCAATTGCTTTTGCTCATGTGCTATGTGGGTGGTTAGCAAAATTATGGTCCGTTTTTGGACCCTTATTAAGTTTTAATACGGCACCTAATACATAGGGTCCCCCAAAAGGGATCATGATTTTGACAATCACTCATGTAGCAGCCGAGAACCTGTCTACACTTTTACAATCGCCCTGAATCCCTAGGTAGGCCCTTGGGATATTGTGTATTTTCCCTTATTGGGTTCAAGAGGACCAGATGTAAACGTATTTTTCAGGGGGACTAAGGTCCTCAAACCCGAAGCCCTGAGAAGAAAAAGCAAGATAAAACGAAGAGAAAGCAACGGCGGCAAGAACATGAAGCACAGCTAGGTAGATCTCCACACCCTACAATTACAAGGAGGCCCCCCTCCCCTAGTTATAAGTAGAGTTCTAAGGACCGTAATTGGGTTACAAGGATCCTAACTCAGGTTATAAGTCCCTGAACAGTAGTTAGTATAGAAATGGCCCCTCAGGTTATAAGTCCCCGAACAGTGTTAGTATAGAAATGGCCCCTCCTTGTAAGCCCTCAACCCACCAGCATCGAGGGCTTCAACTTTTCAGGACTTCAACCCCAAAACTCCCTGTAGGACCTGAGGTTGTAGGAATATTTGGGGCAGCTGTTCGATTTGTGGTTTTGGGGTTTGGGGGTTTCGGGGCTTCCACACCCTGCAAAACAACTGAAACCCGAAGAACGGCGACTCCCTATGCCCGTTACATACCCTTCACAACCCAACGGCCCACACTTCAGAACCCTTTACAGGAGATAAGGGACCATATTCAGGGCCCATATAACCCTAAACCCGAAACCCTAAAACCCTAAACCCTAAACCCCTAAACCCCGAAGAAACCTTGGATGACAGGCTTGGGTTCCCGATGTGGCCTCAGCGCCACTGTGCTCGAAGAAGGAAGCTGACTTCCTGGCGTGGCTCCAGGCGTTGAGGGTTTAGGGTTTAGGGTTTAGGGTCTAGGGTCTAGGGTTTAGGGTTTAGGGTGGCTCCAGGCGTGTGTTTCGGGTTTCGGGTTTGGGGGTTTAGGGTTGAGGGGTTTAGAGTTTAGGGGTTGAGGGGTTGAGGGTTTAGGGGTTTAGGGGTTTGAGGGTAGGGGTTATAGGGGTTGCGAGTTCAGGAGTTGAGGGGTTTAGGGGTTTAGGATTTAGGCGTTTAGGAGTTGAGGGTTTGAGGGTTTAGGGGTTTAGGGTTTAGGGTTAGGGGTTCGAGGGTTTAGGGTGTAGGGGTTTAGGGGTTTAAGTAGGGGTTTAGGGTTTATCGGTTTTAGGAGTGTAGGGTTTAGGGTTTAGAAATTTAGCACAATTCCTGCGTCACATCAGTGGTGTCCTTAGCCTCCCGTTTTAGGGCTTAAATGAATTGCTGTCATAAAGCGTTTAGGGATCAGGGCTATGTAGACGAGACGCGCCACGGGCTATGCCATGCTTCATTGAAGGTTTTAATCACCCTAAGCCCTAAACCCTAAACCCTGAACCCTGTTTTTGTTGTTGTTGTGTTGTTGTTGAGGCAGGGGGGGGTGGTGGTTCCGTTCTCTGGCCTGAGCGACTGATTGCCCTAATGTTAACCTCACATCTATAAATGGGGTGGCAACTGTAATATTCGCCGGGCCAGAGGGGCTCAGCCGAAGACTACTTTCCATTACGGGAGGTTTTCGGGCCGATGTGTGTAAACAAGTCTATATAGGGGGGTCCGGTGAAAATAATAATGGGGTGACAACAGTAATATTTGGCCGGCCAGGAATCAGAAATTTTACTTGCAGAGAAGACTTTTCGAGCTCCGAGGCTCTAGAGAAGCAGATCTCGTTTGAGATTGACCAAGCACAGCAGACCCTGACAGCTAACCCCCCCCAAGACCCCCAGAATCCGCATTATCGGCACCCACTCGTTTTTTTCTACCCCTCCAAACCCCGGGGACCAAAACAAGTTTTTTTTTTGGGGGGGGGGGTTTATTAAAGCGACGTTAACATTACTCCGCCAGCCAGCTCTCGAAGCTCTCCGAGTATGTACATTATAGAAACCCATACTTTCCTAACCCTTCTCTCTGCAAGCCTAAAATCTTTGTCCGCATTCCGCCAAAACCCGGAGTCCTTCTCAAACAGAAATCGACGCATTGTACGTGGCGAAACTTATCATCCTACTCTTAAACAGACATGCCCCGAAGCCTGAGCCGAACTCCAAAACGAATTCGAGCGAACCCTAAAGGTTTAGGGTTTAGGGTTTAGGGTTTAGGGTTTAGGGTTTAGGGGCGCAAACATGCCTGAAAGCTGGAACTACTTCGTGCAACGTACGGTGACTAACTGCACATGGCTTCTGCCTCGGCGAAAGCATCAGAATGAAAGATCCAAACAATGAGCATCTTCAGAAACTTAAGGGAAAGCGGCCTGCGCTTGGCGTTTAAGGCTTAGGGCAAAGATTTTTCTCAAACCGAAATCGAAATCGTTTTGTTGCCTCGATGAGACTACCACTTTGCCGTGACAACGGAACGCGCTACGGCGTGGGTCGTATCACGGCGCGCTATCTTGTTTAAGGCTTCCCCAGGTTTGATCAGTCCTAGACTAAACCCTAAAACCCTAAACCCTATAAACCCTAAACCCTACACACCCTAAGCCCCTAAAACCCTAAACCCTGACACCAGTATGGTTTATAGGGGTTCAGCCCAGCCATGATTGGAAACCCTAAGCCGAGTTGGCGTTATTGCGCGGGGGGGCGGAGGGGGGGGGGGGGGCTATGGAAACCCCCTCAAACCGCTCGGTTTAGCGTTTAGGGTTTAGGGTTTAGGGTTGAAATAGTGTAAGTGGTTGAGGGTTCAGTGCCCCAAGCTCTGACTGGATCAGGGTGGGCCCAGCGTCCGCCAGCCACAACTCGTTGCGTTGCGGCTGAGACACGGTGGCGAGCCGCTTCATCCGTGGCTGCAGGCTCCAACCCAGAGGGTCTTAAGTACCTACATACTAGAAAGCAGGGTTTCTATAATCATTCGGAATTACTACTGTGGCTTGGGTAAGTGTCCCCCATACAGGTACTTAGGGCCCTTTGGGCAAGTGTTTTTTTGTTAACCCGCTACATCGGTTGCGTTGTTTCCGAAACAGTCCTGCCCTAACCAAGTGCACCAAAGCCTCAAGATTAGGACCGGGGTTTAGGGTTTAGGGTTTAGGGTTTAGGGTTCAGGATAAGCCTCCCCAAAATCCTGCTAAACCCAACCTGAATCATCAACCCTGAATTTTCCTGAACCGCCGCCCCCGATCTTTACACAGCCCCTTGTATCAGGACGGCGCGCCGCCGGTGCAGGCAGCGAGAAGGGTGCGGTACATTTTCGTGGTACCTTTGCAGGGAATGCTTGGGACCCCAGGTAGTACCTGGAGGCCCAAACCATAAACACCCATCTTGAAGTAGGTGCCAATTTGGGGTATGGTTGTGTCTGTTTTTGTCGAAGACTTTTCCCTGAGTTGCTGATTCCTAGCCCTAATCCCTAAACCCTGAACCCAAAATCCTAGTCCTACTGAAGTCATAAACCTGCGTGGGAACTCTACGTAGAGGCATCAGCTTCCTTATCACAGAAAGCTCTCAACTCTCCTCATAGACTTCTACGGCGTGAAACCTAGTCCATACACAAGCGGAGAATTTCGGAGCTGCCGGCATTAATTACACGTTTCTTGGAGGGTTGGGGCCGCATTGGGTGATCTGTGTTTTCGGGTTCGGGCTTAGTCCTTGCAGGAGGAGAGACCCCTCAGCCCTGAAGGATTTGGTGCTCTATCTTGTTGGCCAAGCAAAAGCCTGAAACCCTACACGTGCCCCAAACTACCAAAACCTGACTTCAACGCATAGTTACCGGCCAGACACTTGGAGGTTCATGGTACTTCTTAACCAGTTATAACTGTACTCATGACTCTACTTCTCAACATATAAGGGCACTTAAGGGCTTATCAGTGGGTTATAAGGTACAGTTATAACTGGTTCATAAGTACCCCTAAACCCTAAACCCTAAACCCTAAACCCTAAACCCTAAGTGCCATGAACCTAGCAGCTTCGGGGGCTCTACGTGAAGCCCTCTCACCCCGTACCCGAGCAGGATCCACTGTGGGCGACCGACTGGCTCAGGCCGGATCTGAACCCTAAATGAAGCAGGGTTTATATATCTGCTATTGGTGCGTGTATATAAGGATCTTTTTTGCTTTTGGTGGGTGTATATACTTGGTGTCCTTTTTTGGTGGGGGTACAAGAAATATGAACCCTACTTCAAATCACCCTTACTAGACTCTAAGTTTTCGGCAAAGCGACCTCGGCAACCCAAATTAGGTTGCAGGGTTTGGTGTTTAGGCATCCAAAACCCCAAAGCCCCCAGCAGAAGCAGCAGCATGCATGGTAGGGAGTAGGCCCGTTTTTCCTTTTTTTAGGGTTGGGGTTCCCTTATAACCCCCTTAAAACCAAAAAGGGCACCTTTTTTTTCCTAGGTTACTCGCGGGTCTAGGTTAGGATCCTTAAAAAACTCTACTTATGGCTAGGGGTTTCCCTCGTTGTAGCCCCTCCTTGTTTCTTCACCGCATTCCCTTCCAAAGCTGCATGGGGTTTAGGGTTTAGGGTTTAGGGGTTAGGGTCATGGTGCCTCAACAGCCCGAACCCACGAGACACTGAGCTGCTTTAAGCTTGAGCCCCAACTAAGCCCTTGGACCCTAAACCTGAAGCCCAAGCCCTGTGCTTGGAATGTACTTTGACCTATTCTGTGTTGTTGGGTTGTTCCCGATGGTTTTGTATCTTTATATATATATATATATATTATACACATCCTGAACTTAAAACCGCAATCTCTTGGAACCTAAACCCTAAACCCTAAACCCGAAACCCTAAACCCCAACACGCCACGGAGGTTGGAGAAGTGTCCTTGGCCGTCGCTGGAGCAGCTGCTGCACACCTTCGTTCCGACGACAGTGCCCGAGGTCAGCTGGGGAGCTTCGGGTTTAGGGTTTTATAGGGTGTAGGGTTTAGGGTTTAGGGCTGAGGGTTTAGGGTTTAGGGTGTAACTCATCATGAGTGACCATTGGAATGGCTACGCCTAGCTTATGGCTGCGCCTAGCTTATGACATGGGCATAGCCTAGCCTGTTTTGCCTGATCTTTGTTTCTCTAGCTTTTGGGGATTCTAGCACACCACCCTACAAAGGTCCTACATCGGAGCCTTTGGGTATAGGATCTAGAGTTTTGCGTTTTGCCGGGGGGGGGGGGGGGTTCCCTGGCTTTAGGGGCCTGATTGATCTTTGCTTTTTCAAACTACAAGGAGGAGCCCCCTAGCTATCAGTAGACTTTTTGCGGACCCTACTAGGCCTTGGCTATAGTTAGGGTTGTAAGGGGGGCCCTCCTTGTAGGGCTTAGGATGCAGAAGCTCACCCTAAACCCTAACCCTAAACCATAAACCCTAAACCGTCAATGTTCAACTCATGCTTCACGCATCCCTCGGGCACCACAGCCCATGGCTCTCTGCTAAGAACTCCACCCTAAGCCCTAAACAGGACGGAAACACTTCTCAAAACCCCTTGAAGCCCTTAAAGCCCCCTTAAGACTCCCTTAAAACCCCCTTAAGCCCCCTGAAAACCCCTTAACACGCCCTTAAGACCCTGAAAACACCCCCCCTTAAACGCCCCTTAGGACCCCTTAAAGCCCCTAAACCCTAAACCCTAAACCCGAAACCCGAAACCCGAAACCCGAATCCCGAAACCCGAGACCCGAGACCCGAAACCCGAAACCCTAAACCCTAAACCCTAAACCCTAAACCCTAAACCCTAAACCCTAAACCCTAAACCCTAAACCCTAAACCCTAAACCCTAAACCCTAAACCCTAAACCCTAAACCCTAAACCCTAAACCCTAACCCTAACCCCTAAACCCTAAACCCTAAACCCTAGTTGAACCCCTAAAACTGTCCAGCCTGACAGCTTCACCCTAAACCCTAAACCCTAAACCCTAAACCCTAAACCCTAAACCCTAAACCCTAAACCCTAAACCCTAAACCCTAAACCTCACTGGGTCCAGTTCAGGAGGATCTGGAGCCGTGCCTGCGCCTTTTTCTACAGGCCTAAGGGTCGGCCCGAGGGGGCATTTTAAGATGTCTTCGCCTGCAAGGGGGCTTCCTTTGGGGATTTATAGGGTTTAGGGTTTAGGGTTTAGGGTTTAGGGTTTAGGGTTTAGGGTTTGGGGGGGCTTGGGGTTTGGGGTCCTGGGCCCGCAGGCTTATTTAGGGGATTTAGGATTTCGGGGTTTCGGGCTTAGGGCTTAGGGTTCGTGATTAGGGTGTATCCAGATGTACATGTTGCACAGGGGTGTTGGGTGGGCTGTGTTGGGGGACTGGGATTTTATAGGGTTCAAAGTCCATTGGGCCGTGAGGGCTATGCAGTAGGATTTGTGTTGCTTAGGTTTTCAGCGGTGGCCAAAAACCCTCTGAATGGTATCTAGACCCTTGGTTGGAAGTAGAATCATCATGGCCCTAAACCGGGTGATTCGCAGTGAAGCTTACGAGAAAAACCCTTTATCTCCTTCATCTCGTTTTCGTCCCTTACAACTCCCGCAAATTGAGTTAGGCGAGAGTCAGGGATTTCCCTAAACCTTAAACCCTAAACCCTAAACCCTAAACCCTAAACCCTAAACCCTAAACCCTAAACCCTAAACCCTAAACCCTAAACCCTAAACCCTCAACCCTGAACCCTAAACCCAAACCCCCAAACCCCTTCCTGCGGGCGTACAGAAAAGACGCAGGTCTACCGCGCGGCTATGCAGGGCCACCTGCCTCGAACCTTGGTCATAGTTGGGTTATCATGTTTTCAATTTTTTAAGGGTGCTTAAACCCAAGAAGGAAGTTGTATATTTTTCCATTTTCGAGGGTAACTTTAACCCAATATGGAATTTGTATCATTTGTTCATTTTTGAGGGTAACTTGAACCTAAGTAAGGAATAGAAGTTTAAGTTTTTAAGACTATCCCAGCCATGAATCAGGAAAGGCGTATTTGAGGCTGGCGGACGTGCTATCAGGGCGCCCGGACACTCGGATGGCAGGGTTAATTCGCCGCCTCCCCTACATCCCAAGCTCTAAACCCTAAACTCTGAACTCCCTGAACCCTCAACCCTAAACCCTAAACCCTAAATCGTAAACCCTAAACCCTAAACCCTAAACCCTAAACCCTAAGCCCTAAACCCTAAACCCTAACTCAAACCCTCAGAACACAGGTCGAGAGGGTGTGGGGTCGTCTATACTGTAGCGAGTCCCCAGTTCCGGCTGGCAGTGGCCTGCACCCCAACAGCCCTAAACTCCCTAACAACCCAGTAACAGCCATACATACATACATACATACAGACATACAGACATACATACATACACACACACACACCCTAAGAACCTTGGGTTTAGGGTTTAGGGTTCAGAGTTTAAGGTAAAAACTCTCTGAAACCCCCACAACACCTTAAAGCAAATACAAGGAACCTTAAACGCCGAAAAAGGGGTTCTCAGGGCTCGGACGGGAAGCAGGGAGCTCTTTTGACAACCAGGACGACCTTCGACACCGCTCGCGGAATCCTCCTTGGCCCAAAAGTCTGGAACTCCCGGAACCCGCTAAGCCCGAAGCCCTAAACCTTGAACCTTAAGCCCTAAACCCCCAAAGTCCTCCAAACTCCCTATGAACTCTATCCCCATAAGCCCCCGCAATACCCCATTCTAAACCCCGTAAATCCCATTCTCAACCCCTTAAACCCGACCATCAGCCCCCTTAGAACCTATTCTAAACCCCTTATAAACCCATTAAACCCCATTATAGGCCCCTGCCCTAAACCCTAAACCCTAAACCCTAAACCCTGAAACCCGATTATAAACCTTAAAGATCGAGGAAGGCCAAGCTTCACCCCTTAAACACGAGCATTTTAGCCCCTTGAAACCCCATAAACAAGAGCCCTTAAGACCCATAAGCAAACCTAAACAAACCCCAAACCCTGAACCCTAAACCCCAAACCCTAAACCCTAAACCCTAAACCCTAAACCCTAAACCCTAAACCCTAAACCCTAAACCCTAAACCTCAACAGACCGAGGAGGGCCAGACGTCGTCGCTGAAGTCGCTGGTCGCCAACGTGGAGGCCGTGCGGCGGATCGCGACCCCGGAGCCAGCTGCCTCAAGGGGCTTGTTGAGGGAGCTTAGGGTTTAGGGTTTAGGGTTGCGGGTTTAGGGTTTGGGGAGTTCAGGGTTTAGGGGTAGGGTTCGTTTAGGGTCTAGGGTTTTTTGGGTTTAGGGTTTAAGAGTTTAGGGTTTAGGGTATGGGGTTTAGGGTTTAGGGTCTAAGGTTCAGAGAGTTTGGGGAGTTTAGGCTTTAGGGTAAACATATTCCAGGGTTCAGGGAGCTGTGGATTTGGAGAGGGAGTCCACAGAGTGTAGGGCTTAGGCCCCTTGGACATCTTGTGGGGCTTCAGACGACTGTTTTTCTGGGTGACGCAGAGCCCTGAAGAAATGAAATGGATCCCAAGTCCGATAGCTCTCAAACCCCAAAGCAGAAGCCTCCACAACCCTTAAACCCTGAACCCTAAACCATGAGCCGTTTTACAAACATCATGAGCCCCATGCACCTACATGCTCATACGTTGGCCCTCCTTATCCCTCTAAGCCCAGGAATGAAACGCTATGCAGGGAGGAGCCTGTTTTGGGTTTAGGCATAGGGTTTATAGGGTTTAGGGTTTAGGGGTTTATAGGTGTATGTAACCCAAAACATACGCCGCTGGTAAACCGATGTAGGGACAGTGGGGCCAGCAGACCTGTACTTGCCATCGGGGCACCCCCCCCCCCCCCCCCCCGTTGCAGCCCAGAACCCCAAACCCCCTGTCAACTTTCATCCCTGACTAATCCCTAGTAGTCGAGTCTGTAACCTTTTACCTTTTTGTGGCCGTACAATACCCAAAGAATCCCAACCCTAAACCCTAAACCCTAAACCCTAAACCCTAAACCCTAAACCCTAAACCCTAAACCCTAAACCCTAAACCCTAAACCCTAAACCCTAAACCCAAGGTGAACCTTTATTTCCCTTAGTATACTGGACAACCGGAAACTCCTAAGTTCTACACCCGAATCCCGAAACCTAAACTAGTTCGCAGGCACTCCGAGTGTGGAACCCTAAGCCCTAAACCCTAAACCCTGAATCCCAAACCCTCAACCCTCAACCCTCAACCCTCACCCCTAAACCCTAAACCCTAAACCCTAAACCCTAAACCCTAAACCCTAAACCCTAAACCCTAAAACCCAAACCTGAGGTCCAAGGAAAGCTTCGCGGAAGGCATCGCGGCGCGCGCGGCACGCTCTGAGGAGATGGGACCCGGCCGCGGGTTGGGGAGTTGTTGGGGTCTAGAGGGTTTAGGGTTTAGGGTTTAGGGTTTCAGGTTTAGGGTGTAGGGGTAGACTGCTCAGGGTTCAGAGTTTTGTTTATCGTTAATTGGGGTTGATATGGACCATGTGTTCAAGGTTCTATGGCACTGAGTCCCTGCTTAGCTTCATTAAGCCCATAGAAGTTTAAGTTTTGTAGGGCCTCCCAACCCACCCCCGTGATATAGTGCTTTTGGAGTTTAGGGTGTTCATTGCTATAAGTATTGATATGTATTTGTTTGTTTGTTTTTTCTATTTTGTTTTTTTTTTGGGGGGGGTCAGGGTTCCTGGTTCAGGTAATCTCATTTAGGGTTCAGGGCTTCGTTGACAGGGTCTACGGTTTGGGGTTTAGCTCCATGCTTAGCTTGAGAGGGTTCATCTTGTCGGTTTCTGGTTTATAGGCTTTAGGGTTGGGGTGTGCGCGACCGCCCCGCATCAGCACAGTTTCCGAGCGGTTCTACTCGTCTACAAGCTGGATGAAAGCCCGTGGTTTAGGCTTTAGGGCTTAGGGGTTAGACCCCAAACCCTAGAATCTTCAAACCAAGCGGAACCCTGAACACCCAACGCCCAGAACACAGATCCTAGGCGTCCCCTAAGGCCGAAACCCGTTCAAACTTAGATCTCACTGGGGAGGGAAGAACGCAGGTACACCCATGTAATCTCACCTGACTATAGGGCACCTTAGTTCCCCAAATCCCTACTAAGAACTATAGTATGTAGTACGTGAAGCATATCTGAAGCCAACAGAGCTGTCTCTCAATTCTCACCCTAGGACACCCAACCCTAAACCCTAAACCCTAAACCCTAAACCCCAAACCCTAACCCCAAACCCTAAACCCTAAACCCTAAACCCGAAACCCGAAACCCGAAACCCGAAACCTGAAACCCGAAACCCGAAACCGAAACCCGAGACCCGACCCTAGACCCTAGACCCTAGACCCTAGACCCTAGACCCTAGACCCTAGACCCTAGACCCCAAACCCCAAACCCCAAACCCCAAACCCCACAACCCTAACCCTAAACCCTAAACCCTAGACCTTAAACCCTAAACCCTACTAAACCCTAAACCCTAAACCCTAAACCCTAAACCCTAGAGGAGCTGAAGCTGGAGTTGCACAGACAGCTGCAGCTCCTAGAATGGCTCGTGGCGGAGCAGCTCGGGCCTTCATGAAGTGTTCAGGGGTTTAGGGTTTAGGGTTTAGGGTGTAGGGTGTAGGGTTTGGGGTTCCGGTTCAGGGTTTTGGGTTGTAGGGTGTAGGGTGTAGGGTGTAGGGTTTGGGGTTCCGGTTCAGGGTTTTGGGTTTAGGGTTTAGGGCTGTAGTTACCTTACTTTTGAGACTTTTTGCGATAGGGGTTTTGGCTTAGTGCTTTGGGCTGTTGGCCTTAGCTCAGGGTATCTTGGGTTACCTTATGCATTTCCCCTTCTGCAGCTTCCCACACGTTTCCTGTTTCTTGAACCTTTAACTCGAAATCTGCACACCGAAGCCCGAAGCCCTTAACCCTCAAAACCTGAAACCCTCAACCCTACACCCGAGACCCTCAACACGAACACACCCTCAACCCCCCACACCCGAAAGCCTCAACCCTCAACAAGGGACCCTGGCCCCGATACCCCTCTTGACCCTGAGGGGGTTTAGGGTTTAGGGTTTAGGGTTTAGAGTTTAGGTTTTAGGGTTTAGGGTTTGGGTTTAGGGTTTAGGGTTTAGGGTTTAGGGTTTAGGGTTTAGGGTTTAGGGTTTAGGGTTTAGGGTTTAGGGTTTAGGGTTTAGGGTTCAGGGTCTTTTGGAGTTGGGCTTCCAAGCCGGGACGTTGTTGGCCCTGCATCGTCTCTCATAATAAGTTTTCGGGTTTTGGGTTTTGGGGTTTAGGGCTTTTAGGGTTTAGGGTTTAGGGTTTGGGGGTTTAGGGTTTAGGGCCGGCATTTATTAACCACAAAACTCCTTAAACCCCAAGACTCCTCACAAGTCGGCACCTCATGAGGTGGGGATTCCAAGAGCTCTCCCGCCCGCGGTCGGAGCTCAAGCAGAAGCTGATCAAGGCCACTGACTTCAATGCGCGTCCAGCTTGGGTTTAGGGTCTAGGGGGCTATACTCGCTGGCTGGGTAGGGCTTTGTATATAGTTGTGTATATATACATTGACACGGAAAACTGGGTCCCCTTTTCCGGGGGGGGGCGAAGACGAAATTCGAAGACGAAATTTGAAGACGAAATTCGGCCCAGCCGAAATTCGGCCCTGAAGACGAAATTCGGCACTGAAGACGAAATTCGGCCCCTGAAGCCTAAATTCGGCCCTGAAGCCTAAATTGGGCCCTTGAAGCCGAAATTCGGCCCCGAAGACGAAATTCGGCCCCGAAGACGAAATTCGGCCGCTGAAGACGAAATTCGGCCCTGAAGCCGAAATTCGGCTCCTGAAGACGAAATTCGGGCCGGAAGCCTAAATTCAGCCCTGAAGACGAAATTCGGCCCTGAAGCCGAAATTCGGCTCCTGAAGACGAAATTCGGTCCCGAAGACGAAATTCGGCCTGAAGCTTGAATTCGGTTTCGGTCCCGATAGGCCTGCATAAAATGGCCCTGAATTTCGTTTTCGGGGCCGAATTTCGTCTTCAGGAGCCGAATTTCGGCTTCAGGGCCGAATTTCGTCTTCAGGGCTGAGTTTAGGCTTCCGGCCCGAATTTCGTCTTCAGGAGCCGAATTTCGGCTTCAGGGCCGAATTTCGTCTTCAGCGGCCGAATTTCGTCTTCGGGGCCGAATTTCGTCTTCGGGGCCGAATTTCGGCTTCAAGGGCCCAATTTAGGCTTCAGTGCCGAATTTAGGCTTCAGGGGCCGAATTTCGTCTTCAGTGCCGAATTTCGTCTTCAGGGCCGAATTTCGGCTGGGCCGAATTTCGTCTTCAAATTTCGTCTTCGAATTTCGTCTTCGCCCCCCCCCGGAAAAGGGGACCCACTTCCCCGGGTCTCTGTATATATATCATATATATATATATATATATTATACACACACGTATAGAACAAGACAAAAAGGACAACACGTCATTTGTTGTTCATATGAATGATAGCTAGCAACATTACTATTGCACATGTTGTTCGTGGTATTGCCTTCATTTTCGTGAGGTGAGTAGGGGAAAAAGCATTGGGCCCATTGACCCCCTATGAGGCTGCGGGTCTGGGATGTTCCCCCTTATACTAACAGTCCTTTATAGGGACTCTAGTACCCCAAGTAGAGTCCTGATTAAGGACTGTTAGTAGAATGGGCAACATCCCAACTGGTGGTTTAGGTGGGGTTTGGTGGATGGATGTGTGGATCAGGGTTCATGTTAGCCCTGAAGGGCTTCAGAACCTTCAGTACATGTGGCTGGTGTTTGGGCAGTTTTTGGTTCGGGTTTTTGGGTGGGGCTTTTGGGTTTAGGGTTTAGGGTTTAGGGTTTAGGGTTTAGGGGGTTGTGCGTGCTCTCTTCAGTCTCTCAACCTCATCGCCCGGACCCCAAACTCTGATGGCCTGCAGGCTCAATGCGCCTAAGCCCTAGCACCCTCGTCACACTGACTCGTACAAGTTGCCTGGTAACCCTAAACCCTAAACCCTAAACCCTAAAATCCCTAAACCCTAAACACTAAGACCCATCGAGTTCACGCGTGAAGCAGCAACCTTCCTGAAAGGTTGAGGACTTGACCTTGTCCCAGGCGCTGGGGGATCAGAGTCAGGGATGTACATACCCCACAAGTTTAGGGGTTAGGGTTTAGGCTTAGCCTTATTTGGTCATTCTCTTACCCTTTGTACCTTACATGCCCCTTACGCAAGCCTTATGCGCGGGCATCCTACCGGGGAACGAACTTCAAGAAGCCGCGTTTGATCGTACACGCTCTTTGCCGTGCCCCAAAAGGAACTACATCGGAGCCTTCAAAAAAAACCTTGAACCGTTTGAGGCCCAACCCTTCTTCTCCAGTGATAGGGCCCCGAACCCTAAACCCTAAACCCACCCTAAACCCTAAACCCTAAACCCTTAACAAACTATATACCAAACTTAGCAAATCTGAGTTTAGGGTCTAGGGTTTGCAGGGTTCAGGGTTTACGGTTTAGAATTCTTGGTCGCTTCCTTCCTTCTGTACTTTGCCTGGATGTCTTTAGGCATTTCTGGTGTTTTTGGGGTTTAATTAGGGTTTATGGTGGTCTGCTTTTGTTTGTTTTGGTGGTTGAGATTTTGGTGTCGTTTGGACTGGTTCTTTGTGTTTTCGGAGGGGCCGGGTTTAGGGAAGGAGGGAGGGTGGGGTTGGGAGGGGTAGTACCGACTGGACCTTAGGCTCAGGGAGCCGGTAGGGATTAGCCCCTGAATCTTAGGTTCAGGGTTTGGAGCGGACTCAGCAATACTTGCTTTGGACTTGGGATTCCCCCTTATACTAACAGTCCCGAATAGGGACTCGAGTCGGGGGTAATTATCCTACTACGGACAGACACTATAAGGGGGAACCTCCCAACTTTGGACTGTCATTTCCTTGTGTGTACGAATTCCCTTGGCTCTCGCATTCTTTTCGGCAGCATGCGCCGCTTACAATTGCCGGTTTAGGGTTTAGGGTTTGGGGTTTGGGGTTTAAGGTTTAGGGTTTGGGTAACTGACTTTACACTGTGTCAATACCCAGCCGAATTCACTGAGCACTGCTTTGTGGCCGTAAGGCTCTAGGGATACAGGGCCTATAAAGTGCCAAACTTTGTTGGCTCTTGAAAGTAGCAAGCAACTTGCAGGTTTTTACCCTGCACCCTAAACCCTACACTCACTTTTAACCCTAAACTGCCTAAACCCTAAACCCTCAATCCGCAAGTATAGTTCGAGGATTTTCAGGTTTCGGATCCCTAGTCTCCCAAACTCTCCTACAAAGACCATACCATTAAAACTCCCTAAACCCAAAGACCCCCCCCCCCCCGCCATAAACCCTGAAACCCTCAACCCTAAACCCTAGACCCTAAAACCCTAGCATCCTCAGCCCTAAACCCTAAACCCTAGACCCTAAACCCCAAAACCCCAAGACCCCAAAACCCCAAAACCCCAAAACCCCAAAACCCCAAAACCCCAAAACCCCAAAACCCCAAAACCCTAAACCCTAGACCCTAAACCCTAGCCCTAAACCCCAAACCCCAAACCCCAAAACCCCAAACCCCACTGCGGAGGTGGAAGCGGAGGTCCACTCCGCCTGCGACTTAGGGATACTTGGAAACCTGTTCTTTTTTTTGGGGGGGGTTTAGGGTTTAGGGTTTAGGGTTTAGGGCTAGGGTTTAGATTTAGGCGACGTCTTCAAGTGCTTCGACCAGTTTGACAGTGGCCAGGAGATGCGACTTCGATGCGGCCCCAGCGAAAGCCCTGACAGTTTAGGGTTTAGGGTTCAGGGTTTAGGGTTTAGGGTTTATGGTTTAGGGTTTAGGGTCAAACCCCAGAACTCTAGAACCCTTGTCATCTCCGCACCCTAGGCCGGGCCTAAACACATGCAGGGCTTACAATCTCCAAGTAGTCCTTACTTGCATGTTCCGCAAACCCTTACCTCCATCCCTCCCCCCTCAAACCCTGAACCCTGAACCCTAAATCCCCCTAAACCCCAAACCCCAAACCCTACAGCAACCCCAAGCCCTTAAAGCCTTGAGAAACCCCACCATCCCTATAAGGCCTACGCCGAAGCTGTATTGCCGAGCTTGCCAAGAGCCAGGCTATTCTTCCCAACCCCCAAAAGCCCGCAAAATCATCCCTGAAGATCCCTGCACCTTAAACTACCCTGAGCCCTCAGCGCCCTAAACCCTAAACCCTAAACCCTAAACCCCAAACCCCAAAGCTCAAACCCTAAACCCTAAACGCCCTTGGGTGGCAGAGGTTTGCCTTCCTACGCTACTTCATGCGCGCGGGGTTCTCCCTGGTAAAGCCCCTCCTGGCCCACTTCGCCGTGGTGTCCCTGGGATCGGGTTTGGGGTTTGGTTTGGGTTCAGGATTATTCTGGTTTTCCGGGCTTAAGTTTGGGGTTGTTTGTTGTTTTCTCAGGGTTTCGGGGTTGGGGTTCACAGAGTTTAGGGATTTTGTGGTGTTTCAGGGTTTGTTTTAGGGTTTTATTGGGGTTGAGGCTTTTGGGTTTTCAAGGTTGAGGGTTTATGGGCTTGCGGCTTGAATCAAGATTCATGTATAGGGTTCTTAAGGGAGGGGGGTTCATGGGGGCTAGGTACGTAACCTTAGGGCAGCTTAGGGAAGCTTACGGCGCCTTCGGCAGTGGGGAGTATCCGGGAACCTTGGGCTACATACCCCCCTTGAACTCCCCTCGCTAACAAACCCTAAACCCTAAACCCTAAACCTTAAACCCTAAATCCTAAACACCCCCAAACCCCATCCCAACAAAGGGTCCCCTAAACCCTAAACCCTAAACCCTAAGCCCTAAACCCGAAACCCGAAACCCTAACCCCCCCCACCCCCCCAAACCCAAACCCTGCAGACAAGGTATGCCGGCCAATCGCAGTGGTCTCAGGATGCCATTACCAGCCTGGACTTCGATGGCTTCTGCCAGGTGCGGACTACTGTTTAGGGTTTGGGGTTTCGGGTTTAGGGTTTAGGGTTTGAATTGTAAATTGCGCGCAGTCTTGTCCAGGGAGCTTAGGGTCTAGGGTCTGGGGCGTAGTCCAGGAAGTTTTTGTTCGATGTGTTAAAGTTGTATATATTATTACTATTATTATGATGATGATTATGATTATTAATATTTTTTACTATCATTATTGTTATTATTATTGTTATTATTGAAGCTTTAGCGTCTAGCTTAGAGTATTAGGGCAACAGCTTGAATGCTCGGCATTTTGGGGGGTTCCTTCTTTGTCGGAATAACATAGTTGAATCGACCATTCTTTTTCCTGTTGTTGCTGCAAAATCATCTTTTCCAGCAAGTGAGGATGCACATTATCTCTGCGGGTTTGAGCATGGTTGGTTTATAAGGCTTCGGGTCCTATGCACTTTAAGCCCCAAAAGCCTAAGGTAGAAACACCCGAAAACGTAAAGCCAAGGTCGTGCGACTTTGCCATCGCGACCTGCAGACGGTAGCACTTGGGCAGGGCGGTGGTTCTTCCCAGGACGTTGTGGATGCCAAGGCGGTTGGGGGCGGGGGGGGGGGGGGGGGGGGGGGGGGGTAGCTAGGTTGACCGTGTGGGTATGACCTAAAGCCCTCCCACCCAAGGGCCCCAAGGGTTTAGTTTAAGGTTTAGTGTTTAGGGTTCAACGTTTAGAGTTTAGGGTTATCACCCTAAACAAACCCTATAGGGCGTTTACTGTACGCAGGCTTTTAGGTTTAGGGGTTACTTGGTGCTTGATCGGACTTATGGCATGCTGTTGTAGCTCAAATCTTTCCCTCATTTCCCAAAAACCCTAAACCTTCAAACCCTGAAGCCTTAAAACCCCAAACCGTAAGACCATAAGATCCTAAAGCCCTAAACCCCCCAAAACCCTACAGCCCGCTACCCGAACTTCCGACCTCGGCCCCGAGAAACACGAGCAGGTGTGGCGGCTGATCGTTACGGAGTTCGCCAAAGGTGAGGACAACATGCTGGAGAAGGAGGGCCTTGGGGGGGGGGAGGGGGGGAGGGGGGAGGGGCAAGAGCTCCTTTTAGGGGTTTAGGGAAGTTTAGGGTTTAGGGTTTAGGGATTTAGGGATTTAGGGTTTCGGGCTACTGAGCGCTCAAAACTCGGAGCTCCACCTGGAGGCGTGCGCCCGGTAGGGCTTGGGGTTTTCTAGGGTTTGCTTCATGAAGGAAGCCGAAAACGGAGAGTAATCTCCAACATGGAATTTGCCATTATCGATATTATCAAGCTTATTTTCAACCATGCCTCTCCGAAGCTTCTCCCAGCATCTTCTGTGAGTTAACATCCTGGGTATAGTCTGCCAGCAAGGAACCCCCTCCCCCCCCCCCCCCCCCCCCCCCCCTAGCCCCTTCCCCACCCCCCCCCCCCTCCCCCTTCTTCCCCCGCCGGAGAGAAGTAGAATGATTCTATGAGCCCGAGTACAGAGGCGGCCGAGACAAAGAAGTTACATGGATGATAAATCCTTGAGCTGTAACTCGTAAGCCCTGCACCCTAAACCTCAAGCTCTATATGAAGTAGGTTTGTTTTCCTTGTATCCCCAAAAGGACACCCAATATATTCCCTCACCAATTTTAAAAAGGAACCTTATTGTATACACCCACCACTAACAGTAATATAAACCCTGTTTCATACGAAGTGGGTTTTTCTAGTACTATGCTTTAATACTTTTGTTGGTTCTGGGCTCCTAGTATAGCTACTTATGCCTAAAAAGTATATACTTTTCTTCCACGGTCTACTCCCTCCCAAGTAGGGTAAAGTGGGAGGGAGTCTCCTTGTAGGATTGAGAGGGCTCATCATTTGTCGGATTGAGATGCTTCGTCGCCGTGAGGAGATCGACCTTCTTCTCAGCTACTTTGTGCGCCTTGCCTCGGTTTACCGAACTGGGCTTTTTGTGGGTGCTTCAAATGCAAGGGGGCATAATATGTTCCCAAGAACTGACCATGCTTTCCCGTAGAAGGGGCCCTGAATGCGACGACGCCGCCGACGACGGCGGCTGCTGCTGCTGCTGCTGCTGCTTTTTTTGCTGCTGTTGCTGCTTTTGCTGTCTCTGCTGTCTCTGCTGCCACTGCTGCTACTGCTACTGCTACTGCTGCTGCAAGTGCAACTGCAACTGCACCTGCAACTGCTACTCCGACTGCTACTCCTACTACTGCTGCTACTACTACTACTACTACTACTACTACTACTACTACTACTGGTACTAGTGCTAGTACAACCGGCTACCCTTCAAGATGCAAGAAAGAGCCCTACGCCAAACCCCTAAACTAACCCCTAAACCCCAACCCTAAACCCCAAACCCCAAACCCCTAAACCCTAAACCCTAAACCCCAAAACCCCCCCCCCCCCCAAGGCGGGACACCTTGGCCAAGTCGGATCGCCGCGCCGGGCTCTTGGCGGCCATCCGCATCCACCGGAGCCCTGGACCAGCCGAATTCGGTTTAGGGTTTAGGGTTTAGGGTTTAGGGTTTAGGGTTTCGGATTTGAGGTTTAGGTTTTGGGGTTTGGGGTTTAGGGTTTAGGGTTTTAGCCCTCAGATCTCAGATGTTCCTCCACAGCTGTGGTTTTGGGTGGCTCTGAGCGACAGGGTGGCGTGCAGCGGGCGCCAGATTGCCAGCTTCAACGTTGGTTTTATAGGTATATAGGGTTTATAGGGCTTATAGGGTTTATGGGGTTTTATAGGGTTTATAGGGTCATTAGGGTTTATAGTGTTTATAGGGTTTATAGGGTTTATAGGGTTTACAGGGTTTATAGGGTTTATAGGGTTTATAGGGTTTATAGGGTTTATAGGGTTTATAGGGTTTGTAGGGTTTGTAGGGCTTAGGGGTTGAGCTTTGAGGGTTTCGGGTGATGGTCTGCAGTGTGGGTATTTTCGGCGACACGCGGCCTCCTACTGAATTGAGGGCTTTAAGCACTTTAGTGCCCGTGAAAACCCTAAACCCTTTGCAACCCTTTTTTAAACCCTTTTTAAACCGCTTTAATTAAAGCTCTTTTGAACCTTTTAACCCGGAAACACTTGAAGCCACGAGCTGCCAACCCTATCACGGACAATCTATAGCCCGAAGCCCTGTCATACTGGGACCCTTCCCTGACTCTTTTTTGCTTTGCACAGAAGCTGGCTGGTATAGCCTATAAGAGTGTAGGCTTAGGGCACAGAAGTTGCTGGTATAGCCTATAATTAAGACTGTAGGTTTAGGATTCGTTGTTTAAGGTTTTGGGTTTAGGACCTTAAATGTTTTATAAGCTGGAGACACGGCCACGCGGACTCCAAGCTGATGCCGGAGGTGACCTCAATGCGCTGTGACTTGCACAGCAGGGACATAGGTGAACCCTAAACCCTAAACCCTAAACCCTAAACCCTAAACCCTAAACCCTAAACCCTAAACTCAGTCTCACAGTCCTGCAGACATTCCACAAGACTTCGCACTGGACGTAGACGCCGAGGAGAACGCACGCACCCTCATGTCCATGGCACGTGCTCTCAAGAAGGAGCAAGACCTGATGCGTGCCCGTCGTGCCTGTGTTCAGAGGCACAGAACAGAGACCATTGCTGCCGAGCTTTCGTGGCAGATTGCCAAGGATGTGGCACCAACTTTCCCGAATTTGGGGTTTTAGGGTTTAGGGTTTAGGGTTTAGGTTTTGGGCCTCATGATAGGGTTAGTAGTTTAGTTGGTTCCAGAGTCTAACAAATGAGTTCATCTCAAGGGGAAACCCCAAAACCAGACGTCTCTCTCAGTTTGCTTCAAATATGGCCCATTGTCCTCTCTAAGCCCTCAACCCTAAATCCTAAATCCCCAACCCGAATCCCTAAATCCCTAAACCCCAAACCCTGAACCCCAAACCCTAAACCGCAAACCCTAAACCCCAAACCCCAAACCCTAAACCCCCTAAACCCCAGAGCGGACTTGAGGATAGCGGACATGCTGCCGACCCTGATACGGGCCTTTCAAGTCATGCGCCTCTGGGACTGGATTTCTCGCAGGGTTCATGAAGGTTTAGGGAGTTTAGGGTTCAGGGCCTAGGGTCCAGGGTTTAGGGTTTAGGGTGGACGCTGAGGGTTCAGGAAGCATCCCAAGCTGTCTCAGCGGCTTCAGGGTTTAGGGTTTAGGGTTAGGGTTTAGGGCTAGATTTCAGAGATCCTCTGCAGGGAAAGGGACCCTGGAGAATCTTCAATGGCCAGAGACCCCACAAATGTGCGTGATTTATTTATTAGTCCTGCATGGCTTCAGATTCTAGGACCTAGTAGTAGAGTAGGTCACCTTTAACCTTCTTGGGGTAGAATAGCCTTAATTCCCCCAGGATACTGGACAACTAGGAGGAACTTTGCGACCCCTGGAACCAGCACGTGGACGCCATTGCATCCTCGTTGTTTGCTCTCTCTTGCGGCCTTATCAGGGTTGAGGGTTTAGGCTTTAGGGTCCCTGCACGATGACTAAACTCTCTAGACTCCAAACAAGCCCTAAGGGTCCATGTACCTATATCGTATACATTTGGGCCCTAAAGCTATTATATAGGAACACCTATAACGCCCTAGTGTATGATATATGGGTACATGGACCCTTTGGGAAGAGTCACCTCAATGGAAACGAAGGTTCTAAGACAAAGCGGTTTCGGTCGAAACGTTGCGGACAAACCGTCGGTCAAGACCTCTCGGTCAAAGCTCCATGGGCCCCAGGCTCGATGTTAGTTCTGAACGCCCTAGGCCCTCAAAGCTCTAAACTTCTAAGCCCAGAGACCCTATAAACCCTGTAAGCCCTCAAAGCCCTGAACCCTCAACTCTCAACCTTAACCCCCTTAAACCCACAACCCTGAACCCCCAAAACCCTAAACCCTCAAAGCCCTCAGCCTTGGACACCTAAAGCCCTCAAAGCCTCAACCCCCTTAACCCAATAAACTCCAAAACTCCTAAACCCTAAAACCTAAACCCTAAACCCTAAACCCCGGTTTAAACCCTGAACCCAGAACCCTCAACCCTCAACCCTAAACCCTAAACCCTAGGTCTGGACTGGGCGCTGACGTCCTCCGCGCTAAGAGCTGCTCAGGGGCTGGTGGAAGGCTTTGGCTCAAAGGACGGTTTAGGGAGGGTTTAGGGCCGTTTTTGGTACTGTCTGATGCTTCAGAGGACAGGCTTGAGGTTTGTTGGTGGTTTTTGCGGTTCTGGCGGGCTTCGGGGTTTGGACAGTTCCAGTGCTTCAGGGTTAACTTCATTGCCTAGCTCCCTACTAGGAGGCTCATGGGTAGTTGTAAGTAGGCTTCATTTTGTGGTAAGTATAGCTGAACCTTATTTAGAGCAACTTCGGGCACTACTTATCACGACCTATGAGCCTCCAAACCCGACACCCACCAAACCCCCTAAAAAATCCCCTAAACCCTGCGACTAGCAGGGTCCCTGCCTCCCCTTGAACTATATCCCCCTTGGGGTTTTTTGAATTTTTGTTTATATAAAACCCAAGAGGGTATTAAACAAAACAAATATTTTTTATTAAGGCTCTAAGGGGATTATAGTGAAATCAGCTTGAGGAAGGAAGCAACTGTGATGGACAAGAAACCAAGCTCATCAAGACATCCGACCCTGGGATGAGTCTTTCAGGGAAGCTGCATGGTTCCGTGGTAGGGGGCAAGTAGTTGGGGAACCCTTATATATACCCTTATATACCCGATAAAAACCCAAGTAACTTCCCTTCGGATGAACTTACAGAAGCCCCAAGCTCTAAGCCCTGGACCCTAAACCCTAAACCCTAAACCCCAAACCCCAAACCCTAAACCCTAAACCCTAAACCCCAAGATGCCAGGAGCAGGTGAACTTGGCGGAGGATGCGGGGAAGCTCACGAAGCTCCGTGTCCTGGGCTTCGCCGACGAGTTGCGCCTCGGCGATGATGGGGGGACTCCCTCTGCTTTTGTCTGGGGTTTGGGGTTTAGGGTTTGGGGTTTGGGGTTTAGGGTTTAGGGTTTGGAGAAAGGTCGTTTCATAGCGCTCCCTCTGCTTTTCGCCACTGGCTACAACCCCGGGCCCTTACCCTGAAAGCCCTAAACCTTAAACCCTAAACGTGGGATGTTCCCCTTATACTAACAACCCTTAACAGGGATCATAATAGGGGGTGCTGTAATCCGTATGAAGGACCGTTTGTATACGGGGGTACATCCCAACCCTAACCCCAAAACCTAAACCCTAAACCCTAAACCCTAAATCCTAAACCCTAAACCCTAAACCCTAAACCCTAAACCCTAAACCCTAAACCCTAAACCCTAAACCCTAAACCCTAACTAAACCCTAGATGGAGTCCTTTGGTCTAAGGGTAGTTAGATGGTCCCTGAATCTGGTCCCTTGCCTTCTTCACATGGTTCTGAAGTATGGGCCCTTGGGTTTTATAGGGTATGAACGGCGTATATAAGGGGTCCCCTTTAAGGGCCCATATTCAGGAACCATGCAACTACCCTTAAACCCTAAACCCTAGACCCTAGGTGCCTTGTCGGCATGTTCGGCTAAGGGTTTTTGTGTCAGGACCCTAGAACACCCCGACCCTAGACCCATCAAGGCTCACAAAAGAATGGGGTTTCGGGCTTGAGGTTTAGGGTTTAGGGTTTAGGGTTTAGGACTAGGGCATCAGGAATCTGCAGATCTTCGACACGCTTCTGCAGCGGGTCTGCGCTTCTTGGCGTCGTGGGTGGGCCAGTCTTCGTCGCGAAGCCCGAAAAGCCCTAGACCCTAAAACCCTGAATTCTAAACCCTAAAGCCGTAAACCCTAGACCCCTAGCACCTTTAGTCCCTTAGACCCTAAAACCCCTACATTCTGAACCCTAAAACCCTAAAACCCAAAATTCTAAACCCCTAAAGCCCTGAGACCCTTAACCCCTAAACCCCTAAACTCCTAAAACCCGCTAAACAAATCCTGAGCCCTGAGCTGAGTTTTGAGTCCTAGTGCGAACTTAGGTTCTGGGTCTAGGGTGTAGGGTTTAGGGCTAGTCCGAACTTAGGTTGTAAGTCTTCCTGGGCCCCCTCCCCCGCCCGTAGGACAACAGGGTGATCTAGGGTTTAGGGTTTAGGACTTTAGGGTTTAGCGTTTAGGACCCCAACCCGAAACCCTGAAGCCTGAACATAGCTCCCCAAGCCTCCCCCGCCAAGGCAGACACGTTGGAACAAGCAGGGCGTCTTAAGAAGGGATGTGGGGGCTTGCGAAGCCTCAAAACCCTGAAGCCCAAAACGGCAAAACCCTAAAACCCTAAACGTTTAGGTTTTAGGGTCGAGGGTTTGGATTTTCGGGTTTTGGGTAAAGACTTTTGGATTCGGGTTTACGGGATCTGTCGGGTGTAGGTAAAGCAAGTGCATGGTGCGATTTCTTTGCTTGCTGCGTCCTCTAGCTAGTGTCCGATCCGGCTTTACACCAACTGACTAACAACCCCACAAACCCAACCCTCTGGCCTGTGAGTCTCGAAACCCATGAAGCCCTAAACCCCGAAGTCTAAACGCACCAAAACACCCTAAACCCTGAAACCACCTTGAGCACATAACGCCCTAAGCACCTAACTCGCCAAACCCATCAAACGCTAAACCCTAAAGCCACCGTAGCATCCTAAGCCCACGAAACCATATAAACCCTATAGACCCTCAGCGCAGAACACCCTAGACACGCGAAGCCCTCAACCCTAAGCCCCTAAAACCCGCAGCTCATTGTTTATCCCAAAACCCCACAGCCATAAACCCTGAGCCCCTAACACCCTCAGCCCATTTTCTGTCCCAAAACCCTAAGCCCTAAAACCCTCAACCCTAAGCCCTAAACCCCAAGCCCCTAAAACCCTCAGCCCATTGTTTATCCCAAAACCTAGGTTTTCGACTTCCTTCGCGACCGCGGGTTCATCGGCCCAAAAGGTCCAGTCACTCGGACTATGGTTTTGTTTTTGGGAGGGGGGGGTTGTAAGATTTGGGGATTAGGGTGTAGGGTTTGGGCTTGAAGCGTATTAGGGTGGGCGGGGGGAGGGTAGGATTTGGGTAAAAGGGTGCAGGATTTGGGGTTTAAGCCGATGGTTTACGGTTGGGGCGGGGGTGGGGGGTAGGAATTGGGGTTTAGGGTTTAAGGTGCAGGGTTTGGAGTTTGAGGTGTAGGGCTTGCGGTTTGGGGCGTAGGGTTTCGGCCAAGGCCGTGTGTGTTTTTCTTGTTTCCTGTTGTTTTTGCTCGCGGGGGGGGAGGGGGGGGGGAAGGGGATGGTAACGGTTGGAGCCAGGGTTGGTTTTGGGAGGCATGGGGGTTACAGGGTTTAGGGTTCTACGGTCTCTAGGGTCTCTAGGGTTTCCATTAAGGGTTTCTATAGGGTTTCTATAGGGTTTCTATAGGGTTTCTAGGGTTTGGGGATGTTTTAAGGTTTAACCCTAAATCCTAAACCCTAAACCCTAAACCCTATAGGGTTCTGGTGTAGAGTTTCTGGGGTTCAATAAAGCGGCCTAAGGAGAAGCTGCAAGAGATGCTCGGCATCGTCCAGCAGTCGCTGGAGCAGGACATCTCAGCGCCTTCGGCCGCAAGAAGAGCCCTAAACCACCCCAGCCCTTAACCCTAAGCCCCTATACCCAGAACCTTATAAGCCCTCAACCCTAGGCCCTAAACCCTAACCCTAAACCCTAAACCCTAAACCCTAAACCTTCACAAACCCGAAACCCTAAACCCGAAACCCGAAACCCTCAACCCTGGGACCCCAAGCTCCAAACCATCAAGCCTCAAGCCTAAACCCTAAAGCCTGGAGCCGAGGGTCCCTCTGCATGCGCCTAGTAGAAGTTCCTTTCTCCCCCCCAAACAAACTGCCTTTGTATTCTTATTATGTACATATATGTACAGATATTGTGTTAATAATTTACCCCCCCCCCCCCCAAAAAAAAAATAGACAGGAGATCCATCAGATCCTGCAAGCCCTTAACGCGTCGGGTTTAGGGTTTAGGGTTTAGGGTTTAGGGTTTAGCGCGCTAACCCCAAAGCCCAAAGAAGAGGCCTCAAAGCTCTAAACGCCCTCAAACCCCCAAAGCGCCCAAAACCCTAAACCTTAAAGTTATGGGGTTTAGAGTTTAGGATTTAGGGTTTAGAGTTTAGGATGTAGGGTTTGAGGTTTCAGGGATTCAAACCCTAAACCCTAAACCCTAAACCCCTCTGACAGCCTCTCTTGCAGGTCCTGGGCCAGGCCTTGTTAGAGGAGCTGCGCCATTGCGCTGGGGACGCTTGGACAACATGTTTTTTTTTGGGTTTGGGGTTTGCGGTTTAGGGTTTAGGGTTTTGGGGTTTAGGGTTTAGGGGTTTAGGGTTTGGGGCTTAGGGTTTAGGGGTGTTTTTGCGGCTGTTGGGATGGGGCTTGGGGTTTTGTGCTACTTACATGGTCCCTTAGTATGGGCACGTAAATATGGGGATCCCTTATAGCCCTCGTATACCCTGCACAACCCAAGGGGCCATATTTTTTGAAGGTATAAAACCCTAAGCCCTAAGCACTAAACCCTAAACCCTAAACCCTAAACCCTAAACCCTAAACCCTAAACCCTAAACCCTAAACCCTAAACCCTAAACCCTAAACCCTAAACCCTAAACCCCAAGCAAGAACCCTTGCACACCCTTAGAGACGACCCATGAGCTCGCGAGGTCCTGGCGGGATTCCTAGCTTTGGAGCGGCCTCCATCGGCAAGTTCGGCATCCGAGCCTCTGCCTGTGGGGATAGGGGTGCTTGCTTCGTGTGGGGTTTGGGGTTTGGGGTTTGGGGTTTGGGGTTTAGGGTTTAGGGTTTCGGGTTTAGGGTTTAGGGTCTAGGTTTTAGGGTTTAGGAATTAGGGTGTAACAGTGACAAGAATCAACTATCGACAAAACCTACACCCTCGAGACCTTTTGACCCCTTCACCCTTGAGCCCTTAACCTTGAGCCCTAAGCCCCCTAGAACTCTCAACCCCAGAGCCCCTAAACCCAAGCCCAAAGCAAACCCGTAGGCCCTTAGCATGGTACCTCTCCGAATCTCAAAAAAGCTTCCGTCCCTCTAAACCGTAAACCCTGCACCCGAACCCTAAACCCAAACCCCTGAACCCTGAACCCTGAACCCTGAACCCTAAACCCTCCCCCCTCCGTACCCGAGGAGAAGTTTGTGGAGCTCCTGCAGTCCATCGCCCAACGCCCAGGTCGGCCGTCAGCCTTCGCCTCCCGTCAGGTTTAGGGTTTAGGGTTGAGGGTTGAGGGTTTAGGGTTTAGGGTTGAGGGTTTAGGGTTTAGGGTTGTTTAGGTTTTCCGGTCTTGAGTCTAGGGTTTGGCGTTTTTGTTTTTCAGGGTTTAGGAGTTAGGGTTTAGGGCAGAGAGTTTCGGGTCCCAACCTCCCCAACAGGCTTACATGCTAACGATGATTCCCTCGGGTTTCGGGTTGGATTTAGGAGGCTTTTGGCTTTTCGGCTTTAGGCTTCAGGCTTGAGGGTGGAGAAACACTCAGCAATCCTATAAGTTGCAAGTTTGTCAAGCCCAAAGATGCATTAAAGACTCTAACCTCCCCGAAACACAGAGCCCATCCAAGCTGATGTTTCTAAGGGTAGTTTCATGGGCCCTCAATATGGTCCCTTACCTTTAGAGGGGTGTTGACGTATGGGCCCTTGGGCTTGAGAGGGTACATGATAGGTAGACAAGGGCTCCCCTGCTAAACCCTAAACCCTAAACCCTAAACGCCCATTATGATCCATAGTGCAACTTGACAGTTCACCTGCTGGTTCTTCGGAGGGGATGAGGGAAGCAGCTTAGGGTGTAGGATTTAGGGTAGTTTAGAGTTTTTGTTTTCATGTTTGTAGTGGGTTATAAGTCATATGATACCGAACTCCCTCGTTCCATACGAAAACCCAGGTAGCTTTTGGGCTTCCTTTTTTCCCGAGGCGGCTGGCCAACCCCGTTTGGTCTGCCAACATCTCCCGAAACTTTAAATCCTAAACCCTAACCCTAAAGCCTAAGCCCTAAGCTTTCTTCGGAAAACGGCGGCGGCGCCGGGGCCAAACTTGAATCATAAAGGGTTATGAAAGTCCTGTCTGCCTCTAGATTCACGGGGCTCGAGGACTTCCAGGAAGTGTGGCATGTGACAAAACACAAACCCTGAACCCTAAACCCTACACCCTAAACCCTAAACCCTAAACCCTAATGATTCAGGGAGGGAATGGGAGACATTTCGATCAGGTACTCGTAGAGGGATCCCTCTGTCCTCCCACGGGATCCCTCTGTCCGACATGCAAATTGGGGGTCCGACATGCAAGGTTGGGTTTTCGAGATGCAAACTTTCTTGGGGTCCGACATGCAAAGGTAGGTTTTCGAGATGCAAAAGCGGTAATTTCTGGGTCCAACCGGCACAGGTGGGTTTTCGAGATGCAAACTCCCGAGTTCGTGTAAAATTAGTAGAATAGTAAAATAGTAAAATAGTAAAATCTGGGTCGGACCGGCACAGGTGGGTTTTCGAGATGCAAACGGTTGAGCCCGTGGAGGAAATCCTAGTAAAAGTAAAGAGAGAGGGAGGAATTTTCTCTGGATTTCGCGCGAAATCAGGAAAAGGGCAATTTCTGGGTCCAACCGGCACAGGTGGGTTTTCGAGATGCAAACTCCCGATTTCCCGTAAAATTAGTAAAATAGTAAAATAGTAAAATAGTAAAATAGTAAAATAGTAAAATCTGGGTCGGACCGGCACAGGTGGGTTTTCGAGATGCAAACTGCTGAGCCTGTGGAGGAAATCCTATTAAAAGTAAAGAGAGAGGGAGGAATTTTCTCTGGATTTCGCGCGAAATCAGTAAAGCGGTAATTTCTGGGTCCAACCGGCACAGGTGGGTTTTCGAGATGCAAGCTCCCGATTTCCCGTAAAATTAGTAAAATAGTAAAATAGTAAAATAGTAAAATCTGGGTCGGACCAGCACAGGTGGGTTTTCGAGATGCAAACGGTTGAGCCCGTGGAGGAAATCCTATTAAAAGTAAAGAGAGAGGGAGGAATTTTCTCTGGATTTCGCGCGAAATCAGGAAAAGGGCAATTTCTGGGTCCAACCGGCACAGGTGGGTTTTCGAGATGCAAATTCCCGATTTCCCGTAAAATTAGTAAAATAGTAAAATAGTAAAATCTGGGTCGGACCGGCACAGGTGGGTTTTCGAGATGCAAACTGCTGAGCCCGTGGAGGACATCCTATTAAAAGTAAAGAGACAGGGAGGAATTTTCTCTGGATAATAGAATCCTGGTCCGACATGCAAGGTTGGGTTTTCGAGATGCAAACTCCCGATTTCCCGTAAAATTAGTAAAAATAGTAAAATAGTAAAATAGTAAAATCTGGGTCGGACCGGCACAGGTGCAAACTGCTGAGCCCGTGGAGGAAATCCTATTAAAAGTAAAGAGACAGGGAGGAATTTTCTCTGGATAATAGAATCCTGGTCCGACATGCAAGGTTGGGTTTTCGAGATGCAAACTCCCGATTTCCCGTAAAAAAATTAATAGTAAAATAGTAAAATAGTAAAATCTGGGTCGGACCGGCACAGGTGGGTTTTCGAGATGCAAACTGCTGAGCCCGTGGAGGAAATCCTATTAAAAGTAAAGACACAGGGAGGAATTTTCTCTGGATAATAGAATCCTGGTCCGACATGCAAGGTTGGGTTTTCGAGATGCAAACTCCCGATTTCCCGTAAAATTAGTAAAATAGTAAAGTAGTAAAATCTGGGTCGGACCGGCACAGGTGGGTTTTCGAGATGCAAACTGCTGAGCCCGTGGAGGAAATCCGATTAAAAGTAAAGAGACAGGGAGGAATTTTCTCTGGATAATAGAATCCTGGTCCGACATGCAAGGTTGGGTTTTCGAGATGCAAACTCCCGATTTCCCGTAAAATTAGTAAAATAGTAAAATAGTAAAATAGTAAAATAGTAAAACAGTAAAATAGTAAAATAGTAAAATAGTAAAATAGTAAAACAGTAAAATAGTAAAATAGTAAAATCTGGGTCGGACCGGCACAGGTGGGTTTTCGAGATGCAAACTGCTGAGCCCGTGGAGGAAATCCAATTAAAAGTAAAGACACAGGGAGGAATTTTCTCTGGATAATAGAATCCTGGTCCGACATGCAAGGTTGGGTTTTCGAGATGCAAACTCCCGATTTCCCGTAAAATTAGTAAAATAGTAAAATAGTAAAATAGTAAATCTGGGTCGGACCGGCACAGGTGGGTTTTCGAGATGCAAACTGCTGAGCCGGTGGAGGAAATCCTATTAAAAGTAATGAGACAGGGAGAATTTTCTCTGGATAATAGAATCCTGGTCCGACATGCAAGGTTGGGGATGCAAACTCCCGATTTCCCGTAAAAATAGAAAAATAGTAGAATAGTAAAATAGTAAAATCTGGGTCGGTTTTCGAGATGCAAACTGCTGAGCCCGTGGAGGAAATCCTATTAAAAGTAAAGAGACAGGGAGGAATTTTCTCTGGATAATGGAATCCTGGTCCGACATGCAAGGTTGGGTTTTCGAGATGCAAACGGCTTGGTGCCATGCATCTCGGGCGCGCGCTTTGCATCTCGAAAACCCAACCTTGCATGTCGGACGCCGCAGTCCCTACTCGTAGAGCCAACCCCCCCTAAACCCCGCAGCCTCCTTTCAAAGCCCTCCACACGAGATACCCCCTAAACCCCTACACCCTATAAACCCTCCAGACGCGAATGGCATGGAAGATATTAGGACACCGTCGCCGACAACCTGCAACTCCTGGGCGCTTTGTTCGACAGCGCTGCCGGAACAGGCCTAAAGCCGAAACTGGGACTCTCTTTCCCTGCAGATTAATGTGTTTCTACCTACTAAATTGAGGGTAGTTACTACTTAACGGTACGTAAATGGAGTCCCAGGTATACTTGAAACCCTGTACACCTTCTCAGCCCTCTAAAGCCCGATAGGCCTTAAAAACCCTAAGTTGTAGGCACGGAGGATTCAGGGACTGAAGGGCTTGGGGAGTAGGTCTCAGGGTTTAGTATATGAAGTTGAGGTCCTGTCCCTGTTTGGCAGGGTCCCATCTTAAGCCCTCACGCAAGTGCAAAAATTAAACCCAAAGCCTTCAAGCTTTGGGGCCCGGATTATGTTCTGGAGCTGCCGCGGGTGCCATGTATGACGCTAAACCTTAACAAGCCAAGAGTGAACCCAAGTTTAACCGGGGCATTCGCAACCCAACCTCCCAACGATTGATTATGTACAGGGTCTCTGGGCCTTCGTAAACCCCTGAGTCCTAACCCAAACCCCAAACCCCAAACCCTAAACCCCAAACCCCAAACCCTAAACCCTAAACCCCAAACCCTAAACCCTAAACCCCATCCCCAACAAGCAAAAAAGTGCAGAAAGGCGGGCAGCTGCTTCTTTTCTCGCTGCAGAAGATCCTTGCGGGCCAGCTCGTGCTTTGCCTGTTTTGCCTGACAGGTGCAGGGTTTGGGGTTTAGGGTTTAGGGTTTAGGGCTTAGGGTTTAAAGGTTCAGGGCTTAGGGTTTAGGATCCTTGCCGTTTTGCAGGGTGGGAGCCCTGAACTCTAGACCCTAAACCGCATCCCCAAGACATGAAGCCATAGATCGTTTTAGGTTTTAGGGTTTCGGTTTTTGTTGTTTTTTGTGTTTTTTCCTTTTTCTGGTTTATAGGGTTCAGGTTTTAGGGTCAAACCCACCTTCCCTCGCCCCAGTCGTGTGGCTCACTTGGATTTTGGGCGCGTAGTCGGTGCCTTTTAAGTCCAACTTTCTGGGTTGACTGACTTGAGCTCGAAGGTTCATAGGCGGGTTAGAAGTCGGGTTTTCCCTAATGGCAACCTTATCAAAGCAGCCCCCAGTAGATCTTACTCTACGCACAGCGAAGGTACTTACAGCTACAACCCTACAATTTGCCGGCTCATGAGCCTTCAGGTTTGGTTTTAGGGTTTAGGGTTGAGGGTTTGGGGTTTAGGGTTCCTGGTTCAGGGTTCAGGGTTCAGGGTTTAGGGTTTAGGGTTTAGGAGCATTCCCGGCTGATAACTGCTACTATCGTTAGATCCAAGAGCTTTGTTGTCTGAAGCCCTCAACCCCAAACCTTAAGACCCGAAGCCCTGAACCTTCAATCCTAAACCTTGACCCCTCAAACCTAAACCCGAAGCCCGAAACCTTCAATCCTAAACCTTGAACCCTCAACCCTAAACCCCAAACCCTCCATCCTAAGCCTTCAGACCCCAAGCCCACAACCCTCAACCCTGAACCCTTAAGGGATTCGTTGTTTAGATCGGAAGGGCTGAGGTCCACCTTGGTTGCACTGAAGAATTGACTTGTAGCGACAGAGAGAGTCATGTTCGTCCGTATGGTCTACCTGAAATGCCCGGCGACATTGCCCTCAAGCGTGCGAGACCCTAAACCCTGGGCTTTTTTTGGGTTAAGGGAGCAGGGTTTGCAGGGTTTAGGGTTTCGGGAAGCCCTTAACCCATAGGGCCGTTGGGATCCTACATGAAACTGCCGTGTTTAGTCTCTTGGGGTTAAGGGCTTTTAGGGTTTAGGGTTATTTCGCAACCCCAAAACCCTCTTAGGTCATCGATGGCTACTCAGAAAGCTTCAGCTGCACCTACCGCGGGTCCAGCGGTGAAGACGTAGTTTCTTGGCTTGCAGTTTTTGTGTCAAGGATAGGGTCTGCAGAGAATAGCCCCAAACCCTATAAGCCCCAATTTCAGGGTTCACATACCTCAACCCGCCTGGGAACGACCCTACGAATCCCCAAGCCCACGCTTCGGAACCCAAGAAGCACAACAACTCCCGAATCTGAAGCTTTAAAGCCACAAGCCCTGGAATCCTTTCCAGCCTTTGAACATGCCCGCAAATGAAGGCTTTTGAATACCTGGAGTGGGTAGTATGTGAGTAGGACATCTCGTTACCCCGGATAAAAGAAGTAGCGACCTCCCAGAAGGGAGCTGCAATCGAAGGGCCAAGTACCTCCGTCCTCAAACCCTAAAACCCAAACCCTTACGCCCTGCAAGCCCAAGTCCCGCCTTCCCATAATTCCCTAAAACCCTAGGAACCTTCAACCCTGAATTTCCAAATTCCTAAACCACCTCCAAAACCCCCAAACCCCTTAAAGCCCTAATTCGCACCCACCACATAGGTGGTGTCTGCCACGAGCCTGTCCGAGTATTCTATTCGGAGCCCTGGACGCAACGTTATAGGTGGTCAAGAACTTTAGGATTGGGACCCTAAGCCCGAAACCCCTAAACGACGTGTGAGCCCTTAATGGTGTGTGTGTGTGTGACTTTATGAGTTCAGGGCTTGGAGGGCTTTGAGAGTTTCGTGGATAGGTTTGACTGACTTCGGACGTGTGGTTGGCAGTTGGCCACCGGGTTTAGGGCCTTAGCTTCGATTATATGTTGGAAAGGAGGAGGAGGGGGGGCTTAGGGCTCGGCGGCTGGGTGGGTGAGAGGAGGCTTCAAACTGCGATGCAGTTGAAGGTTTTGGGTTTCGGTTTATTGGTTTGGGCTTAGGTGTTTGGGTTCACTTCGGGTTTAAGGGCTTAGGACTGTACAGTTCGGGTTTGGGGCCCAGATACAGCCTGAGTGTCGGCATGTACGATACCAAAACTCTTGAAACCCTATAAATCCACAAAGCACATGGGTTCGGTGGTTCTGCCTTAGGGAGAGACCTGACCTACTCCTGTAGGTTGGCAGGCCAAATGGCTTAGGGTTTTAGGGTTCAGGGTTTAGGGTTTGGGGCTTAGGGTTTGGGGTTTGGGGTTCGGGGTTTAGGGTTCCTAAGCCCAGGAGCTTGATGAGTCTGGAAGGCCGCGACGAGCAATCAGAGGAGGCGCCCAGGGTTGTGATTTGGGGTTCAGGGTTTAGGTTTAGGATTTAGGGTTCAGGGTTTAGGGTTGGGAGTTCGGGTTTCAGGGTTGGGAGTTCGGGTTTCAGGGTTTAAGTTGAGAATCTAGGGTTCAGGGTTTAGGCTTTCAGGGTTTAGGGTGGCGCTTGGAAACCGTTTTTCCTCAGCCCTGAACCTCTAAACGCCGTAAATCCTCCAACCTGCATGTAAGGGTTTATGAAGGGCAGGGGGTGGTTGTTTGCCCAACTACTGCCAATCGACCGCCAAATACGTCCGGCAAGTTCATTCTGTTGAAATGAGGGTTCCCTACACAACGGGCGCCCTTTTGGGGACTCCTGCAAAAAGGATTAGAGTCTTTCGGCTTTCGGGGGTATACAAGGAGACCCCCAATTCGTGAACTACCCGAAGTTGTGCCCCTGATCTTCGTGCCCCGCAGGCTCGGTGCCTGAACGAGTACCTGCAGAAGATGGAGGCATGGGGACCCCAATCCCGGAACCCTGAACCACAGCTCTCTTCGGTTGCCTACCCCTTAAGCCCTAACACGCTAAACTCAGAGTCGAGGGCTCCCAACTTCATGTAAATCTAGGGCTTTGGGTTCAAGATCTTGGTGGTTCGCAAGGTTTTATAGAGCTTATGTGGTGTATAGGGTCTCTAGAACCTCTATAGGCTTGGTCTGTGGATCCGAGGTTTCTTGGCTGGTTCTTTCTGGGCCTGGAAGGTTTTGGGAAGGGGAGGGGTCTGCCTTCCGACATCAGCCAAAAGCAAGACTGCGTCGAACAAGCCTTCTTGTGAATCATGATATGGTCTTACTTAAAGCCTGCGCGGACACAGAAAAGCCGGCCCTACAGCACCCAAAACGCCTGGGCAACTACGCCCGAACCCTAAACCCTAAACCCCAAACCCCAAACCCTAAACCCACCCCACAATGCCTTCCAGGAGCCTTAAAACCCCTAAAAGGCCCCCAGCCCTGAACTTAAACCCGTAGCTCAGGGGAGCCCCTCAGCCCGAAACCCTGGCTGCTCTAAACCATAAACCCCATAAACCCTAAAGCCCCAAAACCCTAAACCCCAACACCCTAGGCCCTAAACCCTGAACCCTGAACCCTAAACCCTAAACCCCAACATAAACTTGCCCTAAACATCCATAGCGTAGGGGCCTAAGTCTAATCTAGGGCTAGTTTCTTGGGCCCTGAGTATGGTCCCTGACCTCCTTCAAAGGGTTCTTCTGAGGTAAGGGCCCCTAAATTTGTATGGGTATATCCTGTTAAAGGCCCTAAACCCTAAGCCCGAAACCCTAAACCCTAAACCCTAAACCCTAAACCCTAAACCCTAAACCCTAAACCCTAAACCCTAAACCCTAAACCCTAAACCCTAAACCCTAAGCCACCCTGGAGGCCATCGTGTCGGTAGATGGTCTGGTCGCAACAGCTCTGCAACTGCACCAGGCCGGCTGCTTTTGGGGTTTAGGGTTTTGGGTTTAGGGTTTAGGGTTTCGGGTCTATAGGGTTTAGGTGGGTTTAGGGGTCTCGAGGTTTTCAGGGCTCTAGGATGTAGGGCTTGAGACTGTAGGGTGTGTAGGGCTTAAGGGTTTAGAGTGTAGGGCTTCTGGGCTTTCTGGGATCTAAAAGTAGTTATCTATGGTCCCTGAATATGGCCGCTTACCTGCATTAAAGGGTTCTGAAGTGCGGGCCCTGGGGATTCTAGGGGAAATAAGGGCTGTCTAAGGGGTCCCCTTTAAGGCCCCACATGAAGGGAGAGTTTTGGGTTTTTCGGGTTTCGGGTTTAGGGAGAATGTACGGAGTACCCCGAGCAGGCAACTTTGAAGCAGTCCTGTGCCCCCATGAACTCCACAAGTCACGTGCTGATGCCCTGAACCCTCTTACAATCCTAAGCAGTACACCCGCGAAGCAGATGGTAATACGATAAACCCCTAACAGCCCGAAGTTGCAGCAGCAGCCCTGACTAACCCCACCCCCAAAACCCCCAACCCCAAACCCTAAACCCTGAACCTATCAACGCTTCAGAGGGCTGTAGGCTAGACGCCGGAATAATTGCTAGTCTTATTCCCTTCTGGGCCCCCTATATAACCATACCAATACCCCCTCCACCCCCCCCCCCCCCCCCCCCCCCCCCCCAAAAAAAAAAACAAAAAACAAAAAAAAACCTGAAACCTAAACCCTAAACCCTAACCCCTAAACCCTATAAACCCTATTCTAATTACTAAGGCCCCTATAGTAGGCTAGACGCCGGACAGGCTGGCCATCCGTCCTTCCGAAAAGCGGTGCCTTGCAACGCATGGGGTTTAAGTGCTTATATGGGGAGTTTGGAACCCTCAAGCACGAGGGTTTAGGTTTCGGGGTTTAGGGTTTAGGGTCTATAGGGCCTATAGTTTAGGGTTTGGGGCTTGGGGTTTGGGGTTTGGGGCGTCCTTCTAGAGTCCAGGGTTGAAGGTTTAGGGCATTTCAGGAGTTCTGGTTTAGGGCGTTTTGGTTTTCGGATTTCAGTTGACTTCGGCTTCAGGGTTTAAGGTGTGGGGTGCAAGGTCAAAGCTTAGGGTGTTCAGGGTTTAGGGTTCAGACCGTTTAGGTTTTGACAGTGCCCTGTTTTCTCCCTTTGCGGGTTCTGGGCTCTAAACTGAAACCCTAAACCCGAAACCCTAACAGTAGCCAGCACCAAAAAGGGTGCGCTTGCTATGGCATGGTTCCTGGGCGACCAAATCTCAGGTGTGTTTAGGCTCTTCGCCCTAAGCCTGAAAGGTTTAGGGTTTATGCTTTATATATGGTTTAGGGTTTAGGGCTTAGAACCTGAAACCCTTAAACCCGAAGCCCTAAACTCTAACCTTTCGCTTAGGGCCCATTATCCAGAGGGCCTCCTACATGGCGTGGTTCGGAAAACGCATTCGAGGACCACACGCCTTGGTGGGATCTCATGGAGCTCGCGAGAACTTGGCGAAGCAGATGCAAGTCAAGCTGGTGGCCTTTGTTAAGCCGCAGAAGACATGCCGCTCCTTGCTCCATCCCCGGGCACCACACCGCGAATGCCTTTGTGTATTTTGCCGACCGGGAGGTAGGGCCGGGAGAAAACGTCCCTGGCGTGAGAAGCGACCGCCCCGTGGAGGTGGTCGTCAAAACCTTGGCTGCTCTCAGGCAAGGCGCTGGCCTATTCTACTCAAGGTCCGAGGGCGTTCTTTGCAGAGAACCGATTTCAGGTGGTCCTACGAACCCTTGATCTAAATTTCTAGCCCTCTGCCTCTGTCGTTTTACCCTAGAACCTAAGCACTAAACGCTAAACCCTAAACGCTAAACCCTAAACCCTAAACCCTAGGGAACCCTAAACCCTGCATTCACAGTTACGGTAGATACCCCCCCCCGAAAGGTCTTGGATCAGACTCAGGAGCCCTAATGAAACCCCACTAAACCCTAATCCTTAAGCCCCGATGAACCCTAAGCCCCAACGCCCAACAAATCCCTGAACGCAAGACCCGAAACCCTAAACCCTAAACCCTAACACCCCCAAGCCCAAGCCCTAAACTCCCTAAACCCTAAAACCTTAGGCTCCAAAATACCTATAGCAGAAGTCTGTTTGGCCCAAAACCCTCAAATATGAGGCCTTGGAGCCTTAGGGTCTTTGACCCTGAACCCTAAACTCCCTAAACTCCCTAAACCCCCTAAACCCCCTAAACTCCCTAAACCCCCTAAACTCCCTAAACTCCCTAAACCCCCTAAACTCCCTAAACCCCCTAAACTCCCTAAACCCCCTGCACCCTAAATCCTCGACCCTACAGCCCAAACCCTAAACCCATGAACCCTGGACCCTAAACCCTAAACCCTAAACCCTAAACCACCAGGTGAAGACTCCTATGCAAGATGACCTACGCGACATCTCCAAACGCCAGCTGCAGCTCCTGGGAGGCGCCCCAGGAATGGGTTTAGGGTTTAGGGTTTAGGGTTTAGGGTTTAGGGTTTAGGGTTTAGGGTTTAGGGTTTAGGGTTTAGGGTTAGGTTTCATGGGCCCTGAAGCTGGTCCGAACCTGGGGGGGGGGGGGGGCGGGGGGGGGGGGGGGCGGGGGGGGGGGCGGGGGGGGGGGGGGGGGGGGGGGGCGGGGGGGGGGGGCGGGGGGGGGGGCGGGGGGGGGGCGGGGGGGGGGGGGGGCGGGGGGGGGGGGGCGGGGGTGACCTATATAACCTTGCCAAAGTCATTAACATCCACACAAAAAAGGAAAGAGTGGTTCAGGGTTCGGGGTTCAGGGTTTAGGGTTTAGGGTTTAGGGTTTAGGGTTTTTGAGGGTTGGAGGGTTTAGGGTTTGGGGGTTCGGGGTTTAGGGTTTAGGGTTTGGGGGTTTAGGGTTTAGGCTGTAGGGTTGAGGATTTAGGGTTTGGGGTTTTGTAGGGCTGAGGGTTTGTGGTTTAGGGTGTCTCATAGTGCCACGGCGCGACCCACCCACGAAGTGGTCGTGGGTTGCGCGTGGAACCCACCCACAACCACCATAATCAAACAACCACCATAGTCCCCTAAACCCTAAACCCTAAACCCTAAACCCTAAACCCTAAACCCTAAACCCTAAACCCTAAACCCTAAACCTTTTCGTGGTTAAGAGTGCACCCCCAACCCCTCTATCAAGGGGGGGCAGGCTTGACTTGACGGGATTCTCCTGGCTGGGAAGCAGGTCGAGGGCGTCTCCTGGTCGAAACTTGCAAGGGGTTCAAGTCCGGGGGTGATTGGCTGCAGTGCCATTGTCAGGGTTTAGGGGTTTTAGTCCAGGGCTTGGGTGGGCTGCTGTCAGGTTTAGGAGTGCTGGCTTCTGGTCTTGTGCTGCCCGTTTAGGGTTTAGGCAGGAGGGAGCGAAACCGGCGGGAACCAATAAACTCTGTGTCTGCAACACTATAAACCTCAGCATGAGCCTTAAAGCTGCCATTCTTGAGCCGGAACAGCCGCGAAGGACGAGCCAAAGGACATCATTGGGGAGGTGCAGTTTTGTCGCCCGGGTGGGCGGATGACCTGCGCGGCATGTGCGCTTGCGTGGTCGGGTGCGGCACCGTGCACGCCGTGGGGACATGGCTTTGTGCAATCTTTTGATGGCCTCAAGCCTAACCCTGGCGGAGGCAACTTTCTGGTAACCCTGGTGGGTGGAACCCTGGCCAACCTTAATCTACGCCTCTCGAAAACACTAAACCCCTAAGTTATCCCCCAAAATCCCTAAAACCCCCTAATCCCCAAATGGGGGTTTACGAAAATTTGGGAGCCCTAATATGGACCCCAAATAGGAGGATGCCCTGATAATCAGGACCCTAAGAAGGTACCCCGATTATTCTAAACCCCAAACCCTATACCCCAAATTTTCCTAAACCCTAAACCCTAAACCTGAAACCCGAAACCCTAAACCCTACATCCTAAACCCTAAACCCTAAACCCCAAATTCCGTATATCTCAGTTTTTTTGCAGGCTGGAAGGCCGAGATCTTTGAAGCCCTCAGGCTGGCACCCATGCCGCGTGGCGGGGATTTTGTTGTGGCCTTAAGGGCTCCTGAAGGGGGTTTAGGGTTCAGGGTTGAGGGTTTAGGGTTTAGGGTTTAGGGTTTAGGGTTGAAGGTTTAGGGTAGTACAGGGTTTAGGGTTTAGGGGTCAGGGTGATCCTTGCAAGGTTTTGTTTTCAAGGCTTGTAGGCTTTAATGTCTAGGGCCTAGGGTGTTAAGGTTTATACATGAGGAGGGGTTACTGGTCTAGGGTTTATACAGGCTGTAGGGCTTAGTTTTCGGGCTTAAACTAGCTCGAAATGTTCAACAGGGTGCCGGGTGAGGTTAGCGTCTGATTGAGGCTACGGGCGTCGCTGCAGGTTTATACGGTGAGGTCATGGCAGGAAGCTGCGTAAGCTTAGCAAGCCCAAAACCCCAAACTTCTTGGTTGAAAAACTTTAGCCCTGAACCCGAAACCCTAAACCCTAAACCCTACACCCTAAACCCCAATCCGACATGCTTTGTGGATGGAAAGCTTTCATGAGGGGGTTTCGACACCATCCCATGGGCTGAGATTTGGGCACTGGAGTTGTCTTCCAAGGAGCACCGGAGGGTTTAGGGGTTTAGGGTTTGGGGTTTAGGGCTTGGGGCTTGGGGCTTAGGGTTTAGGGTTTAGGGTTTGATTAGGGTTTAGGGGATAGGGTTCAGGGCCAATGGAGGAACTAAAATGAGGCCTGTTACAAGCTGCAAACTCTGAATGGCTGAGCCGTGTCGCTAGGAGAAGCTGTGGCAACTACCCGTGAACGGCAAGTCTCTGCCCATGCCGAAGCATCCACGGCTCTGGAAGACTGGGGCAATTTGAATGAAGCTTGCCAACGGACTGCTCATGCAGCTATTTCTTTGCAGGGGCCCTAAACCCTAAACCCTAAACCCTGAAGATCAGGCAGACTGGCGAGGTCAGCCCTCTCAAGGGTGCAGCTCCTGGTTGACCTGGTCCTTGGGCCCCCTTTTTCCGTATCCTGAAAACTTCACAAGAGTAGCCCTAACCCTAAACCCCAAACCCTAAACCCTAAACCCCAAACCCTACTAAACCCTGAGCCCAAACCCTTAAGGCCCCAAACCCGTAAACACCTAAACCCCGTTTCTCAAGGCTTTCTTGAAGGTTTTAGGGCTCCGTTCAAGCCATCCGAACCCCTCAAAAACCCTAAAAACCTAGACCGTGCAACCCTCAACTTCTACAAGGTTTTAAGGGTTTAGGGTTCCTCCAATCCTAACGCTACAACCCCTGAGCTTCTGAACCCTAAACCCCTATATCCCTAAATTGGCCTATAGTAGCCCTAAAGCCTAAACCCTAAACCCTAAAGCTTTCAACCCTAAAACCCTAGCACCCCCAACCCAGAACCCCAAACCCTACAAGACCCATGGCGTCTCTTCTTGTCGGCGGTTTCTAGGGTGAGGGTTGGGGTTCAGGGTTTAGGGTTTAGGGTTTAGGGTTTACGGTTTAGGGTTTAGGGTTTAGGGTTTAGGGTTTAGGGATCGACAAAGGGGCCTATAGTCAGGGTTTAGGCCACTCAATTCAATGTGATCCGATGTATCGGCCCCATACCTCTCGAGCGGGGTGGCTTGAGGGTTTAGGGTTTAGGATTTAGGGTTTAAGGTTTAGGGTTTAGGGTTTAGGGTTGGCTTTCGGGGTTTCGGGCTTAAGGTTTAGGGTACGTACGGGTTGGGGGAGCTTTGACCTTTGACCCTGTATACCCAAAGGGTCCTAAGTACCCACATGGTAGAAAGTAGGGCTTCCACAATAGGAAGTACTAGTATGGTTTGGGTAAGCGTCCCCCCATATAGGTACTTAGGACCCTTTGGGTTTAGGGTTACCCTAAACCCTAAACCCTAAACCCTAAACCCTAAACCCTAAACCCTAAACCCTAAACCCTAAAGCCCTAAACCCTAAACCCCGAATCCACACCCGCCAAGGTTGGGCTTGGTGCCGCAAGGGCAGCTGCACGCGTGGTTGGCGGAGATGCAGCAGAGCCTCAGTGGGATCAAAAGGGTTCTCGGGGTTTCGGGTTTAGGGTTTTTGGGTTTGGGGTATAGGGTTTCAGAGTTTAGGGTTTAGGGTTTCAGAGTTTTAGGGTTTAGGGTTTCAGAGTTTAGAGTTTAGGGTTTCAGAGTTGAGGGTTTAGGGTTTTAGCGTCTAGGGTTCTCGAGTTCAGGTTTTAGAGGGGGCTAGGGCTTATAGGGCTGCAATATCATTCTGCCTTTTTGGGGGGATTCGGTCAGGTTGCCTTTTACACCCCGTCGAGCCGGCAACAAGTGTTAAAGGTACCCTACTTACTCTCCTGTTATCATTGCGCAACTTTCCAAGAGATCTTAGGCTTTTGAGGTGATTCCCTAAGGGTCCCTGTACCCATAGAGTATATACTTGGGCCTTAAAGCGGTTCCCACATAGTAGCTTTTAGGGCCCAAATATACACTAAATGGGTACATGGACCCTTAGGGTTTGGCTTCATGGGCAAGGCGGAAGCCATCAGGTTGGTGGCACTGTGGCTGCGTACGCCGTCGGTACTCTGCTTTACTAACTATAGTTAAGGGACTTATAACCTAAGTTCGGATCCTTATCACCCAGTTTAGGGTCCTAAAAAAACTCTACTTATTGAAAACTATGCCTTGTCTTGAAGCGGTCACCTTAGAATCCAGAGGGTGGTCCATCTGTATTACTGTTATTATTATTTTCATTCGTATTATTGTTCTTGTTATTGTTATCAAGGAAATAGGTACCCAAAAACCATACTAAACAGATTCGTTGGGGCACGACCCTAAACCCTAAACCCTAAACCCTAAACCCTAAACCCTAAACCCTAAACCCTAAACCCTAAACTGTTACTACAGATGGACCCTCTGTCTGGGCCATACCTCCAAAAAAACCGTAAACTTCAGGGGTCGTACCTTCGACCCTTTAGGTTGTGCCTTCGGGTTTTGGGGAACGTTTCGGGCTTTAGGGTTTAGGGTTTTGGGGTTTTAGTGTTTTAGGGTTTTAGGGTTAAGGGGTTAAGGGGTTAAGGGTTTAGGATTCTTGGGTGATTCGGCGTTCATTTTCTTGGTCGACCCTACCGGCCTTGCCAAGGCCCTAAGTCCTAAACACCTAAAGGGTTCAGGGTTTAGGGTTTAGGGTTTCCTAACCCTCAACCCCTAAACCCCAAAACCCTAAGTCCTCAACCCCTAAACACCTAAACTCCTTCCTAAACCCTAAACCCTAAATATCTAGACCTGAACCCTAAATCCTAAGTCCTAGACCCTAAAAGCTAAACCCTAAATGCCTACACCCTAAATCCTAAACCCTAAGCCCTAAACCCTAATTCTCCACACCCTGAACCCTAAACCCTACATCTCCAAACCCTACACCCTAAACCCTGCATCTCCACACCCTAAACCCTAAACCCTAAACCCTAAACCCTAAACCCTAAACCCTAAACCCTAAACCCACAACCTGAGGAGCTTGGGGGAGATTCTGCCCTCGGTGGTGGAGGGCTTAAGACTTTGGAACTCGCGCTGCATCCCGGCGAGAGGTTTAGGGTCTCTGGGAACCAAGAGTTAGTGTTGAGGGTTTAGGGTTTCGGGTTTCGGGTTTCGGGTTTATTAGGGTTTAGGTAAGCCCTTAAACTTATTCCCAATTTCAGGCATCCCTTAAAAGGGTTTGGGATTATAGGGTTTCGGGTTTGGGGCTAGGACGCAGAGTAGGCCCTGATTCCAATTTTAGGGTTTAGGGTTTAGGGTTTCGGGATGAGCCCCTTGTAACCAAAACGAGCGGTCTTTTTTTCATTCCTATGTTACTCTCCGGTCTAGGTGTGGGGTATAGGTTTTAGGGTGTTAGGGTGTTAGGGCTAACGGGTCAGGGGTTTAGGGGTTTAGTGGTTGAGGGCCTGAGGGCTTAGGTTTTAGGATATGTGGTTTCAGGTTTTGAGGTTGGCCGTTTAAGGTTTGGGCCGAATTTTCTGGCTCCAGGTTTAGGGTTTTAGGGCTTTTGTTAGTTCAGAATTTTAGGGTCCGGTTTTGGGTTTAGGAGTTTAGGGTGTAGTGGTTTAGGCTTTAGGGAAGCGGTGGCTCCCTTGACCCTAAACCCTTAACGAAGGGGCCCTTAATCTTCCCCTATATAACTCCTATGCATGCCCTATATAGTCTCTATATAAAAAAAGTAGCCCCTAAATAAGGTACAAATCCCAAACCCTACACCCTAAATCCCTCGAGATAGGTACCGAAAGGCACATCCGCTCGGCGCTGGAGGGTGCAAAGGTCTCCTTAGCTGCCTCGCTGGGCGCTCAAGAGGCCAGATCAGCTCCCCCGAAACCCTAAACCCTAAACCCTAAACCCTAAACCCTAAACCCTAAACCCTAAACCCTAAACCCTAAACCCTAAACCCTAAACCCTAAACCCTAAACCTAAACCCCTCGACCCTAAACCCTAAACCCTAAACTTACCCTAAACCCTAAACCCCTAAAACCCCGAAAACCAGCAAGATTAGCCTTTCAAACCCCAAGTTGGGCCGGAGGAGGTTTCGGCCTTCTTCCGGCGTGCGGCTTGCGAAGTTTGAGTTCTTGGTACCACTCTTGGTAGCCCTAAACCCTAAATTCTAAACCCTAAACCCCAAACCCTAAACCCAATAATACCTATAAGCCCTAAGTCCTAAACCCTTAACCCCGATCTTTTGCCTTGTTTTTTAGGGGGGGTGGGGTGGGGTGCTGGGTTCCGTTTTTTTGCAGTGGCCAACTCCAAAAAGGGTACCCTTGCTGCCAGGCACTTTGTTTGCAGATACGACTTAGATCTTAAATCACCGCAACGGGTTCAGAAATTAGGTGTTGGGGCTTTTAGGGTTTGGGGCATGATGGATTGTTTTTGATTCGGGTTTAAGTTGCCGGCGAGTGTCGATGCGTTGGAAGAACTTCTGGGGTGCCTGAGCTTTGCCGAACTTCCAGGTACAGAGCTTGCTGACACGAGGTTTCGAGTATACCAGCTGTTGAACTTTGTCTGGCATGTACAGGGCTCCGGGTTTAACGGATTTGGGCCTTAGGGCGGAACGGATCACTGTGAGCTTGAGCTTAGGACTTAGGGTTTAGGCTGTCGGGGGGGGAGGGGTGGTTGCTGTCAGTCCATTCTTTAGAGTCTGCTGCCCTCTACAACGATCCACATTCCACATTTGGGCTGAGACGTTTGCGGCCCAAACCCTACACCCTAAACCCTAAACCCTAAACCCTAAACCCTAAAAGGAACAACCTGAGCCCTCCCTGAAGCCCTACTGCGCAGGCCCTGGCAGCACTGCGGGCCTGCTGCGAGGGCCTGCGGGCTGAAGTGCAGCGGAGAGCAAAGGGCGGGCGCTTCCTCATTCAGGCAACACCCTAAACCCTAGCCCTAAACCCTAAACCCTAAAGTAACCCTAAACCCTAAACCCTCATTCAGGCAACACCCTACTTCGTGGTGCTTTACTGTAACTTTAGATCCTTAGCACTTTTGGGTTGATTGGGTTTCTTAATATGGCAGCCAAGCATTTACTTTATGGCTACCCTTCTGAGTGCAGCCAAGCCCTACCCCTAGCCCGAAACCCTTTACTTAACCCTGCTTGGAGGGTCATGGTACTTATTATCCAGTGATAACTGTACTTGCAACCCACTTATAAGCCCCTTAAGTGCCCTAATATGGTTATAAGTACAGTTATACTTGAGTAAGAAGCACCATGAACCTCCAAGTAAACCCTAAACCCTAAACCTAAACCCTAAACCCTACTAGTGTTTGAGGCTTGGGGGTGAACCCAAGACCCAAACAAAACACAACGGCCCTCCAAAGGCAGTTTAGCCAGATCCCTTCGGATATGGTTTAGGCCTTAGGTGGTGTATGTAGGGCTTCCCTGAAGCTGGTACTTCGCCTCTCTTTGAGAGTTGACATGGCTTTGGAATTCAGGTGCTGATTTTTAAGTAGGAGCAAGCCACTTACACGCTACATCCTACACCTTCTGCCCCAAATCCCAGAGACGAGTCGGGGCAGGCCGAGACGCTGACGGAGGAAGCCGTCCTCCTCTTGGTGGCGCACCTCTTTCTGCGGTGGGAAGGCCATTCGGGGTGCGGGCAGAGCGATCGCAAAGAATACGTGTGGTGAACCAGACTCATGCACCAATTGGTTTAGGGTTTAGGGTGTAGGGTTTAGGGTGCAGGGTTTAGGGTGTAGGGTTTAGGGTGTAGGGTTTGGGGTTTAGGGTTTAGGGCTTCTAAGTACGCCATGAAACCTCCAAGTAGAGTCTAGGGTGTTCTACTACCCCCCCTTTATTCTACCCCCCCCCCCCTAGGTTCCCCCGTTAAACAACCCTTAATTCCCTAAATTGCCTTCATTATGGGGGAAACCTATATGGGGGGGGGGGGGGGGGGTAGTATAGAGGAGGGTAGTAGGGGAACCTATGAAGGACTCTCTCCCAGCAGCCAGGAGGTCCGAATCGACTGCCTCGCCAGTCTGAGATGCTCTTCTGCAGCTCCTCCGTGCCTCTCAGCGAGGTGGGAGTCTTAGGATGGTTTGTTTTTTTGGATCCGGGGCTCAGGTTGTAGGATTGGGTTTAGGGTTTAGGGTTTAGGGTTTGGGTTTCAGGTTTTTGGGTTTAGGGTTTAGGGTTTCAGGTCTTTGGGTTTCGGGTTTATGGTTTAGGAGTATAAAGGTGTCTAGAGGGTTTCGAATCTTCGAGTACAGGGTTCAGGCCTCCAACACTTAGTAGCTGAGTGAGTACACTTTATACCTTTTTGGGACACGACAATCCCCTAGAACTGAAAGTGCACACTTTTTTTTTTTTTTTTTTTTTTTGGGGGGGGGGGGGGGGGGCGGGGGGCTTAAACCCCAAACCCTAAACCCTAAACCCTAAACCCTAAACCCTAAACTAAGAACACTCCGAAATCCAAAAGGCTCGCCCCTGGGCCTAGGCCAGGAGACCAAGAGAGCCATCGGTGGCACGTTCTTGGTATTTCTCTGGGTTTAGGGTTTGGGGTTTAGGGTTTAGGGTTTAGGGTATTTCTCCGGGCTCTTGCCGGGGTTTCGGAGTACTATGCTTCAATACTTCTTTTGGTTCTGTTCCTACTATGGCTACTTCTGCCAAAAAAATAAAAAAATAAATAAACAAATAAATATATATATATATATATTTTTCAGGGTCTACTCCAAGGTAGGGATGAGCAGTATCTATACCCTTGTTCCTTTTTTTGGGTCGGTTTAGGTTCCCTTGAAACCCCCCAAAAAAAGCAAACAATGGCACCCTGTTTAATCCTAGGTTCCAGGTAACCCTAAACCCTAAGCCCTTAGCCCTTAGCCCTTAGCCCTAAACCCTAAACCCTAAACCCTAAACCTGGGTTCCGAACATGCGGTCAAGGAATCCCCAAAGTGTCATATACTTCTTTCCTGGACTGCTAAACAAAGCCAAAGGTCCAACTGAAAACTAACCGACCTTAGGGTATCCCTAAACCCTAAACCCTAAACCCTAAACCCTAAACCCTAAACCCTAAACCCCAAACCCCTAGCAAGGTGGAAGCCTTCCTCTGGAGGGCGCAGCACTTTCCGGAGCTCCTTTTCGTTCTGGTGGAGCCGAACCACCTGCCGCTGGAGTCCCTGCCTAAAGCCTCTTAGAGTTTAGGGTTTAGGGTTTAGGGTTTAGGGGTTAGGGGTTAGGGGTTAGGGTTTGGGGTTCAGGGTTTAGGGTTTAGGGTTTAGGGTTTAGGGGTTAGGGTTTGGGGTTCAGGGTTTAGGGTTTTAGAGGTTGAAGGGTTTAGGGGTTTCGGGTTTAGGGTTTGAAGGGTGACGGGTTTGGGGGGGTTTAGGGTTTGGGGTGTAGGGTTTAGGGTTCAGGGTTTGGGGGTTAAGCGTTTTGAGGTTTAAGGTCCTGGGGGTAGGGGGTGAAGGGTTTAGGGGTTTTAGGTTGAAGGGTTTATGGGAGGGGTCTAAGGGTTTAAAGGGTTGAAGAGTTGAGGGTTTGATTGAGGTTAAGGGTTAAAGGGTGCTTAACGGGGTGTGAGGCAGGGTAGTCCCTGCCTAAAGCCTCCACATGAAGGTTGGTTTAGGGTTCAGGTTTGAAGGGTTGAGGGCTTCGGGTTTACGAGTCTAAGGGTTTAAGGGTTTGAGCGTCTTGGGGTTAAAGGGTTTAAGGGTCGAGGGTTCGAGGGTTTGAGGGTTGAGGGAGCCAGGGTTCAAGGGTTTAGGGTTGAAGGGCTTTTTGTGGGTTTGGCTTGAATTGGGTCGAAGTTCAAAGTTAGGGTTTTTATAGGGCTTAAAGGGTTTCCTACCCCCCCCCCCCTTGGTACCCTGAGCATCCTATGATCAGAGAGGCTTGGCCAACCCTCAGGACTTAAAGGAATCCTGCAAGGCTCAGCCCTGCACCCTCAACCCTGAACCTTCCGGCTTAAATTTTAGGATTTAGGGTTTAGAGTTTAGGGTTTAGGATTTAGGAAACCCCTCAACCCTACACCCCCCCCGGTCTTTGCTTACCCCGATTCCGTCCCGTCTGCAGGATGGCAAGAAGCATGTGGCCGAATGGCTCGCGGGCGCCGATGACGGCTCGGCCGTGGCTGTGAGCCTTAGCGGCTGTGGATTGAGGGTTTAGGGTTTAGGGTTTAGGGTTTAGGGTTAGGGTTTAGGGTTTAGGGTTTAGGGTTTAGGGTTTAGGGTTTAGGGTTTAGGGTTTAGGGTTTAGGGTTTAGGGTTTAGGGTCTAGGGTCTAGGGTCTAGGGTTTAGGGTTTAGGGTTTAGGATTTAGGGTTTAGGGTCACTAAGTGAGAGGTTCGTTATTTGGGGTTTTATGATGTCTTAGGGCTTTGACAGGTCTCAGGAGATTTCTTGCGCGTTTCAGGCGAGGACTGTAGGGTCGGGATAGTTTCGAATAGCATTTTCCTTTATAGTTCTATTAGAATAACCCCCCCAAAAAACCTATTCAAATGAGCAGTGTTTTTTTTCTACGAGCAAGGCTACGTAGAGACGCGATCATTGAAAGTCGGCCGCGTAGCATTTTGCCTGCAGGGCGTAGGTTTGCGTAGGGTCCGCGTAGGCAAGTCATGCAGTATGGGCGCGTAGGTCCGCGTAGGCTGTCTATGCTTGCCGCGTAGGTCCGCGTAGGCACACGTCAACAACATACTCCGCGCGTAGGCCGCGCGCCTACTAAACATGAGCTGACGCGTAGGCCCGCGTAGGATACCCATGCCATTACAACACCCCACACAATGAAAAAAAAATGCTCACAAATTGTGAAGGCCCCTAAGTTACAGCAAGTTAAGGGTTGTCTGGATGTGTGTACGTGAGAATTGGGGGATGTGAGGGTACACAGACCTTTGAACTTTGTCCTTGCTTGAAGGCTTGGGTTTTGGGTGTAAAGTGGGGCTTTAGGTCCACAGGGCTTGTAAGGCTGAAGGGGGTCAAACTTAGGGCAATTCTAGGCATCTATGGTGGCGGTTTCTTTATCACTTCTTCGTGCACATGTGCTGAGGGTCGATCTAGAGGTTGACTTACAAGACTTGCAGGGTTCAGGGATGGGAAGCGATCGTTGCGCATGAAGAGCCAGGAGCACTTTGCACCATCAAAGGAGGAGCATCTTTTTGAACTGCGGTGAAAGAAACGAAGGCCTGCTGCTAACCCTTAGCCCTAAACCCCCAAACGCTCAAATTTAGCAGCCAAGGATTCTCACGGCGTCCTGGCATATACCGTCGTCTTCCCACGTGCAACAACTGCGCATGTCTCCAGATAGGCGGCTCTTGTTTTTTTTTTTTCTTTTTTTGGGGGGAGGGGGGGGGGGGGGGGGGGGGACACTTTAAACCTTCCATACGGAACCAGGGAGGTATGCTGGAGGGGCATGCGCGGGCCCATAATCCACAAGCAAGCCCCCTTAAGCAAGCCTTAATGCACGAATGTGTGCCCCTACCCCCCCCTTCCCCCCCCCTTTCAAGGTTTCAAGGAATACAAAGAATGCAGGAAGCCTGCTTGATTCCTGACTCTAGGCCCCAATCCCACGGCATCTGAAGAAACTAAATCACCCGAATGTTCTTCTAAGGGTTCAGGGGTTCAGGGGTTCAGAGGTGTAGCGGTGTAGGGCCTGGGTCTAGGGTTTAGGGTTTAGGGTTTCGGGTTTAGGGTCTAATTCGGGTTTCAGTAGCTTGGGAGTCAGGATTTGTGCGCTTTGATGCCCTGAGAGGTCGGTGGTTGCCAAGTGGCGGGAGCAGTGCAAGCTGGAGGTGGGGAGTTGGAAACTATGAACTACTGTTTGCTTAAGAACCCCCCCCCCCCCCACAAAAAAAAACAAAAACAACAACAATCCCTATATTAAGAGGACTATTTCATAAGCAAATAGTGGTAAATCCTATAAATCTACATAGCCCTGCATAGGCCTCTGGACCACAAGCCCTAGAAACCCTGCAACCCACTTTTGGGGTGGAGGTCAACTTGGGTTGCTGCGAGGAAGGAAAGGTTACCATGGTGTAAGGTCTTTTGAATGGCAACTTAATTTTCGTTCTTTTCAGTGGCAACTTAGTTTACGTTCTTTTAAATGGCAACTTAACGTCTAAGTTCCTTACCAAAAGCCTAGTTCAGCTTTGTGCTCCTGAGTTCGGGACTTCGCAAGGAAATCTGAGTTCTTTTTCTGCTGTGAACCCTTGACCCAGTTCGCCTCTTCACACTTCATACAGTCACATGCCTAGATTGCTTGCGTTTTCCGGAACCAACCAAAGTTTAGGGTTTAGGGTTTAGGGTTTTTCTGGGCCTTCCGTGAAGTCAGGTCCTACTTTACAGCGCAGCAGAGCCCCCCTCTGGCGCTGGCGTGTCTTCAGGCAAGAGCACTCTCATCCGACAGGCCGGGCGAGCAATAGAGGGACCCTAAGCCCTAAACCCTAAACCCTAAACCCTCATTCAGTGTCAGTCCAAGCGTGACGAAGCTACCTTTTCAGGAGTCTGCGTGCTATTGCTACGCCCCCTAGGACTGAGTAGCTGAATGAGTACACGTTACACTTTTTGGGAGCCTAAAATCCTTATACAACTGAAAGTGTGCACTTTTTTTTTGGGGGGGGGGGGGCCTTTTGAACTCAGCAACTCAGAGGGGGATTCGGGGTTCAGAGAGTTTACGGTCCAGGAAGCCTAAGCCCTAAACCCTCAACCCTTAATCCTTACTAAACCCGAAACCCTAAACTCTAAACCCTAAACCCCTACATCCCTAAACCCTAACCCCCAAACCCCAAACCCCAAACCCCAAACCCTAAACCCTAAACCCTAAACCCTAAACCCTAAACCCTAAACCCTAAACCCTAAACCCTAAACCCTAAACCCTAAACCCTACCAGGCCTGCGCCAGCAAGAGCTTCGTGGTCGTGCGCTGCGTGCTGCACGAGGCCTTCCAGCTGGAACAGCTGGTCCAGGATGTCCGCAAGGAGTTGCAGGCAGGGTGCCTATGACTCAATGCGGTTTAGGGTTTAGGGTTTAGGGTTTAGGGTTTAGGGTTTAGGGTTTAGGGTTTAGGGTTAGGGTTTAGGGTTTAGGCTTTAGTAGCTATGTCCAAGTGGCAACCCTTAAGTGGGCCTCTAAGTGCCATAGACCTGGGTGATAGGCACAGTTCAGAGATACTCTCATTCCCTTTTTTCTAGGGGTTTGGGTTCCCTCCGAAACCCGAAGTCTTTTTGCCATCCTTAACCCTTGTAAAACCCTAATCCGTCTTTTCGCAATGGGGAGGAGGGGCGGGGCAGACTTCCTGAAGATCTAGAGACCCTATAAGCCCTAAAGCCTAACTAATGGGAAGTAGCCCTTATTATGTATATATATATGTACATATGTACATATATATATATATAGAGATGTATGTATACATATATAATCATAATAAGAAGAATCATAATCACAATCATCATAATCATAATCATAGTCATAATCATAATCATAAGGGCTTGTCCCCATTAGTTAGGCTTTAGGGCATATACCCTATACCCTAAAACCCCGGTTACATTGTGCTTCTAAGTTCTTGGCAGGCTGGTCATCAAATTGCACTCCACATCGACCTCAGTGCTTATAGCGACGTGGACTCGGCGAATGCGCTTTTGAGGCACCTTCCGGCTAGGGCATTTTTTGGGGTTTAGGGTTTAGGTTTTCGGGTTTAGGGTTGAGGGCTTTTGGGCTCAGAGGCTGGCATACATCCTAAACCCTAAATCCTGCACCCAAAACCCGAAAGCCTAAAGCCTAAACCCCGGAGGCACCTCCTGATGTGCCAAGTGCTCTACGACCCGCTCTCTGGGCGGATGGTCGCGTTGAGCCCGGGCACGCAGGTGCACGGTGCAAAAAGGGGTTAGGGCTTACAGGGGCTAGGGTTTAGGGTTTGGGGTTTAGGGTTTAGGGTTTAGGGTTTAGAGGTTGTAGGGCTTAGGGTTCAGGATGTTGCCCGAGCACCCTATAAACCCTACACCCTAAACCCTAGACCCTAGACCCTTATGTGAGCCAATAAGCCCTTTAGCCATCTGTCCCCATAGCCCTGAACCATGGCCTTGGCCCTGAACCCTAAACCCCAAACCCCAAACCCCAAACCCTAAACCCCAAACCCCAAACCCCAAACCCCAAACCCCAAACCCCAAACCCCAAACCCCAAACCCTAAACCCTAAACCCTAAACCCTAAACCTTAAACCCTAAACCCTAAACCCTAAACCCTAAACCCCAAACCCCAAACCCCAAACCCCAAACCCTAAACCTTAAACCCTAAACCCTAAACCCTAGACCCTAAACCCTAAACCCCAAACCCTAGACGTCCAAGAAGGTGCAGGTGGAGGTTGGCGCTGTGGCCGGGAAGCGCGACGTGCACAGCCTCAGAGCTGCCCGGCCTCATGACGCAGGGTTTAGGGTTTAGGGTTTAGGGTTTAGGGTTTAGGGTTTAGGGTTTAGGGTTTAGGGCAAGTTTCGGGCTTAGGGTTTAGGGGCAGGGGGGTTACATAAGGAGAGTTGTAAGAGCCCTAAATTGGGTTATAAGGAGCCCTAGCTTAGGTTACAAGTCCCTTAACTATAGTTAGTATAAATAAGGGGCCCCCTCCTTGTAGGGTTGGGTTTAAGGCTTTGAGGCTTTGTTGTTCTCGGGCTGTAGGCTTTGGAATGGGTTTGGGTTTAGGGTTAAACCGCTGAACGTTGAAACCCTAAATCACCAAAATATACAAGGAGGTGCCCCTTTACTATACTAACTATAGTTAAGGGAAGCCCCACTTACAACCTAAGATAGGTTCCTTATAACCCAATTTAGGGCTTTTAGAACTCTACTTATAACTACGGGGGCCCCTCCTTGTACCTCAAACCGCCCACCAGGGATGGTCCTGGGAGCCAACCTCGGACCCCCTGACGTTGTCCCCTTGACGGCTTCCGGTTTAGGGTTTAGGGTTTAGGGTACGACCTTGGGGGTCTAAGGTACTAGCTGAGGTACTGGTAGAGTCCTTATGAGATTAACTTTTTCCCGCCCCGTAAACTCTGAGCCTTAAAACCCCATGTCCACCCTAATGCCTTGTGGCCCGAACCACCCCCCTACCTCCAAACAATGAAGCCCCCAAACCCAACTCCTAAATTTGCCCTCTACACAAGGGATCCCGAAACCTCCGAAACCCAAACATCAACCCTGAACCCCAAACCCCAAGCCCTAAGCCCTAACCCCAAACCTGTAACTTTAGGCTTCAGAGGGTTGAGGGTTGAATCCGATGTCTCATGCGAGGTTTTTCATTTCGGGCTTATTTGGGGCTAGAGTTTCGGGTTTGGGTACACTGTGTCGGCTTGAGCCCAAACCCTAAACCCTAAACCCTAAACCCTAAACCCTAAACCCTAAACCCTAAACCCTAAACCAGGTCTACGCGACCCTTGAGATGCTACGGGCCAGATATCCTCGAGCCGCCGAGGTGAGTTTTGGAGTTTAGGGTTCCTTTTTCGGCAAGCTTACTGGTGTTTTGCGGGTAGGGTTTAGGGGTTAGGGTTCAGGGCTCAGGGCGTAGACTTTAGGGTTTGGGAGTTTGAGGTTTTCGGGCTTAGGGTTTAGGGGCTCGGGGTTTGGGTGGGTTTAGGGTTTTTTATGGTCTTAGGGTGTAGGGTTTTGGGGCTTAGGGGTAACTATCAGGGTTTAGGGTTTAGGGTTCAGGGTTTAGGGTTTAGGGTTTTGGGGTTTAGGGGTAACCTGTCAGGCCGAGCTGGGCGTCCTTCTGCTCTATCCGGTCCTAGGCCTCATAGGCCAACGAAGGTCTGCCGAAGTCCAGCCGCGAGGTTGCGCTCAACCCGAAGCCGTTTAGGGTTTAGGGTTTAGGGTTTAGGGTTCAGGGTTCAGGGTTCAGGGTTTATAGGGTGTAGGGTTTTGGGTTTAGGGTTTATAGGGTTTAGGGTTTAGGGCCCAAGCCCTAAACCCTGTGCTGCCCGGCTTTCGGTTCGGTGGGAGCAGATTTTTCAAGGCGAGGGGGGGGGGGGGGGGGGGGGGGGGGGGTTTTGGGCGGGAAGCCGATGAGTTTAGCATCGGGTTTGGGGTTTCGGAGAAACCCTGAACCCCAAATGGTTTGACTTTTAAGGGTTCAATGCCGAACTAGGGTTGAAACATGATTTAGCTCGATGTTTTTTGGTAGGGTTTAGGGTTTGGGGTTTAGGGTTTAGGTTTAAGGGTTTAGGGTTAGGGTTTAGGTTTCAGGGTTTAGGGTTGAGGGTTTAGGGTTTAGGGCTGTCTGAGGCAGGCCAGCTTCCGCATCGGAGACGAGTGGCTGGCACTCAGCCTCATGGATGCCTGCGCCTTCGCTGATACAGCAGTGCTTGGAGGTTCATGGGTACTTGGAACCTCAATTAAGGGGTTCGGGTTTAGGGGTTAGGGTTTAGGGTTTAGGGTTTAGGGTTTAGGGTTTAGGGTTTAGGGTTTAGGGTTTAGGGTTTAGGGTTTAGGGTTTAGGGTTTAGGGTGCCAAATTGTACGTCTACTTATTCAGGGGGCTGATGAATGCAGCTGAATTGGGCTTAGAAGTACCCTGAACCTCCAAGTAGGGTGTTGGGGAGGGTTCGTGGTTAAGCGGTTTCATTAGGGTTTAGGCTTTGCGGTTTCGAGTGTAGGATGTATGTAGGGTACGTGACCATGCGTTGTCCCTACAGCCTAAACTGCCTACACAAAGACCCCAAGATTCGACGCCGAAGCCCTAAGCCCTCCTCTCAAAGCCTACAGCTTAGCGCTCACTTTCCGAGGCTTCCCCTGGGACAGCAGGAAGCTGAAAGACCTTCCACTTCCCGATCACCATGGCCGCTGGTCTGGCACGACATGCGTCAGACAAGCTTCTCAAGCCTAAACCCTACCCTAAACCCTAAGCCGCCCTAACGCCGAGACCTTGCGCTGTCATTTGATGTTGCTGGGAGAACGGCTCGGGATCGGCATGGGATGGTGTGTTTTGAGTTCACGGCATTTGGACTCACGGGGTATTTAGAGCATCCCTTCTGGGATTACCAGTATAAGACGGGCCCCCGAATATTTAGGGTAGCCAAAGAAGGAGAAATGGCCATATAGGGGTTGAGATGATGACGTTGAGGGGTAGGGGCGTGACTTTTTTCCCGCCAAGGAACGACGGACCTCCGACGCCTCCGTGCCCCCCGTGAACCCGAGCTGGCTCTGGTGCAGTTTGCCAGCCGAAGCGGCATCGAGAACATGACGAGGCAGGGAGCTGCAGTGCTGAAGCCCTCAACCCTAAACCCCAAGTCCTAAACCCTAAATCCTAAACCCTTAAGCCCCTTACCCTTTGACCCTGCAAACCTACAACCCTAAGGCCTACGACTCTTCGCTGCCCTGCAGCCCTACAGCAGTAAGACTGCGGCCCATGTCCGCCAAACCCGAAACCCTAAACCCTCAACCCTAAACCCTAAACACCTAACCTCTTTGTTTCAGTTGCCCTGAAGGCATTTCTGGACCACCTTGCCTTGTCAGGTCATGTATGTAGGTATATATATATATACATGTATGTGCATGCTCAATTTTACATGTAATCTTTAACCCCAAGCTGCCATCAGAAGGGGTTTCGAATTTAGAGAAAAAAGGGGGAATCCTCCGGGTAGTTCTTGGGGCAAGGTCGCAGCAGCAGCTGGTGATGCGCTTCTCGGTAGCTCAGTGGTGCCCTTTTTACCTGTTTCTGCTTCTTGATTTCTCTATAAAGAAACCAACCCCAAAAAGGGTGCCCTTGCTGTGATATAGTTACTGGGCTACCAAGTCACCCTAAACACTAATCCCTAAACCCTAAACCCTAAACCAAAAACCCTAAAAGGGTGCCCTTGTTATCATATGGCCAAGGCTTCGTGTCCATCCTTTCCGACTGGATGGCAAACTGCGCTGTCTTCCAGCTGTCTGACCGTGACCAGGAGATCGCCCAAACAGGCCTCCAGTTACAGTAAGCTCCGAAAGGGTTTAGGGTTTAGGGTTTAGGGTTCAGGGTTTAGGGTTTAGGGTTTAGGGTTTAGGGTTTAGGGTTTAAGGTTTAGGGTTTAGGGTTTAGGGTTTAGGGTTTAGGGTTTAGGGTTTAGGGTTTATACTACACAGAATCCCAGCTCTCTTATCATCCTTGACACCATGTTCCAACTGTCTGGAGTTCACCGTAGGGCACGAAACCTGTGCGAGGGGAGGCCCCCCACGTTTAGGGTTTTAGGGTGTTTAGGATCTTTTGCCAACCCAAGTGGAGCATCAGCACCTGGCTTTTTCAAGTACCTAAACCCTAAACCCTAAACCCTAAACCCTAAACCCTAAACCCTAAACCCTAAACCCTCAACGCAGGCTTCCTTCTCATGGAGTGCATGTCCGTGAACCTGGGTCAGCTGGCCTTAGGCCAGGAGCTCTGCCTACACTTCGTGCCGACGTACACCAAGGCGTCGCAGGACCTCCGAAGCAAAACTCGGTTTAGGGTTTTTTAGGGTGTGGGGGTCAGGGTTTAGAGTTTAGGGTTTAGGGTTTTTTGGGTTTAGGGTTTAGGGTTTAGCGTTAAGGGGATTTCAGGGTTTAGGATTTAGGGTTTATCGGGTTTAAGTCGACAGTTGAGGTTTCAGCGCTTAAGAGGGTTGCTTGGCTTAGTGGTTCTTAGTCGGGAATGAGGGAATTAGGCGCCCCACAACATCCCTTAAAGGGGAAGAAAACGGGAGATAAGGAACCTAATTCCCCCATTCCCTACTAAGGACCAGTAAGTTGGGTTTTTGTTTTAGGGTTCCCTGGGCTGTTTCGGGTTTTTAGGGGGTATTGTGCGGCTCTTCCGGCCCTAATATAGCCTCTATGTGGAGGTGTGGCGACTAGAAAATTAGGGCTAGTGGTTCGGGGCTGAGGGGTTTATTCGCGGGTCTGGTTAGTCACTGAACGGCGCAAGAGACCTTGTCTTCTGTTGGGGTTTTCGGGGTTCAGAGGGTTTTGGGGTTCAATTTTTATGGGTTTGGTTAGGGCTTAGATTTAGGGTTAGGTTTTGCGGGCTTTAGGGTTTAGGGTTGCGCAGATGGCACGGAAGCCAGTTGGCAACGGCCAGGCCAGAAGAAAGTAGGTTTGCCCTAAACCCTAAACCCTAAACCCTAAACCCTAAACCCTAAGCCTTCGAACCCACCCCGCGATGTTGAGGATCACTTCTGCATCTTCGTGCCCAGCCTCATCGACGACCCGACCTCCCCGGGGCGGAGCATTTGCGCTCGGGGGCCTCAGCCTCCAGGCAGCAAGACTGGTAAAGCCAAAGAGGCAATGAACCCTAAGAGGGTTTAGGGTTTAGGGTTTAGGGTTTAGGGTTTAGGGTTTAGGGTTTAGGGTGAGCAGATAGGATGGCTGTGATAGTCCGTATAGGGCCTGGCCCTAACTCCACCAAGCCCCCCTATATAACCCCTGCGCTCTGTGGCCCCCTAAACCCTAAACCCTAAACCCTAATCCGAGCTCCTGTTTAATTGGTGGGCCCCCCCCCCCCCCCCCCCCCCACAATAAGGAAAGCAGGGTTCCGCAATAGTTGGACCATGGCCCCGTATGGTTTCTCTATTAAAAAACAATAAGAACGTATTGAAAACAATAGGACTGTATAGAATCTCTATTAAAACTGAAGCCAGGGCGAGAGGTGCAGCCTTAGCAGAAGAAAAAAAGCTTTCCGAAAGGCAGAGTTTCAAAATTTGACAACCCCCCCCCAAAAAAACAGATTTCTTTAAATGTGGAGGGTTTGGCCCATACGAAATCCATCGTAATGGAAAGTAGTCTTCCGGCGGGAATCCGGGCAACAAAAATTTCTTTACATATGGGGGGTTAAATTAAACAGGAGCTCGGATTAAGCCCTAAACCCTAAACCCTAAACCCTAAACCAGGTGCCCCTGCAATGCCGTCCGACAGCGCCTCACCTCTCAACTCCATGGCTGCGTTTATCTGGCAGACGCGAGACCTTTGGCGACATGGTTGTGGTGGTTTAGGGTTTAGGGTTTAGGGTTTGGGGTTTGGGGTTTGGGGTTTGGGGTTTGGGGTTTGGGGTTTAGGGTTTAGGGTTTAGGCACCACAGCGGGGGGAGGGGGGGGGGGGGCGAGAGGCACAGCGGGGGCCAGACCATGGGGTGGAGTGTTTGAGGGTGGCAGCATGGTTTCCATAGTTCAAAGGCGCTCCTGCATGCCGGGCTTTGTCTGGAAAGAGAAGGGCCCTAAGTTGGTTTTCGGGTTTAGTGTTGGGATATACTAACAGTCCTTAACGGGGATTATAGTACCCCCTCCCCATCCCAGGTTTAGGGTTCTAGACTAGAACTTCTAGTAGGCCCTTATTCTTTATTTGTTTAGGGTTTGGGCTCCCTATGTTACGTACTCCTGGGTCTAGGTTTAAGGTTCAGGATTTCAGCGCCTTCACTGTGGTGAGTCTAGCAGGGGGGCCATGCAGGGATAAGTGATAAGCTTGGTCATGCGGTTAGGGAATCCACCCTGTGGTGGTGTGGTTGCCTCAAGCCTCGTTTAGCTCTCAAACCTTAAACCCCTCAACCCCGAAATCCCTAAACCCGCAAGGTTACTACAGGGGTCGGAAGAATTTCTAGTAGTATCACCCTTATGGTCCCTATATATTTATACGATAAGAACCCCCCCACACCCCATTCTAATTATTAAGGCCCCTATATTACATGCTCCACCCTGACCTGTCTTCGGTCGTATCGGCCTTTAAGATGGGGTTCCGCAAGTAGGGGTACCCTTTTGTGGGGTTCCTACAAAAAGGATTATGGGGGTATATTATGTCAGGGGTTCCCCTATTCTGGGAAATGCCCAGACTGAGTTCGTGAGGGAGTCAATGTCGAGGAAATGTATGGGCAGTCTCTAGAGTAAGCTTTCCATTCTCATTCTCTGTGCATCTAGCTGTCTTGGTGCTAAATGCTTTTTTCTTGCGGGGATTTTTGGGGAGCGACCAAAACACAAGGTAAACAATAGGTGGACAAAGGTTTAATATGAGCTCTTTATGCGTCTGACTAAACCCTAAACCCTAAACCCTAAACCCTAAACCCTAAACCCTAAACCCTAAACCCTAAACCCTAAAACCCTAAACCCTATAAACCCTAAACCCTAAACCCTGCGCGCAACCCTTTGCACCTCCTCAGCTTGCAAAGCCCTTTCGGCTCGACGGTGTCAAAAAACAGACGAACATTCAGCTGTATGCAAAGACACCCTGAACCCCCTAACTGCTAAACCCATACATGAATGATAAATGTATAAATCGCTATATATGTATATAAGAATGAGACCTGAGGCTTGCCAGAGGGTTCTTTTAGTGGCATTGGGTTTGCTGCACTTAGGCTGAAGAGTTTTAATTGGAGTTTCATTGAGAATTCCAAATCGTAGTAGAAGTACTCAAAACAAGGTGTTAACCAAATATACATATGACCCTACGCAGAACGACCCATGTCCAAGTAGGGCTTAGCTCAGACACTGGGCACGCATAAGAGCTCCCCCAAAACCCTAAACCCTGCAGCTTTGGCATGCTACGAGTTTGGAAGGTGTCCGGCGAAGAGTTGTCTGCAATACCTGTGGAGGAGCTCAGCGATGTTGCGTCCTTGAAAAAGCGCCTTCGCGCAAAGAATGGCCTTCCGATTTGCCTTCAAGACCTCGTCCATGAGGGCAGGCGATTGGCGGATGCTGAGAAGTTACAGGCGCCACTGGACCTGCAGGTCATCCTGTCCCTAGGACGCCCAGTAGTACCCTTATTCCCTTTTGGGGGGGTTTTAGGTTCCCTTATAAACCACCCAAAAAAGCAAAAAAGGGCACCCTTTTTAATCCTTGGTTATTGGGCAGCCTAGGTCCTCCCTTGTGTCAGGGACCCCCGAAAAGGAGCTTCATGAGGCCGCAGAGAAGCTTAGTGATACTTGGAAATAGTTTTGACTTTTGGGGTTTTGGGTTAGGGTTTAGGGTTTAGGGTTTAGGGTTTAGGGTTTAGGGTTTAGGGTTTAGGGTTTAGGGTTTAGGGTTTAGGGTTTAGGGTACTGTACCTTAGTTTATTTAAGGAACAGCTGCTGAAAGTATCATTCTTCTTAGGGTTCTTAAGTTCAGCAAAGGAAGGGGGAGGTCGAGGTAGTCCGACTGCTCTTAGAAGCGGGCGTGGCCCCGGACGCCTACGTGGACTCCCGGCGCCGGACGGCCCTCCTTGTGGCCTGCTCCTTAGCCAGTAGAGTAGGGTAACCTTTGACCTTTTTTGGGGGTGGGGTTGAGGGTTTAGGGTTTAGGGTTTAGAATTTAGGGTTTAGGGTTTAGGATTTTGGGTTTAGGATTTAGGGTTTAGGGTTTAGGGCTCCTTAGCCCCCAAGGCTCTGGGGCGTATAGGGCCTCTTATTTTGAGGGTTTTTGCGTCAAAAGGCCTTCTTACATGAGGACTTTGGGCTGTTTTGAGCCTAAGGGTTGAAGTAGAGTAGGTAACATTTTAACCTTTTGGGGTATCTCAATCCCTGTGTAACCCTAACTTCCAGTGACCTACCAGTTAGGTGACTAGAACCCTTAAGGACTCAATGATGAAGTTCCTGGAAGTATAAGGTAATTTCAAAGGTTAACCCTTAGTTCCCCTATTTCCTCTATAAGAGTTAACCCTTAGTTCCCCTATTTCCTCTATTAGAGTTAACCCTTAGTTCCCCTATTTCCTCTATAAGATGCTGCACAACTAAGGCTCACGTGGGCGCCACCTTGACATTGCACGCTTGCTACTCGAAGCACGGGCCGCCATCGACGTCAGGGACGTCGAGGGCCAAACGCCCTTCTTTGAGGCGCTGTCCAGTGGCATCTCAGTAGCTGAATGAGCACACTTTTACATGTTTTGGGGATGCTAGAATCCTTAAACCCTAAACCCTGAACCCTAAACTGAAAGTGTACACTTTTTTTTTTTTTTTTGGGGGGGGGGGGGGGGGGGCTTATGAAATCAGCAGCTAAGGCGTTCATGAGGTCGCGCGCTTGCTGTGGAAAGCCGGCTCATCTGTGGACGTGAAGGACCGGCTGGGTCTGACGCCCCTCATGTGGTGCGCTGAGCGCGGCCTCGTTAAGGCGACGCGCCTGCTGCTGGAGCTTGGTGCGGCAGTAGAGATACGGGGCAAACACGGCGAGACGGCCCTTATCTGTGCAGCTCGCCGCGGAGAACCTTGGGACAGGAACCCGAAAAAGGGTTTACGGTTCATAGACCTGAATAGGAATTATAGTAGTTTAGGGTAGATGACCCCAATCTTAAGGTTCATTTGGTCCCCCTAGGAAGTTGAAGTTGTGCGCTTGCTGCTGGAAGCCGGGGCAGCCGTAGACGTCCGGGACAACAATGGTCGCACAGCGCTCATGGCCGTGATCTGTGAAAGCGCCCACCCTGAGGTCGTGCGCCTGCTGCTGCTTAGAAGCCCTTGGGATATCGTGTAGTCTCCCCATTTAGGAGGGCCACATTTAGTAAGATTTTTCAACCCTAAACCCTAAACCCTAAACCCTAAACCCTAAACCCTAAACCCTAAACCCTAAACCCTAAACCCTAAACCATCCTAAACCCAAGCTGCCATGCGAGGTTGGAAGCCGGCGCGTCCACAGGCTTCAGGGACAACGCTGAGGGCAGAAGTGCTCTCGTCGAGGCCTGCCGGCGTGGTCATGCAAAGGTTGCAGGGATGCTGTCTCCAGAGCCCCCAAGTGGTAGACTTTTTTTTTTTTTTTTTTTTTTTCTTGGGTTTAGGGTTTATAGGGTTTATATAGGGTTTAGGGTTTAGACGGGGTTAGGGTTTAGGTTTTTTTGTTCATTTCCAGGTTGAATGTTTCAGGTTCCCTGAAACTCTAAATCCTCGACCCCAATACCCTTCTGTGCTCCTTAGCTTACTGGGGCACCCAGGAGCCAAACGACGTACCAATCGAGTCCCCTTGTCTCCCGTATAGCAACAGCACTGTACACTGCGTTACATAGACTAAAATGTACACATATGAATGTACTTACATGAGTTTTGTAGATCTTCATTATAGCTACTAGAGATGACTAGAGTATAAGCTATACCGTACATATCCATACTAGTTTGGAGAACCCGCCCAATCAACCTGAGGTTGAACGCCGGCGCGGCCAAAGACATGCCAGATGCGGAGGGCAGTATGCCTCTCACCCTGGCATCTCGCAATGGCCACTTGCTATAGTCTCCTGAGAATATCTTTTTCCGTTTTGGTTTGTAAACCAGGGAGATGAAACACAATCCTTTCGGGAGGGTTAGAAAGGGGAGGGATAGCTTGCGCAGCTCAGGACCGAAACCGCCGAAACCGGCGAAACCCCAAACCCTCAACCCTAAACCGTCTGAGTTTAGAGGCTTTAGGGTTTAGGGCTCAGAACCCCGGCGCCCTAAACCCTAAACCCTAAACCCTAAACCCGGCGCCCTAAGAGCAAGGCCACAAAGAGATTGTGGGCCTGCTGCTGGAGGCCGGTGCAGACGCCAAGGACATCGTAGCATGTGAAGAGCCTTGGGCCTTGGGGAATGAATGGTCCCTGAGCTTGGCAGCGGCCTACCCGAACTCCTACTAAGGTTCCTACCCAGACTAGGCCCTCATGCCGTTCTGACCCAAGTATTCCCAATTTAGGCCTAAACCCTAAACCCTAAACCCTAAACCCTAAACCCTAAACCCTAAACCCTAAACCCTAAACCCTAAACCCCATGGGGGTTAGATCTTCGCTTCATGGCCTCCTTCGATGAGTTGCCGAAGGCCAGGAGCTGCTAGAGGAAGGCCTCAGAGGCGTTTAGGGGGTAGGGTTTAGGGTCTAGGGTTTAGGGTTTAGGGTTTAGGGTTTAGGGTTTAGGGTTTGGGGTTTAGGGTTTAGGGTTTAGGTTTAGGGTTTAGGATTTCGCAAGCGAACCGTCGCCAGGGAGCAAAGCCGAAAAGAGCAAAAGAGCGCGCTCGTGTGGCGGGGGGGGGGAAGCTTCTATCAGAGTATAGAGCTCAGAAGCCCTAAAGTTATTCAAGCCCGAAGCCCTTATGACCGTGTAAGCGTACAGAAACACGAGCTCGTACGCACCAGAAATGACAAAGAAGTCTTAGTGCTTGGGGCTTACGCGTTCCGAACCCCAAACTCTAAGCCCTAAATCCGAAACCCGGTGCTGTAAGGGGCTTTTCGTGGCATTTCAACCCTCCCACCCTAACCCTTCAAGCCTTCAAGAGCCCGATAGGATGAGCAGCTGCCAGGTTTCACTGCTTCACCGATTTAGGGTATAGGGTTTAGGGTTTAGGGTTTAGGGGATTACATAGGCTGACAGACCACCCTAGGCCAGGCCATAGTCCCCCTGCCCTAGCTGTCGGTAGGTTCATGGGCCCTCAAAAGGGTCCCTCACCTTCTTTAGGGGTTCTCTCTGATGTATGGGGTTTTGGGTTGTATAGGGTATCTAAGGGCTAAAGGGCTCCCCTTCTAAGGGTCCATATTAAGTAGCTACCATAAGATCACCTAGGCTGGACTAGAAGTCCCTGCCATGAGCTTATCCGTCCCGGAACTGCACTCCCTGCCCTACACCCTACACCCTACACCCTACACCCTAAACCCTAAACCCTAAATCCTAAACCCTAAACCCAAACCCTCCCCCCAAGGCCGACATGCACGAGTCACATGAGACCATTGAGCCCTAAGCCCTTGAGCCCATGAGCAGATGAGCCCATGACGCCTGACCCTTTCTGTTTTTTTGTTTTTGTTTTTGTGTTTTTTTTTCATGGTCTGGGGCAACTCTAAACCCTGAAACCTAAACCTGATATATATATGTATATTTATGTTTATGTATAGTTGTTTCATGGTTAGGTTTAATTGTAGAGAGCTTAGTAGCCTTTGTCATGGGTCTTTGGAGGTGTGGGGCCTGGAGCTATGTGAGCCCTAGACCTTGAACCCGAATCTTTGAGCACGAAACCCCAAACCCCAAGCCCCAATCTCGAAGCCCAGACCCCCACAAGCCCTAAACCCTAAACTCCAACAACCATAAACCCTAAAACCCTAAAACCCAACAAGCCTAAACCCGAAACCCTGAAAGCTAAACCCTAAACCCTCAACCCTAGACCCTAGCCCGAACCCCATACGCAGAGTCGAACTGAGGAGCGGCGAAGTCCGAGCCGAGCATCTTGGGTTTCGCACGTTAGAGTTCGGATTCGGCGCTTTCTTGAGGGAACCTCAACACCTCGTACGGGGTCCGGCAGGGGTTCAGGGTTCAGGGTTCATTCTTTAGGGTTTGGGTTTAGGGTTTAGGGTTCATTCTTTAGGGTTTAGGGTTTAGGCTTTAGTGTTTAGGGTTTAGGGTTTAGTGCTTAGGGTTTGGAACGTTGAGTTTGGCTATCTCTGTTGCATCATCCCCCTCACCGTCGTGGACCCCATGAACAACACCCAAACCCACCGTCGTCTCCAGATGACACAGACCTTCTTCACAAGACCCTAGACCCTAAACCCTAAACCCTGTAAGAAGAATCTTTAAGAACCCCAAGGCATGGCCGTGGCCTTGGAGGACCAGCGGCAGGGCATCGAAACATTGGCCTACGCGCCACTTCGCCTTTCCTCCTCGGTAAGGGTTTAGGGTTCAGGGTTCAGGGTTCAGGGTTCAGGGTTCAGGATTTAGGGTTTAGGGTTTAGGGTTTAGGGTTTAGGGATTCCGGGTTGAGGATTCAGGGTTTAGGGTTTAAGGCTCAGAACTTTCAAGCTGAATGAGTACCTATAGAACTGAAAGCTTTTTGGGGGGTCTTATGAACTCAGCAACGAAGAAATTCAAAAAAAGACAAACAACCTCTTTTATTGGGATTTCGTATCCTCTCTCAGGGTTCCTCAGCAATTAGTAGTTTTCTGTGTCCCGAAAGACTTCCTGGAGCCCAGTTTAGGGCTTTGGCTGCATAAGGCTTTGCTTCGCCCTGAGGGTTTAGGAGTTATTTTCGGGTTTGCAGTGGTTTAGGGTTTAGGGTTTAGGGTTTAGGATGTTTTTGGGGGGTATAGGGGTCAGGGTCGTAGTAGGCTGTATAAAGGTGTGTTTCGGCTTCAAGTGCGGCTTTACGGTTTGAGGGTTCTAGGACTCAGGGTTACCACGCTGTGTGTTGGAGACCTGCCGTTTATTTGCGGTTCAGGGTTCAGGGTTCACGGTTCAGGGTTCAGAGTTCAGGGTTCAGGGTTCAGGGCTTTTGTTTCAGGATCTACACCCAAACCCCAAACCCTAAAGCCCTGAGCCTTACAACCCTAAACCCTACACCCCAAATGAACCCTAAACCCTACACCCTAATTGCCCTACTGAAAGCCTAAAGCCTAAACCCTAAACCCCAAACCCTAAACCCTAAACCCTATTGGGCTTTAGGGGCTCCACTTGCTTGCTTGCCCAGGTTTGGCATGAAGCCTGTTCGCTTGAAGGAGATCCTGGAGCAAGAGAGCTATGCATCTCGACTTTGAAGTCATCATGGGTTAGGGTTTAGGGTTTAGGTTTTAGGGTTTAGGGTTTAGGGTTTAGGGTACTACCTTTTCTAGGTTCCTCCCTGAAATATCCTGAATTTGGCGGGGGGGCGGCGGGGTAGTATAGAGGGGGGTAGTGGGGGGAACCCATGACGTGAATGTACGAGGACGCAGAGTAGCCTTATTCCCTTTGTTTAGGGTTCAGGTTCCCGTTATAGGGTACCATTGCTATTCACCTAAACCCTAAACCCTAAACCCTAAACCCTAAACCCTAAACCCTAAACCCTAAACCCTAAACCGCTGTATCTATATATAGTGTTGGAGCCTACACGACTATTTAGAGCGTATCTCCGTATAAGCCCTGTATGTATAAGCACGGTTTTATACTACACGACGAACTTCATATCCCATCGTAAGCCCTTTATGTCAGCAGCGTTTGTAAACTTGCCCGCTCTAACTGTATAGGAGGCCCGTAAACACACGGAAGTCAGGATATCCTTCAAGCAGCTCAACGAAGTCTGAGTTTTGCGGGTTTTGGGTTTAAGGTCACGCTGTCTAGTTCATCTTTTTTGGGGTGACAAGCGCTTTAGGACTTAGCGTTTTTGCCTACAAGCCCGCCACTTCTACATCCTGGGGGGGGGCGTGGAAGCCCTTAACTAATCTTAAATCCCTCACCCTAACCCTAGCTCCGAACCTTAAACCCCTAAATCCTGAACCCTAAACCCTAAACCCTAAACCCTAAACCCTAAACCCTAAACCCTAAACCCTAAACCCTAAACCCTAAACCCTAAACCCTAAACCCTAAACCCTACACCGCCTGAAAGCCCCTGCTGAGGTGCTGACCCGTGACTTCACGTGCCTCCACGTTGCACGTCAGAGGATACGGGGTACTAATGGCAAAAAAGGGCTTGTAGTGGGCTGTAAGGTTTTAGGGTTTAGGGTTTATAAAGGGTTTAGGGTTTAGGGTTTAGGGTTCAGGGTTTAGGGTTTAGGGTTTAGGGTTTAGGGTTTAGGGTTTAGGGTTTAGGGCGGGTTTAGTTGTAGGAATTTGGGGCTTCGGGCCTAGGGAGCCCTTTAACTACAGTAAGATTTAGCGGGCGCTTCCTCGCGGACCCTCAGCATCAAAGGGGTTAGGGCTTAGGGTTGCCCTAAACCCTAAACCCGAAACCCTAAACCCAAAGCCCCTAGGGTTGAACACAACGTGTTTTTTTTAGGGACCTCAAACCTACCCCAGTATGTTATTTAGGGCTTATAGGGTCTAGGAGTTAGGGTTTAGTGCTAGGGTTTGGGGTTTAGGGTTTAGGGTTCAGGGTTAGGGTTTAGAGTTTAGGGTTTCAGGAACATAATTACGGAACCAGAGAAGAGGTGCAAGATATTGGAGCTCTTGGTGCGTCGCAAGACCCGGACGCCAGCGGTGCTGGTCGGGAGCTTGGACCAGTGGGGGCTTCTGGGGTTTAGGGTTTAGGGTTTGGGGTTTAGGGTTTAGGGTTTAGGGTTTGGGGATTATGGGATTCTATCGGAAGAAGGTTGAAAAGGGGTTCGGGGGTACATCTTCTAGGTGTCTTCTAGAGCTCTGATGGGTGTTGCATTGTTTTTGTTTATGGGTGTGTCGGGCTATGAGTCAATTTGGATAGGTTTCGCTTGTGGCATAGCTAGGATGCCCAGTAGTACCCTTATTCCCTTTTGGGGGGGGGGGGGGGGGTTAGGTTCCCTTATGAACCCCTTTAAGCAAAAAAGGGCTTGGTTACTGGGCAGCCTAAATAGTACTTTTGGGTTTAGCAGGTTTTCGGCTTTGTCGCAATGCCCGCCATGCTCTCCATGTTGAGGTACCGGGTTTTCGGGTGCTTTTCAAACGCAAGGCTTTAGGGTTTATGTAGGGCTTATGTAGGGTTTATGTGGGGTTTATGTAGGGTTTATGTGGGGTTTATGTAGGGTTTATGTGGGGTTTATGTGGGGTTTATGTAGGGTTTAGGCTTTATGTAGGCTTTAGGGTTTATGTAGGGCTTAGGTTTTGTTTGCAAGTTGTGTTTTGCCACTCTGGAGTTCCGAGCGTTGAACTTCTTCTGGGTAGAGTGCTTTGGGCAAGGAGAAGATGATTCTAGTGTGTGGGGTTTAGGGTTTAGGGTTTAGGGTTTAGGGTTTAGGGTTTAGGGCTTAGGGTTTAGGGTTTAGGGTTTAGGGTTTAGGGTTTAGGGTGTCTGCCCCGCTTTGTTCGCCAGGCTCCGAATCTAAATGGCTCCCACTAAAAACAAGGATCTGACTCCCAAACCTTCACCCCCTGAAGCTACAACCCATACAAACGCTGAGCCCAAAATCCCTAAGCCCTAAACCCTAAACCCTAAACCCTGACCCCAAGGGTGCATATATACCTAAATAGGGTACAAGCCCCAAACGCTACGCTCCTCCAACAAAACTCCCAAATCCTTTTCGCCGAAACCCCCGCAGTCCTAAAGCTCTAAACTCCTAAACCCTAACCCCTCCTAAACCCGCAAACGCCTAAGCCTGTGTCCTAAACTCCTACACTTGAAGGCTAAACCTATCAACCTAAAACTCCACCCACCCCTAAACCTCTAGTCTAAGGTGGGCGAGAGTGGGGTGGGAAAAACAAGGGCGCTGGAGATCATGACAAGGCTGGCCTTTCTACCCCATCGAGGGATCAGGGCAGGCTTCGAGTTGTTCAGGTCTTTTTGGTTTAGGGTTTAGGGTTTAGGGTATAAAGTTTAGGGTTTAGGGTTTAGGGTTAGGGTTTAGGTTTAGGGTTAGGGTTTTGGGTTTTGGGTTTTAGGGTTTAGGTTTTAGTGTTTAGGGTAGCTCGGTGGTACCCTTTTGCCTTTTTTTGTGGAGCAAGGTTCCCTCATTAAGATATGGTTACTGGGCTACCACGGATTTTCGGTTGTCGAGGACGCATCGTCTAGCATGCCCATTTCCTGGTTTTAGGTTTAAACGTTTTTTGGGGTCTAGGGATTCGGGTTTAGGGTTTAGGGTTTAGGGTTTAGGGTTTAGGGTTTAGGGTTTAATTAGGGTCTAGGGTTTTAGGGCCACTCCCTCCGGTTAGGTAGAGATGTTTTGGAGTACCCCGAATAGACCCGAAAGAGTATCATGGAACCCTGCCGCAAGGAGGCAAGCCTGGAGGGTACCATGCCTTTCGGAGTACTGTACATTAATACATTGTTTTTTGGTTCTGGGTTTCCTTTTGTAGCTACTTATACCAAAAAAAGTGTACTTTTTTTCCAGGGTCTACTCCAAAGAAGGGGTACACCTTGCAAGTGTCTTCCCCAAATGCCCAAATCTCGATCGTCTTTATAGGGCTTTTATGGGGGTCTTCTGGATCTTGTGGCTCCATGCCCAACAGAATCTTGTGGATGCCACAACGTTGAACCTCTCGCCCCCAGTCTTCTTCTGGCTTCCCAATTATTTGAGGCAGGCGATGTTGTGTTTGGTTGCCTTCAGGCCTGCGCACCAGGTTGCTTGACACGTCCAGAAATCTCGGCCTGAAACCCTAAACCCTACACCCGAAACCAAAGACCTGAGACGCAGACGCCGAAGAGCGAATTTCCTGGTAGCCATCACTGAAAGGCCTCTGGTGCGGTTTAGGGTTTAGGGTTTAGGATTTAGGGTTTAGGGTTTTAGGATTAGATGAGCCAAAAAGCATCCCAACGAATCAAGATGTCACGTCAAGCCGTACTTGTATGGCCAGCAGGCCATGGGGCCCCCATCGGCAAGCATAGTCAAACAACGCAGCAACAAGCACTACACCCTAAGCCCCAAACCCTAAACCCTAAACCCTCACCCCTAACCCCAAACCCTAAACCCTAAAACCCAACCCCAAACCCTAAACCCCAAACCCAACAGACATCTTCGCCCACACATGCGAGCGAGGCTCCTGCTGGAGTCCGACGAAGTTCGACCTCCTTTACCTCAAGCGCTGCTTCTTGGGCTTCATTGGGCTGAGGGTTTCGGGTTTAGGGTTTAGGGTTTAGGATTTAGGGTTTAGGGTTTAGGGTTTATATTTTGGGTTGAGGCGAAGGCTAGGATTCCCGACGGTGCCCGCATTCCCTTTTTTTTTAGGGGGTCAGGTTCCCTTACAAAACCCGAGCGAGGGCACACCCGGGCTCCTCGCCGTTGCAACCTTGCTGTCAGAGCTCACGTAGCGTACCTCTACCGGAGCAGTCGTTCTTTGTATAATTTCTGTTTCTGTGAGGGAGCATATGTTGCGCCTTGTAATTGCGCGGTTTAGGTTTCCAGTCGGATTTCAGGTTGAGCAGTTGCGGCCCAAGGAAGGGTGCGGGGTCGACAAAAAGAAATCACCTCAAACCTTCCCTGCTGCTAATATGAATTACAATTAAGTCGATCTCCGAACTCAACCCCCCCTTTTCCGAGGTTCATATCTGCAAGATATCTGCAAAACAAATAATTTTGAAATTAGCAACCAGTTGTAGCCGGAATCTTATAATCCTAGATTTGGAAGAATAAAGTCTCGACGTAAAAAAATGCTTGACACTCGACAGGCGTTCTGCTCCGCAGCCCAGATCTAGGCAGTATTATAGGCTAGGCCTGGGGGCACTCAGCTCTTACGTTCGAACGGCCTGAGGCTTATATCTACTTACCTACAGCTTTTTTTTTTTGGGGGGGGGGGGTGATTTTTTAGAAAATCCAACCCAACCCTAAACCCTGAACACTGAGCCCCTAAAAATCCTAAAGCCCCAGAAGCCGCCGAAGACGAATTCCACCCGAAAGCCGGGTTTAGGGTTTAAAGTTTACGGTTTCGGGTTTACTGTTCAGGGTTTAGGGCAGCTGCCGCCCGAGCCGGGGCACCCGGAATCCTCCCCAATGGCGTTCAGGGGTTAGGGTTTTGGGTGTGCGTTTGGTTTCGCTGTTTGTTTAGGGGGTAGGGTCTCATGTCTCGGGTTGAGGGTTTCGGGTTTAGGGTTTAGGTTCGGGTTTGGGCGGTTTTAGGGTGCGAAAACCACAGTGGGCTTGGCTTTGTTGAAGGCTTAGGCCCTTAAAGCACACCCTTTCTAGAAGGAGCTTAAGGCATAGGGCCGTGATTTTTTAAGTTTTTTAACCACCCCCCCCCCCCCCCTCCTCCATATACCCTACAAGTCCCAAGGGCCGTTGCCATTTTGTCCTCGGTAGAACGACGACAGCTCTGCAGGACATTGTTTTGCACAGGGCGCGGCTACCCCTGGCGTACGCTTTTTTAGCGGATACAGCGTGAGGCGACGCTGTATCTGCGCGTGCCGCTGTGATTCTGAAGTATTGCCGACTTGCTGGGGGCAAGAATTACCCTAACCCTAAACCCTAAAGCCTAAACTCTGAACCCTGAACCCTAAACCCTAAACCCTAAACTCGCTGGGGGCAAGAGCCAAGTTCATTCCGGCAATGCCAACGCATGCTGAGCACTTACTCGACCCTCTCTTGCACTTCCCAGGGTTCATTTTTTGCAATACTTCCTTTCAGGGTGTATATGCTTGCCTCCATCAGTCCGTGTAGCGGACATGGCGCACTTGCCATCTCTGGGCCCTTGGAGGTGTAGAGCGCTTGCCGGCAATCACTCAGCCTGCGGCCTGCGGTGTGTAGCTCTTGCCCGCCATGATTGTGTTTAGGGTGTATAGAGCTTGTCATCATTCCTTTCAAGGTTGTGCCTCTTCGGGCGATCGACCGATCCCTTTGTCGATAGCTGACATGAATTCAACAACTCAAACAAAAAGAATCATAAAAGCTCGCGGGCTTGAACAGTAGGATCCTGACTCTGCTTGGCCCAAGAGATGCATATTGCGTAATGGCTGCCCCAGTTCTCGAGACGGTCTAGGTGGCTCACACCCTCCGTAAGGGTGCTTGTGCACCACCTTCGTGTGCGGCCTTAGGCTCAGCTGTGGATATTTCGGGAGAAGAAGATTCCAGAAACGGAGATGATTCAGAAACCCACTGCAGCCGTCCCACACACTCTCAGATCCAAGGCCCGGTGCTCACAGATTTTTGCCCAGGACGATCGGTGCTCACAGATTTTTGCCCAGGACGATGCCGTGTGCCACCAGCAATGCGACGCAAACGCAAACGTGCACAAATGACCAGACCTAAGCGCTCTTGGTGACACTTCCATGCCTGATTGCTGCAATGAGCGGGAACATGGGGAACACCTGAATGTCCGCAACAGGCCTTTTCGTGACATGTGCCATCGGCTCAACTCCAAAAGCGAATCATTGCTCTTCTTCTGCCTCCAGTGTAGTAGGCATGGCCATGGCGACAGGTCGCAGAGATTGCTGAGCCGCACTATGAGTGCTTTCGTCGGTGGCCATCTATCATTGATGATTTCATTTAAGTTGCCTCGGCTGGGCAGCTCCTTTTGACAAGGAGCTGCCCAGCCGAGGACATCGGCGCCTTCCTCGCAGACCCGTGACTCGTTCCTGCACAAATGGGATGGGTTCAATTTCGGGCTGGAGCTCGAAGTAAGCGAAGGGTTGACTGTCCAGAGTTACTTGCGCTGCATCTTCGTGGCTGACCTGCAAAATTCATTCAAAAACAATCCTCAAAAGTTCATGGTTGCACGACCTTCCAGCCTTTCATTGGAACCAGGCCGCAGTCGAAAAAAACCAGGGCCTTGGAGCACTTGGAGCTCCCGGTCATGGCCACCGAAGAGCGCCAAAAGGCCCCCGCTCAGGATTAGGGCTTTGGTGAGCTGGCCTGCGTGGAAAACCTTTTGTTTGGTAATCCTGTGATCAGGTGAAGGCACGCCTGCAAGGGTGCCATGGCGTCAAAGCCAAATCTTACGGCTTTGACGCGGGCCACGGAATCTAAGAATGATCAGCCCTTCCCATGCCTAACCCTTCCGAGGGCCTTCCCCTTCCCCTCCCCCTCCCCCCCTCGGAACGGAGTCAATTTTGAACGCGTAAAAGTGTCAATTTGGAACGCCGAAAGGTGTCAGTTTGGAACGCGCATGAATTAGCACCTGCGTCCTGCAGTGCTTTGGTGGTTTTCTGATGTGTTTTCTTTGAGGTGTTTGTTCTGAGCTGGTGGTTGTTCTAAGGTGGTTTTTCCAAGGTGGTTTTTCTAGAAGTGGTTCTTCTAACGCCGCAGCCAAAAAAAATGGCGGTTTTCGCAAAGTGGTCTTTGTAAGGCGGCCGTTAGAACAACCGCTGGCTTTTCTAAGGCGGCGGCTAGAAACAGCGCAGTTTTAAATGGTGGTTGTTCTAGCGCTGCTGGAAAAAGAGGTGCTCGTTTGTTTTGAAGGTGTTTTTTTGTTCTAGAACAGCCGCTGGTTTTCCAAGGCACTGGGGGCAAGAAAGCCTGTGGTTTTTTCAGAAAATGTTTTTCTTCTGGCGCAGCTGGAAATCCGGCGGCTTTTCTAAAGTGCTTGCCCTAGAGAATTGCTGTGTGTTTTTTTTGACGAAGCCGCGGCTGGAACAACCGCTCTGGTGTTTCTAAGGCTGCCACAAAAGCCCAGGTGGTTTTCAAACGCGGCGCCCTAGAACAGCATGGATTTTTCTAAGGCGCGGCCAGAACAGTCGCTGTGGTTTAACCCCCAAACCCTAAACCCTAAACCCTAGACATAAACCCTAAACCCTAAACCCTTAAACCCTAAGCCTAAACCCTAAACCCTAAACCCTGAACCTAAACCCTTAACCCTAAACCCTTAACTCTAAACCCTAAACCCTAAACCCTACACCCTAAGCATGCACTCAGGTTCGGCTACATGAGGGAAAAGCTCGTGCAGGCCAAGGACCGAACGCATTGGCTTGGGGTTGGGAACTCTTGTGGTTAGGGTTTAGGGTTTAGGGTTTAGGGTTTAGGGTTTAGGATTTAGGGTTTAGGGTTTAGGGTTTAGGGTTTAGGGTTTAGGGTGTAGGGCTTAGGGTTTAGGGTTTAGGGTTTATGGATTAAGGGTTGAAGGTTTGGGGTTCAGGCTACAGGGATGCCATAGAGATGCAGGGGAAGCCGGCGGTGCCGCAGGCAAGATTTAGGATGTAGGATTGGGAATTATTAGACTCCTGGCTATACACATGGGCCTCTTTCAACAGTTGGTGTATGACTACAATACTCCCAAATACGCGAATCTAGGAGCCCCTAGGATGTAGGATTTGGGAATTCTTAGACTCCTGGCTACACACATGGGCCTCTTTCAACAGTTGGTGTATGACTAAAATATTCCAAAATATGCGAATCTAGGAGCCCCCAGGCAAAAGACCCCCCATATTTGAGGACGGGTGGTTGAAAGGCACACTTAGCTCTAAGGGTAGTTCCATGGTCGCTTAATAAGGCCCCTTACCTTCTTTAAAGGGTTGGCCCTTGGGTTTCGGGCCTGAGGGTTGGGCTTTTTTTTCGGCCTGAGGGCTGTAGGGCTTCTAAGGCTTGTTTGTTTGGACTAATCCTTAAACCCTGTAAGCGCTGAGGCCCTCATATAGGGGTGAGAACGACTACTACGAGCACCCCCATGGTCCCTTTCTACGTGCCTATACTATAAGAGCCCCCCTCAAAACCCTTGTTTTCACAATCCCCCAGAAGGTCCAGAACCTTAAGATCGAGCCCGATTGGCAAAGATTTAAATGGTTTACCCTTTCGACAGCTCTGGCCCCCTACCAAAGGCTTTCGAAGCCCGGAAGTTTTCGAGGGTCTGGGGTGTGGGGTTTAGGGTTCAGGGTTTAGGGTGTAGGGTTGAGGGTTCAGCGTTTAAGGTTTTGGGTTCAGGGTGCAGGCTTTGGGGTTCAGCCCTAAACCCTAAACCTGAACAGAAAAGGACGCCACGGAGACCCTAAACCCTAAACCCGAAACCCGAAACCCTAGAAGGTTTTGGGTTCAGGGTTTAAGGGGGTCCTTCAGGACCTACATGGCCGAGACCCTGTTCTACTTCGCGCAGCTGCGGCTATGCCTCGAGCCAGCAGTTGACAGGTGCGGTCTCAGTAACCATATGCCCAGGGCCCGAGGGATGAGGGTTTAGGGTTTTGGGTTTTAGGGGGTGTAGGGTTTATGGTTTTGGGTTTTGGGGTTTTGGGGTTTTTGGGTTTTTGGGTTTTTGGGTGTTTGGGTTTTTGGGTTTTTGGGTTTTTGGGTTTTTGGGTTTTTGGGTTTTTGGGTTTTTGGGTTTGGGGTTTGGGTGTGCGGGGTTCAGCGGTTCGATTCGGGTTTAGGGTTGCGGGTCATCCTATTCTTGAGGTCCAGACTTACTCTTTGCCAGAGTACTCGGGAATATGTATAGACACGTTTTTTCATCAACCCAAGCCCCGAACCCTAAACCCTTGAGCCAGAATCTTAAACCAGGGAAAGCCCGGCTCAGGATTTGGGGTTTAGGGCTGTATTTCATCTGTTCAGACGACAGCTTGGGTGTAGGGCTGAGCTCACAAGGTGTAGGTCTTTAAGTTTTTTTTCAAGGTCTCTAAGTTTTCTAAAACCCCTAAAATCCCTAAGATCCCTCTCTCCCTCTCTCCCTCTCTCCTTCTCTCCCTCTCTCCCTCTCCCTCTCTCCCACTTTCCCTCTCTCCCTCTCTCCCTTTCTCCTTCTCTCCCTCTCTCCCTCTCTCCCTCTCTCCCTCTCTCCCTCTCTCCCTCTCGTCCTCTCTCCCAGTCTCTCTCTCTCTCTCTATCTCTCTCTTTCTCTCTCTCTCTTTCTCTCCCTCTCTCTCTCGCTCTTTCTCTTCCTCTTCCTCTTTCTCTTCCTCTTTCTCTTTCTCTTTCTCCTTCTCTTTCTCTCTCTCTCTCTCTCTCTCGCTCTCTTTCTCTTTCTCTTTCTCTTTCTCTTTCTATATATATATATATAAATAAACATGGGTAGGAGTCTGAGCCCCAAACCCCACACCCTACCTCCCCCCCCCGTGCCCCTCACCATCCTCACCCGAAACCTTAAGCCCTAAGCCTAAACCCTAGGCAAAACCAACGAACATGGCCATGCCAAGGGATGCTGTGCTGGAAGAGGGTTTCACCCTCCGGGGCCTCAAGGAGCTCCTTTGGAACATGTATATATCTGCATGGTTACTTCCCTGATAAATTTCGTACTAGACCGAATAAAATTCCTACTAACTCATTTGGTAGGGATGTATGTTTTCAGGAGTAAAGATAATATGGTACTATTTTCTGCCTAACTTAGCATTATATAGCCCATGTGTCCAACAGGCTGTCCGATCTCGGTTTTCGGGGGAGCATTTGTCTACATGTCGTTTTATATATTTATATTCAGACGTTGAAGCTTTATCTATTTTAGAAAAAATAGCGGCTGTATAACCTACAGAAACTTAACTTGCATAAGGCCCCCCCCCCCCAAATCCGTTCTTGGGAAGGTGCAGGGAGGGGCAGGGAGGGATGTTCGACAATTGTTCAGCAAGCAACCAAGCAACCCCAAACCCTCTAAGCCCGATAGAATCCTACCTCAGTCCAGAAGCAAAAATCCAATAAGATGCTCCGGCACCTTGAAATGCAGGACGTCATGCTTGCAGGCTTGCCGCCGGCTTCGTCGAGGGTTCACGTAGACCCTAGAAGCCCATACCTCTACGCGAATCGAGGAAAAGTAGTATTGGGTTCAGTGCTTCAGGGTTTGAGGTCTACACGATGGTTTCCGAAAGTCATGCGTCATGGCTATTATTCTGGGGTCATGTTAAGGAAGGTTCATGATCATTTAGGGTGTTTAAGGGGGGACATCAGCATGAGTGTCCTGACCTCCGTGCCCCATGTAGGCTTTAGGGTTTAGCGTTTAGGGTTTGGCTCAGGGTGCCATTACATGCATCTTCAGGAGCTATTGAAAGTGGACGCTCTCTACGAGAAGATGGGCTCGACTGCTGCCGCTCGGACAACGTTGGCTGCCTGTGGCTTCGGCAGTTTTAGGGTTTATATAGGGTTTAGGGTTTAGGGTTTAGGTTTTCGGGCTAAGGGCTTAAGGGTTCATAGGGTACCAGGACCCAGAGTAGGCCCTTATCCGTACTTGTTGGGCTTAGGTTCCCTTTTTTACAGGGCACCGTGGGTTGTAAGCAGGCAAAACCCACACTACCCCCCCCCCCCCCCCCCCCCCCCCCCCCCCCCCCCCCCCCCCCGGAACCCTAAACCCTAAACTCTAAACCCTAAACCCTAAACCATAAACCCCCGGCCTCCCTGTTGCACTTCTGCGATCTCCGGAAGCCAGGTTTTTTCAGGTGCCCTTTGAAACGTAGAGCTTAGGGTTTTCTTTGGGGTGTTCCCCCTTATATTAACAGTCCTTCATGGGGATTATCATAAGGGGTACTATAGTCCCTATGAAGGACTGGTAGGATTTTGGGGGAACACGCCAAGGTTTTCTGACTAATGGGTTTCAGCTTCGGTGCAGGACTTGGGCCTTGAAATTCTGCGCCCTTGCGGAGTTCGGGGTCTCGGGCGACGCATCAGGAACCCCTGCAGCCCAAAAGCCCTAAACCCGAGCATCTGGTTTCAATTCCTACTTCTTCCGCCAAGAGCGATATTCTTCCTGATAAGGGCAATGAAGGGCAATACAGGCATTATTATTCTCTTCTTTGGGTTTAGGGTTTGGGGTTTGGGGTTTCGGATTTAGGGCTAGTGTACCCCCCCCAACACAAGGAGCCGAAACCAAAGCTGGCCCAGGAAGGGTTGCTGAAGCGCCGTGAGCTTCTGCAGCGCTTTGCATCAGATTACTATTTACTGTTTGTTGTTTTTGTTTGGGGGGGCGGGGGGTTGAATATCAGTTTTTTTTTTGGCGGGGGGAGGGGGGGGGGTTAGGGCTTAGGGTTTAGGGGCTGCAGAGTTTAAGGTTTTAGCGGTTTTATATAGGGCTTTGGTGTTTGGAGGTTTCCGTTTTGTTTGTTTGGGGGGGGAGTACCGGTCCTTCGGTCACTTTTTAGGGTTTAGGGTTTAGGGTTTAGCGTTTAGGGTTTCGGGCGTAGCGGCCTCGGACCCTCAGAAACACTTAAACAGAATTTGTTTTTGGGCACACACCCCAGTACCTTTGTGAAGGGGTACTTAGAAGGGGGTACTAGACTGGGGATATTTCCCTGTCCAGGCATTTGGCTGTTGTTTTTTGGGGCCTTTGGGGGTTTGGATTTAGGGTTTAGGGTTTAGGGTTTAGGGTTTAGGGTTTAGGGTTTAGGGTTTAGGGAGCCCCCAGCCCCATCTTCGCAGGTTTCTGGTGGCGAAAGTCCGCGGGTCCTCGCGCTATGAGGTTGGCCTGCCCCTTGGCGAAGTACGAAGAGCAGGGCAACAGAGCCACGGCTTAGGGTTTACAGTAGGGTTTAGGGTTTAGGGTTTAGGGTTTAGGGTTTAGGGTTTAGGGTTTAGGGTTTAGGGTTTAGGGTATGCTCAGGCTTGAATCAAGGGGGTCTTGCGGTACTATGTTTTAATGCTTTTTGTTCTGGGCTTCTACTACAGCTACTTTTACCTAAACAACATGTTTTATAGGGTCTACTCCAACGTAGGGTGAAGGGGGGCATTTGGGCCTTCGAGGGTTCGGATTCGTAGCAGGGTTTGGAGTTTCGGTCTTTGGGTATTTCTACGGTTGGCAGGGCTTGAGCTGTGGAACTGAGAATCTAGCGCAAAATCCAACCTACTCTTCGCACAGCTGGTTTTTATAACTACAAGGAGCCCCCCTCCACCTGTTATAAGCAGAGGTGTTTAGGATTTCCAGGGCTTATTCACAGCTAGAGAGCTCAGAAAGCGCTGCGCTTGGCGCCTGTTTCAGGCACAGGCGCGAGGAGTTTAGGTCTTGCAGGAAGGGAGTTCCACAAGGAGGGCGCCCCTAACTATACTAACTATACTTTTGGGACTTATATAGCCCAAGTTAGGATGCTTGTAACCCTAAACCCTAAACCCTAAACCCTAAACCCTAAACCCCTAAACCCTAAACCCTAAACCCTAAACACTAAACCCCTCTTTGCCCCTTGCAACCGAAGGTTCCACCTACTGGTGGAGAATCTGGCAGAGGTTCCCTGGCGCCGGACACAGGGGTTTAGGGTTCAGGGTTTAGGGTAAATCAGGGACTTCAGGTATTTTAGGATTTAGGGTTTTCAGTTTAGGGCTTAGGGTTTTGAAGCTTTCCGCAAACCGCCATTTGCTGAGTGAGGATCCTTGGGTGTCAGGAATGGATGGAAACGGGCGTTTGGCCAACCACTACTTTGCTTTGGGGCTGTTTCACACTCCCACCCTGAACCCTAGACCCTAATTGAGGTTTATAGGGTTTATAGGGTTTATAGGGTTCAGGGTTTGGGGTTTAGGGCTTAGGGTCTAGGGCTTAGGCAGTACCAGCAGCAGCAGCAGCAGCAGCAGCAGCAGCAGCAGCAGCAGCAGCAGCAGCAGCAGCAGCAGCAGCAGCAGCAGCAGCAGCAGCAGCAGCACAGCAGCAGCCAGCACCAGCACCAGCACCAGCACCAGCACCAGCACCAGCACCAGCACCAGCACCAGCACCAGCACCAGCACCAGCACCAGCACCAGCACCAGCAACTCGACTCCTCTCTTCGCTCGGGTTCGGGCACATTTCTTATAGCTTCGCGTTAGCTTCGCGCCGACTTCCGACGAGCCTTTTCGAGTACCAACCCTAGACCATAGCAAAAGAGACCATAGAACCTCTCCGATATGCCGTTATGAGGGCCTTGCTAGGCATCGTCCGACATGAGAGGCTTCAGTGAACCCTTTAGCTTCTAGCCCTACCTACTGCGAAGGGTGTGTGTCCGTGTGCGTGTGTTTGTTGGGGGGGGTGGGGGGTGGGGGGGCTGTTAAGGGTCTCCTCGCGGCTGCCAGAAAGACATCCCGACAATTAGAAAGAAGACATAATACATGGAAGGGTTAAACCCTAAGCCCTAAACCCTAAACCCTAAACCCTGAGGGTTCAGGGTGCAGGGTTGAGGAAGAACACTGGTCTCCAACCAGGGGGCCCCAGGATTCATTGCAAGCCCCGAACCCTCCATTGCTTGTACAGCCCTGGAGCACCTGAACCCTCTGACGGCTTAAGCCTTAAACCGTACCTTAAGAACCCAAAACTCACTCTTTTGGTAGGTTATTATTACTATAAAACCCCTTATAGGATTCGTAGGAAACTACAAAGAAAGTAGGTTTTCGGTTCTTAAGGTAAATCGGGACTATGGGTACTGTAATCCCTATTAAGGACTGTTAGTTTTTGGGGAGGGAACATCCCAACCTCAAGCCGTAAACCCCCAGAAGTGCCATGTCTTAGGACACGGAGCCAGACGCAGAGCACCGCGCTGTGACCCGCAGCCAGACGCAGTGCCTTGCCAGGGTTTAGGGTTTAGGGTTTGGGGTTTAGGGTTTAGGGGTTAGGGTTTAGGATACAGCCTTTTAGGGTTTAGTAAGGGTTTAGGATTCATGGTTTCGGGTTCAGGGTCGCTGGGGGACACTGCTTTGGGTGCATGGAGGTATATAGGGTTTAGGGCGGCTTGGATTCAGGGTTCAGTTCAGAGTTCATAGTCGAGGGTTTAGGGTTTAAGGCTGTTTGGGTTTGGGTTTGGGATTGGGGGTTTAGGTCTTTGAGAGCTTGAAAATGAGAGGCCACGAAGATCTTGTACCACCCGAAGGCCTGCAACCTCTCAACCTCTTGATGCCCTAAAGGTCTAACCCTAAAACCCTCAACCCTATGAACCTTGTGCCCTGCATTCCCGAACCCCGCAGCCAACCGACACACGCACACAGACAGACGCAGACGCAGATGCGGACGAGGCACGTACGTACACACACATACGCACATTCGCACCTACGCACACATGCACGCACGCGCACGCGCAAGCGCACACGCACACACATACCTAAACCGTACACCCTTTACTCCAAACCCTCAACACTAAGATGCCAATCCTTAAACAATTAGTCCCTAAGCCGCAAGGCTCTCAACTCAAGCTAAACCCGAAGCTGCAAGGCCCTAAACCCTAAATCCTAAACCCTATGCCCTATAAACCTTAAACCCTAAAAGCCCACGGCAAGGTGGAGCGCCCTCAGTGAGACGCAGCGTCAGGAGCTGCGCTCCAAGGACACGCTGGCTGCTCCTTGGCTTGCCTCTGCACGCCCTTTTCTTTGTGGTGCTTTCTGTAACTTTACATCTTTAGCCTTTTTGGGTTTATTGGGTTTCTTAATAAGGCAGCTAAAGGTTTCTTTTTTGCTACCCTCCTAAGTGCAGCCAAGTTTTGAAGCCCCGAGACACTGGAAAAAAGAAAGAAAACAAACGCTTGAAAACCAAACACACCCTTACAATCTCCATTTTCGACACTTTCATAACACCCCACATCTCCCCCCCTCCCCCTAAAAAGAAACAAAACAAGAACGAAAAGAACAAACAAAGAAACAAATCACTCAAAGCCAGCCCAACATCCCCCTCAACCCTAAACCCCTCAAGAACGCAGTGCCCTTATTCTTTGTTTTTTTTTTTTTTTTTGGGGGGGGGGGGGGGGGGGAGGGTTGGTTCCCTTAATGACCCCTCGAAGCAAAACAGGGCATCCTTTCTTGGAAACCTAGTTCCAAGGTGTGTTAAACCCTCAACCCTCAACCCTCAACCCTCAACCCTAAACCCTAAACCCTAAACCCTAAACCCTAAACCCTAAACCCTAAACCCTAAACCCTAAACCCTAAACCCTAAACCCTAAACCCTAAACCCTAAGGTGGTCTGCCGAGGGGCCGGAGATTCTGTGAACCTGGCGGCCGACATGGAGCTCGACCTTACGGAGGACGGTCTCTAGTAGGGGGTCGAAGGAGGGGTTAGGGTTTAGGGTTTAGGGTTTAGGGTTTAGGGTTAAGGGTTCAGGGTTAAGGGTTTAGGGTTAGCTGGATTTGCAGGAGGGAATCTTTGGTTCCTGTTGAGAGTCTTTATAGTGTCTTTGGATCCGTCTGGAGTGGCTTGTGTGTCTGAACCCTATAACCTGCTTGAGCCTTCCGCCGAGAGGGAGTGGAAATCAGGTGCTAAACCCTAACCCTACACCCTAAACCCTAAATCCTATAAACATTATCCCTAAACCCTAAACCGCATCAAAAAACCCCTGACGCATAGATGTGTTGAGGCTGGAGGTAGTAGAGACTGTTCCTGCACATCGTGTACCCACTCTACACTGTACAGCCTAGTAGAGGACCTATATCCCTAAGGTCTGTATATCCCATTCGCTCTTTATATGAAGCAGGGTCTAGGCTACCAGGTTGCTGTGATGGGTGAGTGTGTATATAGCTCTTCTACGAACCTTCCTTCGTATATACATATATATATATATATATTATACATACAGAAGCTGTTCAAGGGCCCTAAGCCGTAAGCCCCTAGACCCAGTTGAATTGCAACCTTTACATTCCCCCTTTGCCCTTCGCAGCGTGGAGGACGACGTGGCAGATATCGCGGTCGCCAGCCTGTCGCTCGCACTCCGGGCTTTGGCCGTGCTGCCTCCCCAGCCGGTGGCCGTGCAGCACTTGAGGGGGCTTGAGGGTTGAGGGGGTGTAGGGTTTGAGGGTTGAGGGTTTCAGGGTTTCAGGGTTCCAGGCTTCCAGGGGTCAGGGTTCCAGGGAATCAGGGTTTCAGGGTTTGAGGGTTTTAGGTTTTGAGGGTTTGTGTTTTTTTTGAGGGTTTCAGGGTTTCAGGGTTTCAGGGTTTCAGGGTTTCAGGGTTTGAGGGTTTGAGGGTTTGAGGGCTTGGTTTCGGCAATGTTTTGGGGCTTTGGCGGTTCTATAGGTTCAGGGCCTTAGGGCCTTAAGGGCTTGTTGCGTTCAACTTTTTTTTTGGATTAGGGGCTGCGAGTTCTGAGCTTGAGAGGGTTTTGGGTTTAGGGTTTAAGGCTTAGGGTTTAGTGTTTAGAGGTTTAGGGTTTATAGGGTTAGAGTTTAGGATCTGAAACTCCTGAAACCCCTCGCGCCCTCTCGAAACCCTCACTTCCCTGAACCCGAAACCCTAAACCCTAAACCCTAAACCCTAAACCCTAAACCCTAAACCCTAAACCCTAAACCCTAAACCCTAAACCCTAAACCCTAAACCCTAAACCCTAAACCCTAAACCCTAAACCCTAAACCCAAACCCTCAGGCTTCGGGGGGTTTCGGGGCCTCTCGCTCCAGGTGTTCTTCCGCTTGCAAGTCCATGCCGCTATGACAGCCGAGGACATCCAGGACCCAGCTCCTTGTACTCCTCCAGTAGGGTTTAGGGTTTAGGGTTTAGGGTTTAGGGTTTAGGGTTTAGGGTTTAGGGTTTAGGGTTTAGGGTTTAGGGTTTAGGGTTTAGGGTTCATAAACCCTAGAGCCTCAACTCTGCAGGCTTACCGCCTCACTTTGTAGGTCGGCACTTTTGAGACGGGCAACGCCCAACATCATGCCAAAACGCTGGGCTTTCACAACTACAGCTCCATGCGCGCCACTCGCGAACGCTTTCGTACGCTTTTGAATGCTTTCGGACGAGTTCGCACGCTTTCGAACGCTTTGCGAATGCGTTGCGTTATATAGTGTTCGACGATGTCGGGTAATCTCTGGGCCCCTGCAGCCCCAACACTTAGAACGGGAACCCTTCTGCTACGCGTTCGGGAAAAACGGGGGTTTGGGATTGACGACCGGTGTTAGGTGATCTGGCTTCCTGGTACAGGGTTTCGGGTCCCTTGCATGCCACCTCACCCAGAGCCTCGCAACTTTGCTCGGGGTTTAGGGTGGGGAGCTTTTGGCTGCCTTGGAAGACGACCATGAGAAACCTAAACCCTAAACCCTGAGAATTTCTAAATCCTTAGAATGTAGGAGGTCACGAAGGGTTTGGCAGAGTTTCGGCTCACTTCTGTGCCGCTGCATTGAGGCCATTGAGGCAGGGGCATCGCCCGCGGCCCTCTACTCTATAAACCCCAAATTCGTATATAAACCCTTATACAATCCCTGCAAGCCCTATGTAATTCCTATCAACCACATAAACCCTACAAACCCTAAACCTTAAAACCCCAAACTGCACCAAGTGCGCCTCATGGCAGCCAGTGTGTGGCCATTGACCATCCACGGCCTTGACGGCTCGACATTTGAGCTCCATGCGGACCCCGCGGAAACGTGGTTGGATGTGCGGAGACACATAGCTGGAAGAGTTGGCCGGTCGGAGGGGTCAATCCTGCTAACTTCAGGTGGCCGTGTGCTGGATCTGCACCAGCCGCTGCTGCCGCAAGCTCAAGACCAAGAGGTCACATATGTGGCTCGGAAGTTCGGCGCCGGCTATGCGGCACTCAGCATGGAGCGTGCATTGGCAAGAGACACGGCCGTCGAAGTCACGGCGGATGCAATGGAGGAGATTGTTGCCTTAACCCTCGGCCCTTCCTTCAACCAGAGCTTGGAGGGAGTGCAGCTTCCCAGCAGCCTGAAGACCTTGACTTTCGGCTGTGACTTTAACCAGAGCTTGGCGGGACTGCAGCTTCCCAGCGGCCTGACGGCCTTAACCTTCGGCCGTGACTTCAACCAGAACTTGGCGGGACTGCAACTTCCCAGTGGCCTTCAGACCTTGACCTTCGGCTGGACTTTCAACCAAAGCTTGGAGGGGCTGGAGTTCCCCAGCGGCCTGCAGAACTTGACCTTCGGCCAACACTTCAACCAGAGCTTGGCGGGACTGCAGCTTCCAAGCGGGCTACAGACCTTGAGCTTCGGCTTTTGTTTCAACCAGAGTTTGGAAGGATTCCAGTTTCCCAGTGGCCTTCAGACCTTGACCTTCGGCCATTTTTTTGACCAGAGCTGGGAGGGACGGCAGCTTCCCAGCGGCTTGCAGACCCTGACCTTCGGCGACAAACTGAGCCAACGCTTGGAGGGACTGCAGCTTCCCAGCGGCCTACAAACCTTGACCTTCGGCAATTCTTTCAACCAGAGCTTGGAGGGATTCCAGTTTCCAAGTGGCCTTCAGACCTTGACGTTTGGCTATTCTTCCAACCAGAGCTTGGAAGGACTGCAGCTTCCCGGTGGCCTTCAGACCTTGACCTTTGGCCAATGCTTCAACCAAAGCTTGGAGGGGGTGCAGCTTCCCAGTGGCCTGCAGACCTTGACCTTTGGTTATCACTTCAACCAGAGCTTGGAGGGGCTGCAGCTTCCCCATGGCCTACAGATACTGACCTTCGGCGAAGACTTTAACCAGAGCCTGGAGGGACTGCAGCTTCCCAGCAGTCTGAAAACGCTGACCATCGGTGTGAAATTCAAGAGCTTGGAGGGACTGCAGCTTCCCAGTGGCCTACAGACCTTGAAGTTCGCCCGTTCTTTCAACCAAAGCTTGGGGGGACTGCAACTTCCCGTCGGCCTTCAGACCTTGACCTTCGGCCATTCTTTCAACCAGAGCTTGGAAGGACTGCAGCTTCCCAGTGGCCTTCAGACCTTGACCTTCGGCCATTCTTTCAACCAGAGCTTGGAGGGAGTGCAGTTTCCCAGTGGCCTTCAGACCTTGATCCTTGGCCTGGACTTTAACCAGAGCTTGGGGGGAGTGCAGCTTCCAAGCGGGCTGCAGACCTTGACCTTCAGCACACATTTTAACAAGAGCTTGGAGGGACTGCAGCTTCCCAGCGATCTACAGACCTTGACCTTTGGCCAACTCTTCAACCAGAGCTTGGAAGGAGTGCAGCTTCCCAGCAGCCTAAAGACCTTGACCTTCGGCTGTAACTTTAACCAGAACTTGGCGGGACTGCAGCTTCCCAGCGGCTTGAAGACCTTGAACTTCGGTTTGGCTTTCAACCAGAGTGTGGAGGGACTGCAGCTTCCCAGTGGCCTACAGACCTTGACCTTCAGCGAACATTTTAACAAGAGCTTGGAGGGACTGCAGCTTCCAAGCGGGCTACAGACCTTGACCTTCGGCGGTTCTTTCAACCAGAGCATGGAGGGAGTGCAGCTACCCAGCGAGCTACTGACCTTGACCTTCGGCGCTTCTTTCAACCAGAGCTTGCAGGGATCCCAGCTTCCCAGTGGCCTTCAGACCTTGATCTTTGGCCGGGACTTCAAGCAGAGCTTGGAGGGACTGCAGCTTCCCAATTCCCTGCGGCGTCTGTGCACGGTCACTGTGCAGGTTGACACTTGTTGAACTCGGACGCGCGAATGGAGTCAAAAAGGTAGGTTATAGATGCACCACCAACGCACTTCCAATCTCCCTTGCTTCTCCGGCCCTTCTTCTGCCGGGCCTCAACCCTAAACCCTAAACCCTAAACCTTAAACCCTAAACCCTAAACCTGTCGCTGCAGACAAGAGACATGGAGGTTGAGGGCTCCGGGCCCATCATGCTCAGCATACCTAAGCTCAAGGGATATATATATATATATATGGTAGCGCGCTGCAGCCCTAAACCCCCTAAACCCTAAACCCTAAATCCCTAAGCCCTAAAACCCTCAAGCTTAAAACCCTACAGCCTAAAACCCTAAACCCTACAGTAAGCCCGAAACCCAAACATCAAGAATCTTAAGCCCCAAAACCCTAACCCCGTAAGGCCTTAAGGCCTCTAAACCCCAACAGCGCCAAAGCCCTAAAACCCTCACAAGACATACGAGGGGCTTAGAGTGGGCTTGCGGAGATTCGTTCACTTGACGGGTCATGGGGCGATGACACGCCCTGCGCTGTGCGTGAGGCTGTAGCACTATTCTTGCATGTAACCTCAAGGGTCGAAATTACTAGGTTTAGGGTTTAGGGTTTAGAGTTTAGGGTTTAGGGTTCAGGGTTTAGGGTTTATCGTAGCGGGCATCCAATATTTGCACCCACCACTCTTCATTTGTCAGGAGCCCTAGATATGGTATACGTTCACCCTAAACCCTAAACCCTACAAACCCGAAACCCTAAACCCTAAACCCTAAACCCACGAAGAACAGTCATGTACACCCTGTTTCATGATGTCCTGGTGGCGCCCATGCCCGCCAGCCAGTGGTCCCCCGGCCCCGATGTCGCCACGCCTAGCGCAAGCCCTGAGCCTGCTAGACTTTCAGGGTTTAGGGTTTAGGGTTTAGGGCCCTCCTTGCTGTACTTTGGTCCGGGGCTGAGAACCTAGGTCAAACGCTTCTATTTCAATCCGGATTGCTGTTTTCCTGTTCCATAGAAGGTATGACTAGTTGGGGCCCTCCCTGCAATAGGGAGTCAGGTCCCGATTTTTCCTCACTTTTCGAGGCATGCACAAGAGGACATAACCCCCTCCCCCGAATATAAACCCTCCCTACCCCCTAGTTTTAAATACCCACCCAAAAAAACGAACGACAATCTACAATATAACCATCATTGGGAGTATTTAATGTTAGGGGGTAGGGGAGATTCGCCCCTCCTTAGAGCCCATGCAGCGAAACAGAAACCCTAAACCCCTAAACCCCTAAACCCTACACCCCTGAACCCAAAACCCTAAACCCCTATATCCCTAAACCCTAAACCCCTAAATCCCTAAACCCTAAACCCCTAACCCCTAAACCCTAAACCCTAAACCCTAAACCCTCAACCCTCAACCCTACATGGAGGAGCAGCTCATGCCCGCCTTTGCGGCGTGCACGCGCGAGCCGAGCCTGACGGTGGTGGTCTTTCTGGATGAGGTCTGCGGGCACACACTTCTGGGATCGTTTTTTTGTTTTTTCTCTTTAGTGTTAGGGTTTGGGGTTTAGGGTTTGGGGTTTGGGGTTTAGGGTTTAGGGTTTAGGATTTAAAGGTTTAGGGGTTGCCTAGGCCGGGGTTCAGGGTTGAGGCGTGGGGATTTAGCATCATACCGCCCAAACCCAGGGGGCTATTTTCCCGTGGAGTGAGGTCTAAGCTGTATGGGTTTGGGGCTGAGGGTTTCGGAACATCCTTGTATACCACAACAAAAGACCCGGACGTACGAAAACAGGGGACCCCTATGCAGACCAAATAGTGGCACAGGACCCCAATAAAAGGTACCTCGAATTTCGGAAACCCTCACACGAAGTAGGGTTTATATTTCTTGTACCCCTCAAAGGACACCCAGTATATACACTCATCAGAATTACAAAAGAAACCTTCTATACACTCACCAAAAACAGCAATACAAACCCTGTTTCATATGCCCTTTAAGAATGGTGCGCTTTTCCTTTTTGATCTGCGTAGAGGTGTCCCGGAGCACACCGGGAAGCTCACAAGGGTGAAGACGTCACAGTTTAACAAAAGGAGTGCTTCTTCAAACTGGGATTCTCGGGATGTTTTCTATTTTCCCTTATTTGAGTTCTAAGAGGACCCTAAACCCTAATTCCTAAACCTCAAACCCTAAACCACCATGTGTAGGAATATTTTCCAGAGGGTTGCCAACGTAGGTTAGGGCTTAGCATTTAGCGTTTAGCGTTTAGCGTTTAGCGTTTAGCGTTTAGGGTTTAGGGTTTAGGGTTTAGGGTTTATTGTTTAGGGTTTAGGGTTTAGGGTTAAGCTATCTTCAGCCTAAAGGTCAACACCGCGTCTTGCCTTGGCCTGATCAAAGCCATGCTCTGCGACGCACTGTATGGCGAGTATCCGCCCCCTGTCATGGGATTTAGGGTGTAGGGTTTAGGGTTTAGGGTGTAGGGTTTAGGGTTTAGGGTTTAGGGCTTTGTGCTCAGGGCTTAGGGTTTAGGATTCTGCCTTGGACATATCTGTTGTACCCTTGGGTTTGCAGGCCCTTTTTAACGACCCCTGTGACGGAAATATAGGGGCCATATCAGGAGCATAGTAAGGGAACCTCTCAGGGGCACACCCTTCTGGGTACGAGACTTCATCCCTTGACCCTGTTCTCGTGAGCAGGGTTCCCTAAACCCTAAACCCTAAACCAAAAAACCTAAACCCTAAACCAAAAAAACCTAAACCCTAAACCAAAAAAACCTAAACCCTAAACCCTAAACCCTAAACCCTAAATTCTAAACCCTAAACCCTAAACCCTAAGCCTAAACCCTAAACCTCGTGAGCAGGGTTGGGGGGGCTCAGGGCTTCGAGCTTATAGGGTTCAGGGGCGTTCTGGAAGCATTGAAACCCTCCTTAAACCCTAAACCCTAAACCCTAAACCCTCTCTTTGAAATGGACGGCAAGCTGTTCCATTACCGTGTCTGCCACTTCGGGGCCAAATTCTCTGCATATTGGTGGCAAAGGGTGGGTGCGCTCCTGCTCCGCCTTCTGCACAGCACGCTCGGCAAGCACAGCCACCGCATGTGGTTGTACGTCGACGACCTCCTTGCACTTCTGCGCGAGCAAAGCATGAAGATACAGTGGCCATTGTAATCGCCTTCCTTTCAGCACTCAACGCGCCCATCAGCTGGAAGAAAGCACACTAGACACCACTGTCGTCTGGTGCGGCTGGCGTTTTTGCTTTGATACAGAATCGGTATCGCTCGTGCCCAATAAAAATAAAACCCAAAAAAACTAAACTTGCAGTGAGTTTGAGAGGCATAAACGGGCTTCGAGCTAAGGGTCCAGGCCAAGCCATGCGTTCTGGAGTTCAGGGTTGTGATGGTGCCTGGGACTCTAGCGTTGCAGGGGCTAGGGTTTGGGGCTGAGGGTTTAGGGTTTAGGGGTTTAGGGTTCAGGGTTTATGGTTTAGGGGTTTAGGGTTCAGGGTTGAGAGTTGAGGGCTCTAGGTTTCGTAGGGCTAGCTGTTTTCTTCAGTACTTGCAGCGGGCGACTATGCGAGTCCCGACTCAAGAGGGTGTTCTTAAAAACCCCTAAAGCCTTCTGAGCATTTGCGATCTTATTGGTACGTTCTCCTTCTGGAACTTTTGCACCCTTAAACCTTGAACCCCGAAGCCCATAAACCGCTGAAACCCTTAAACCCTTAAACCCGAAGCCCTTCGACCCCTAAACCCCTAACGCTTCAAAAGAAAGACGTAGGTCCCGAGCCCCTCCCCCCCCCCCTCCCCCCTCCCAAAAAAGAAGAAATACTTAAATCCTGAAGCCTTGTCTTGGGTCAAAAAACCCTCAATCCTAAACTATTGTCAAAACCCTAGCATCTATAAACCCTAAACCCTCAACCCTCTAAACCCTCTAAACCCTAAACCCTAAACCCGAAACCCTAAACCCTAAACCCTAAACCCTAAAGTCCTGACAAGGAATCTCTTCATTGTGGCCGCGGCGAACCCCTATCGCGAAGAAGCCGCCTGTGAGGCCCCGAAGGTTCAGAAGTTTATGGGTTTAGGTTTAGGGTTTAGGGTTTAGGGTTTAGGGTTTAGGGTTTAGGGTTTAGGGTTTAGGGTTTAGGGTTTAGGGTTTAGGGTTTAGGGTTTATAGGGTTTAGGGTCAAGCTTTCGTTGGCATTGGGGTTTTGGCCTCAGTTCGTTTGTGCCAGCCAACTGGCGTTTAGGGTTTAGGGTTTAGGGCTTGGGGGAACTTGGGCGTCATGGGCTTTAAGATTTGCGGGTTATAGGGTCAGAGGGTACGAGGCTTATAGGGATTAGGTTGATTACGCATGTTTGCTCCCGAGTAGATGTCCATAAACCTATTAGGGAGAAAGGGTCAGAGGGTCTGGGCTTATACAGGATTAGGTTGATGACGCATAATCCCGTAAAGAATGTGTATAATCCCTTCAAGGGTATATATAGGGGGATTAGGGCCCACATAATCCCTTAAAGGGTATATATATATATATATATATATAGAGGGGGATATAGGGCCCACATAATCCCTTAATTAAAGGGTATATACAGGGGGGATATGGTGTATTCCCAGAGTAGATGGCTCTCTAAAGCCTCTTTCGCATGTCACGGCTCCCGAAGCTGCAAGCCTTAAGCTGCAACGGCCCACCAGGACTACCCTAAACCCTGAGCCCTAAAAACCCTAAAAACCCTAAAAACCCTAAGCCTTTAGACCCTATATGAACCCTAAACCCTAAACCCTGAACCCTATAAATCCTAAAGCCTAAAAGCCCTAAACCTAAGTGCCTAGAATGCCTAGAGACCCTAAACCCTAAAAACCCTAAAAACCCTAAAAACCCTAAAAACCCTAAAAACCCTAAAAACCCTAAAAACCCTAAAAACCCTAAACCCTCAACACCCTAAAGTTCGAGCAGCCAGGATCCAGTCTTGCGCGGCAGCTCCGCCGTGATGCGAAACTTCTTCCAAGCGTCCTGGCAGAGATTTATTGAAAGGCTAAACCCTAAACCCTAAACCCCAAGCCCTAAAGCCTAAACCTTACAAACCCTAAGCCCCAAAAACTCTAAATTTTAACCCTACGCTAAGTGTCTCTTTTTTCAAGGCAACCGAGATCATCAGTCGCCACATCAGGATGCCTAGGAGCCACAGACAAAGAGAATCGAGACTTGACTGCCCTTGAACCCTAAGCGAAGGTCAGTGGGGTTTGAGCAGGGTTTCGGTTTAGGGTTTAGGGGTTTAGGGGTTTAGGGTTTAGGGATTAGGGTTTAGGGTTGAACCCTAAAGCGAAGGTCAGTGGGGTTTGAGTCTATAGGGATTCATACTTGGAGGGTCATGGTACTTGTTACCCAGCTATACTTGAACTTATAACCCACTTGTAAGCCCCTGAAGTGCCCTAACATGGCTATCATTGGGTTTTAAGTGCAGGTATACTTGGGTTGATATGTACCATGAACCTCCAAGTAGCTTTTCGGGTGCCCAAAGCCTAAACCCTAAACCCGAAACCCTAAACCCTAAACCCCAAACCCTAAACCCTAAACCCAGGTGCACCCGCTCCCTCCCTCCTTCTCCGGCTTCATCTGGAATTGGCGATCCCCGACCCCCTACGACGAGCAGTGCTACGCACTCCTGCAGCTGGGGGGCCTGGCCAACCTTGCCCCGGAGGCCATGTGGGGTTCAGGGGTTTGGGGTTTAGGGTTTAGGGTTTAGGGGTTTGGGGGTTTGAGGGTTTGAGGGTTTGAGGGTTTGAGGGTTTGAGGGTTTGAGGGTTTGAGGGTTTGAGGGTTTGAGGGTTCAGGTTCTGCCGGGTTTGGGGGGTTTAGGGCTTATAGTGCTTAGGCCGTGATTGCCGAAAATCCGAGATGCGTGGCAAGGCGCCGCTCCCTGTTCGCGAGGGGGGGGGGGGGGGGCCTCATAATTTTCTTCCCCAGGAGGGACCATAACTTAGAGAACTCACCATATGCCCTATGCCCGAGACTTGTAAATGCTGGCCTTGCATGGCATTTCTGCGAGGCGAAGATGGACAGCGAAACCACTTGTGGGTTCGGTGCATTGGTGGGAGGGGAGGCCCTCCCTTATTTTCCGCCTTATTTTGGAAAAAGCGGCCAGTTGAAACGTACAGCACGTGTCCCAAGAAATGCGAATCCGAAAAAGTCTGGAGTTTGCTTCACGTGGCATGCCGGCTTTGAGGGTGTCACACTGAAACATATCCATGGGAAGACTTCGCTGCCTCCGCGAAGTGGGTTGGCACAAGTGGGCGAAACATGGC
>CAJNDS010002368.1:142500-195000 GCA_905221605.1 Symbiodinium natans | reverse complement strand
GGCTCTTGCAGGTTGAGGACCAACCTCGTGAAGACACGCACCTCCTCAGGCAGCCAGCGCCGTCAGTTCGTCGAGAAGGTCACCCGCCGCTGCTTGTCAGAGCTGGCCGCTTGGATGTTCTCATTAGAGTCAGAGGCCTCCCTGGTTTAGGGTTTTACATAGGGGTTGGAAGAATTTCTAATGGCATTCCTTCAGGGTCCTCTCATAATAAAACTATAATCACCCCCCCCCCAAATCCCTATTCTAGTTAGTCAGGCCCTGACATTAGGCCTTAGGGTTCACCATTTTAGGGTCCAGGGTTGTGTTTTTGGAGTGTGTGGGGGTGACGGTCCTCCCAAAAAAAGTGGCCTCAAAAGTGTCTTAATCCAGGCGTCTTTGGTGCTGCAGGGTTCTAACATCTTGTACTCTGGGATCCTTTACTACACCTTAGCTACCTTACCCAACATGAGACCCCAAAAGCCCTGGACTAAGCCGCCTGGTTTGGGGCAAGGTTGGGGTTAGGGGATAGTCAGCGACGGGGGTATTGTGGGCTGAGCCCTTAACCTGAAGTTTAAATCCCCAACCTTAAACTCCAACCCCACCCTATACCCTGCACCCTCAACCCTAAACCCCTAAACCCCTAAACCCTTAAACCCTGAACCCTAAACCCCAAACCCCTAAACCCTAAGCCCTAAACCACAAACCCTAAAACCACAAACCCTGAACCCTAAACTAAACCTAACCCTGAACCCCAAACCCTGTGAACCACCCAAACTAAACCTCATAAACGCTCAACCTTCAAGGCTAAGACCTCAACCGAAAGAATCTCCCTGAAATTCCAAAGGGTTTAGGGTTTAGGGTTTAGGGTTTAGGGTTTAGGGTTTAGGGTTTAGGGTTTAGGGTTTAGGGCTTGAGGTCTTAGAGGAGACGTGCTACAGCTTGGACCTGCCAAAGGCGCCTTGGCATGCTAAAAGTGTAAATGGGAATTTCTCGAAATCAGGGTTTAGGGGGTTTAGGGTTTAGGGTTTAGGGCTAGGGTTTAGGGATTAGGGATTAGGGTTTAGGGTTTAGGGTTTAGGGTTTAGGGTTTAGGGTTTGGGGGTTTAGGGTGTAGGGTTTAGGGTGTAGGGTTTAGGGTTTAGGGTTCAGGGTTCTGAATTAGGGTCCCCTGGTCCCTCTTGGGGGGTCCTGTTTGTAAGCTGCCGTACTACACAGGAGGCTTAACGGTAGCCTGTTTAAGAGAAGTATCCCCGACAAAGGACATACCACAAGAGTTTTTTTGGTATATCGTAGGCCTCATTGGGAAAAATCTATATCTATATCTCGTAAATGTGTTCCTGCTCGAGGCCCCAAAGAATGCTCAGTGAGTAAGCGGGGCGTTTATGTCCGAAACTCCTACGTTCTCAGCTCCCTAAACCCCAAACCCTGAACCCTGAAGAATTATGCCATCCATACGCGGCTAAACCCTTAGACCCCTAAGACCCTAAGCTCTGACCTTCGAACCTTGAGCGCCAAGCCCTAAAGCCCCTACACCCTACCCCGGAGAGGGGAACTCCTGAAAGCATCGAGTTTTAGGGGTTTAGGGTTTTGGGTTTAGAGTTTAGGCTTTAGGTTTTAGGGTTTAGGGCTCGCTGCGTCGTGGCGCAGAAGCTGTGAAGGTTGGGACGCAGGCTGGCTTCGAAAACGTTGTGAAATGCGAAGAGGATCTTTGGCCCGAGTACGGAGGCCACCTAGCGCATTTCTCGCACCCCGCGCCGTCTCAAACGGCAAAACCTACCATGGGGAGTTGAGGGTTTAGGCTCAACTCCTGAAAATGGCAGGGGTTTAGGAGTTTCGGGTTTCGGGTTTCGGAGGCCTTTTGGGAGTTTGGGATTTAGGGCTTTACGGGTTTAAGGCTTGGAGCTTAAAGGGGGTTGAGGGTTCCAGGCTAAGGGCTGAAGAGTCTGATTTGGTGTTGCGACATGAGGGCTTGAAAAGCAGGGTTTCGGGTTCAGGGTGCAGGGTATATTTAGGTTTTAGGGTTTAGAGGTCAGGGTTCTGGGTTTAGGGTTCAAGGTCCTCGAAGAAGAGATGGACATCTACGTGCGGCTTGGCGTGAGTGTGGTTCCTGAAAGCCTCGCAGACCCGTCCACTCGAAACCCTACAACCCTATAACCCTAAACCCTACAAGCCTAGACGCCTACAGGCCTATACAGTGAACCTAAACCCCTAAACCCCAAACAACCCATTCAAACCCATCCGAATGCCTCAGGCGCCTTCATGCAACACCCCCCCAATCCTAGCCCCTGAACCTTAGAAACCCCTACATCCTGAGTCCGAAACCCCAACCCGCAAGCCCTAAACCCCAGACTTGATGGGTTTCGGTTTAGGATTCATGAACCATGATTTCGGGATTGCAACACTTAAAGCACACAGTGCCGGCTGGGAAGGGCTTCAGGCTCTAGACTGGGTAGCTCAAGCTTGCAAAGAAAACGGTTTGAGCTTTTCGGGTACAGTACCCCCTAACGCCTAAACCCTAAACCCTAAACCCTATATAAACGTAGGCCAAAAAAGCTGAAGACCTAAGCTTTTGAAGCTCCCAATGCCCGCCCGTCCAAGGCCCTCCCAAGCCTACAGTTGCCCAAAGGATCCACGCATGTAGGGCGTAGGCGGTGTAGGGTTTCGGGTGGTTTAGGGTTTAGGGTTTAGGGTTTAGGGCTTTTGGAGAGAGATGGTTTCAACAGAAGTCCTTTTACAGGGGAGGCCATAGGGCCATAAGTTTATTTTGGTCTAGGGTGCAGGTCTAAGGGATCTACATCCCCAAACCCTAAACTTCCTAAACCCTGGTTCATGGTTCCCGGTTCAACAAGGGTCCACGTACGCATACAGTATATTTGCTTCGGCCCTACAGCTTGCATTGGAACCCCTCTATGGCCAAGATCTTTACTATACAGGTACATGGAACCGTAGGGAACTTGTTGCGGCCCTAAACCCTAAACCCTAAACCCTAAACCCTAATTCGAAAGCTTAAACCCTAAACCCTAAGCCCTAAGCCCTAACTAAGCCCTAAGCCCTAAGCCCTAAGCCCTAAGCCCTAAGCCCTAAGCCCTAAGCCCTAAGCCCTAAGCCCTAAGCCCTAAACCCTAACCCGTTAACCAAGCCGCCTCGGAGGCAGAATCTGGTTCTTCCGCCCGGCATTGCACTCACCAGGGCTCTCAAGGACAGCACGTGCGGGGGGTTTTTTTGACCCTCGACGCTAATGGTCCGTTTCAACTACAGAGACCCCCCCCCCAAAAAAAATAAATAAATAACATTCACAATAAAAAATTAAAACAAGTTTTTGGTGCATGCATCGGGTTCCTATTTGGGTCAAACCTTAAACCCGAAACCCTGTAAGCCCTAAACCAGTGCTGGGCAGGAGAACGTGTTTGCTGTGATTATTGGCGTCGAGTGCAAGATCCCTGTGATGATCGTTGGCATGCCGGGAACTGGAAAGGCTCAGCGTTTAAGGTTCAGGGTTCAGGGGTTTAGTGCTTAGGGTTCAGGGGTTAGGGTTTAGGGCTAAGCTTCTGGGTCAGAGGGTTGGGGTTGAGGGTCATGTTCGGCTTGTTCGGGAGGGTCGCGAAGATGGTATCGCACTCACGATGTCCCTACAGCTGCTTCTGCAACTATGTCCGGGCACTAAACGAAGTCTGCAAAAGAGCCCTCAAGCCTTTGCCGTCAAACTTCGGGCTGCCTCAGCAGACCCTAAACCCTAAACCCTAAACCCTAAACCCGAAGTCCGAAACCCGAAACCCTAAACCCGAAACCCTAAACGCTAAACCCTAAACCCTGCCTCCGCAGACCCTGGCCGTGAACCTCGCCACCGCCGCCCTGCGCGGCGTGGGCGCAGTGCCGTTTTTCCGCAGGCCGCGCGTGCTTCCGGGTTTTAGGGTTCAGGGTTTAGGGTCTAGGGCTTAGGGAATTTAGGGTTTAGGAATTTGGGTTTGGTGTTTTGCAGCTTGGTTTTTTTTAATCTTCCTAACACTGTATACCGTAATCCTAACCTCGATGTTATTGGAATGAAAAGTCCGTGGTTTTAAGCCGTCAACTATCGGGCCTAGGGTTGTTCGGCTTAGCGGCTTGTAGTCGAAGGACTGAGAGCTATGGTTCAGGGTTTTGGGGTTTGGCTTTAGGGCCGGGGTCTGAGAATTGCCGATTGAGTGAGAGAGAGCGAGAGAGAGAGAGAGAGAGAGAGAGAGCCAGTTAGAGAGTTAGAGAGTTAGAGAGTTAGAGAGTTAGAGAGGTAGAGAGTTGGAGAGTTAGAGAGTTAGAGAGTTAGAGAGTTAGAGAGTTAGAGAGTTAGAGAGTTAGAGAGTTAGAGAGTTAGAGAGTTAGAGAGGTAGAGAGTTAGAGAGTTAGAGAGTTACAGTTAGAGAGTTAGAGAGTTAGAGAGTTAGAGAGAGTCAGAGAGTTAGAGAGTTAGAGAGTTTGAGAGCTTGAGAGTTAGAGAGAGAGAGAGAGAGAGACTTATCGCCTTCTTTGAGCAGTTGAATGGGTACGAGCTGCCAAGACTATGTGGGCAGCTTGCCGGAGAAGATGCTGGAGTTGACACAGCTGAAAAGCTAGGAACCAGAGTAGGCCCTTATTCCCTGTTTTTTGGGTTTAGGTTCCCTTATAACCCCCTTTAAGCCAAAAACAAGGGTCTAGAAAAGCAAGCTGTTGCAAGAATCGCGGGAGCCATGGAACGATGCATCCCACTCGCTAGCAATCACAGCCAAGAAGCGACGCCGCTGCACCTAAACCCTAAACCCGAAACCACGGCTTAAGCTCCTTAAGGGCCATATGTATATATGCACACCCTTTAAATAAGGGAGTCTGTACGTACCTCATTCCCTCATTCCCTACTAAGAACCAGCCAGTCCTTAGAGCATGAGCCCCGAAGCCCCGAAGCCCTGAAGCCCTGAAGCCCTAAACCCTAAACCCTAAACCCTAAACCCTAAACCCTAAACCTCGAAGAATCACGACAGGTTCCGCGAAGTCGCCAACTCCGTCTTCCGGTACCAGTGCTCCAAGGCAGCCGGGGGAAGTGTACCTATCTCAGGGTTGGTATAGGGTTTAGGGTTTAGGGTTTAGGGTTGAGGGTTTAGGGTTTAGGGTTTAGGGTTCAGGGTACAGTACTCTTCACGTTGCTGGTTTCTGGGTACTTGTCGAGAAGCTTCAATTAAGTCACCATCATAGAGTCAGATAGCAAGAGCCCAGATTATGTTGGGTGTTTCTGTCTTTATTCACACACACACACACACTTTAGCTGTTGGTTGAAGACTTGTTTCACGTGTTAGGGTTTTGGGGCTTCAAAAGCTTTCAAGTTTCTTGTGTTTAGGGTTAAGGGTTTATGGGGTTTAGGGATTAGGTTGTCAATCCTTTCGGGCTCGGTGATGAGGGTATTTAGGGCTGATGGGTGTAGGCCTGTACGGTTTCGGGGTTTGAGAGCTTCTGGTTTCGTTGTAGGGCTTCACAGATTTGTCACTTTGTCCTGGATGCAAGAACTATTCTTCGTGCGCTTCTATTTTTGTACACTCCGCGGTTTTGTAAACATCCAAATGTTGTTCACCAATCGGCTTTTAACAGCAGTCACCGTTTGGTAAAACCACCGCCGTCGTGTTAAGCTGGCGAGATGAACTTAGTACTTAGCCGGTGCTTCAAAGTACTGAGATAAGCGTAAAAAGACAAGAACGAAGTGAAAAGAACAGCAGGACTGGTCACTTGGAGTTTCAGAGTGCTGCCAGCTCGTGCAACAACGTTGTGCTTAAAACCCCAAACCGAGAACCCGACCCTGAACCCAACAAACCCTGAACAAGACCGAACCCTAAAGCCTTAAGTCCCCAAAGGGTGTAGGGTTTAGGGTTTAGGGTTTAGGGTTCAGGGTTTAGGGTTTAGGGTTTAGAGCGCGCTGAGTTGTCATTCTCTGGGTTTTCTTGTCCACATAGCCCAGCAATGGAAGGTGGATCAGTTCGACCCTTATCATAGTCTGGAATGACCTGAAACTGGCTCTGCGGCACACCACTTTTGGCCAAGGATCCCTTTTCAGGATCCTCCTTGAGTTCATCTTCAAGCGATTTCATCTTCTTTCTGAAACATGAACTACAGCCCAGGTGGAACGAAGAAGTGGACGAAGAAAATAAGGACACACAGTCCGGAATCACCGATATTCTTGAACATTCCTCCTTGTTATTTTCAGCGAGCTCCGGCAACCAGAAGCGGCCACGCGAGAAGTACGAGCAAACTCTTCGAAGACCTCCGCAACCTGAACTCTACGAGAGTGGTTGGACCATCAGTGAAGCCCTTTACAAAGCAGAGATATGGCCCTAGTAGTAGAGTAGGCAACCTTTAACTTAACCTTTTTGGGGATAATATAATCCCCTTATAATCCAAAAAGGTTCACCTTGAGTTCTCCCAGGCTACTGGACAACTAAGTGTCCCACAGCAGTGATCGTGGCTTCTGGCGCCAGTCCAGAGACCAGTCTCCAAGACCCTGCATGCGCAGCCCTTATAACCCTATCAACCCGAGACCCCAAAACCGAGACCCCAAACCCTAAACCCCAAACCCTAAACCCCATAAACATAGGTACGCCCTAATGAATCCACAAGGAGCTGAGAAACCCCCGCTCGGGAAGATGCCAAAGGGCGCGGACTGGCGCGCAGGGCCCTAGAAAAAAAGAAAAAAAAACATAAACCCTAAACCCCATAATCCCGAACCCTATAAGCCCTAAACGCACACAGTACGGACAGGAGGGAAGTTGGCAGGTGATGTACCTCCACCGCCCCCCCCCCCCCTCTCCCTCCGTAGGGCTCGGTTCCCTGGTCTCTCAGGGTAGACCATATATAGGGTCTAAACAGGGTTTTAGGGTTTTGAAAAGGGGTCTAGATCTGGTTTTACAGGGTTCAGGGCTTAGGGTTTAAAGTTTACAGGGTTTGGATTTGGTTTGGAGAGGATAGCACCTCGCGACAAATCCACGAAGTCTTCGAGAGCGCCCTGCGGGCAAAGCAGCGCATGGATATGGAGGAGCTTCTGCACCCCCCTTTGTAGGGTGCAGGGTTTAGGGTTTGGGGTTTTGTGGGGTTTGTGATAAAGTCAAAGGCTCATGGGCGGGTATGAACGCAGTCTTAGGTAAGACATCCTGTATTAGGGTACACCCACAACTTCCCAAGAACTGTTCAAGAAGGAAGCCATGTACCCCAAATCCATGACGCCTACACCTTGAGAACCCACAGAGCCTTAAGAACCCTACTAAGAAACCTAAGAACCCTAAGAACCCTAAGAACCCGAGAATCCCGAGAATCCTAAGAACCTGAAGAACCCCAAGAACCCTAAGAACCTCAAGAACCCTAAACGCACACGGCAGAGACTTCGGCCCATTGCCATACAGGCACCATGACCCGAAGACCGCGTTTTTGGACGTCAGGTTTCGGGGTGCCGGTGCAGAGCCAAAGGCTGACTTGCCCCGAAACCCAAGTTTTAGGGGTTTAGGGTTTAGGGGGTTTAGGGTTTAAGGTTTATAATTATGGTTCAGGGTTCAGGGTTCAGCGTTCAGGGTTCGGGGTTTAGGGTTTAGGGTTTAGCTGAGTCTGGGGCTTCAAGCCAACAGGACCGCAAGAAACCCGACCCCCGAAGCCCGAATGGAGCCTCAGTTTTCCCTAAACCCTAAACCCTAAACCCTAACCCCTAAACCCTAAACCTTAAACCCTAAACCCTAAACCCTAAACCTCAGGAGGCGCAGCGTGCGCCCGTGGTGTTCATCGACGAGGCCTGTTTAAGGGGACTGAGGGAGACTCTTCTTCTGGACCCCCAAGGGGGGGTGTAAGTTGCAAGCGGGGAGGCGGTTTTGGGCCCAAAAAACCCTAAATGACCCAATTTAGCTCTCAGCTCCATCGCATCAGATCTGAAGGCCTACTTTGCGCTTGTGGGTAACTTGTATGATAGGGTTCCATGCACAAAGGCCCCACAAGGGCTCCGAGCTTGGGATGGAGGGGTTGACCTGTCTAGGGTGCCCCTTTTTGGGCTTCCAGCCTAGTGTCCTTAACGGGTCCTACCCTAACCTGCATGGGGGTCTCAGGACTCATTGAAGTTCTAAACTGGGCCCAAAGATTGGGTTCTTGGACTGTGGTTCTAAACTAGTTACACCCACTGCGTCAACGGCATCATGGCGGCTCGGAAGCCCTGAAACCTCAATGAAACCCAACTCCCGCACACCCCGAAAACCTAATATCGCGAAACTCCGCAACCCGCCCCATGTCAGAACAGGCCCCCAGCGACAGGAACTCGACACTGCACATGTCCGCCGAGCATCTTTATTTTCTTTTCGGCTTATCTTGGGTTCTTATCAAAGCTGAACGTTAAGCATGGTACTTTCTATGACGGAAGTATATAGGTACTACTTTTCAATCTCAGCGAGCATGGGTATTCGTGTGGTTCTAGCCGATTCTGTCCCAGAGGGCCTGTAGTATTCGATAACCCCCAAACCCTATTTAGTATGGCCCAGGCCGGTTTGCCTGAAGAGCGCGTTGAAAGCTTGCAACTGGGCTGTCGTTGGAGTGCCTGTGAAGGGACACGCGGGAGGAGTTGAAGCTGCAAGGACCTACCCCTCGGGATTTTCAAGCGATTAAGACTCGTACCCTGCAAGGGTACCCCAATTTATAAGTTCCCCTTAGTATAGTCCTTATGTGACCCTCAGACCTTAAGGATCTGTAAAAAGGTTCCCCAAAACCCCCGGGCACAACCTTAAAGGTCCAAGGTAGAACCCCTGAGGTTTGCGAGGGTTTAGGGTTTTTGGAAATTTGGGGTTTGGGCCTTGTTTGGCTTCGGGTTTCACTACGTCAACTCGCCCGAGTGACGGAGACTGTTGAAGCTGCGCGGTGCCGCAGGGAAGGCACCCCTCCTAGTCTTCGTTATAAGGATGAACGCCCCCCCCCCCCCCCCAAAAAAAAAAAAACTAATAAATACAATTATAATAATAAATAATAATAATAATAACAATAATTAATTAATGATGAATTGCGCTAGAAGTGTATCTCAGACTATAAGCCCCTCAGTTCCGATGAGTTTCGTAATAGGGGGGGAGGGGGGGGTTCTTGCCTCAACCCACAGACCTCGAAGTTTAGGGTTTGGGGTTTGGGGTTTAGGGTTTTGGGTTCAGTTCAGGAGAGGGCCAATTCTAGCAGCTTCCGAGGAAAGCAGTGCACTACTGGATTGATCGAGGTGATGCCACCTGACCTGAGATGCTTCTGGTGTTGAGGGTTTCCGTGTTTCGTGTTGAATACTACCCTACACTAAACCTATACTAGATCCGATACTTCACTCAATATACCAAAACCTGCACTACACCCTAAACTTAACTTTGTAGGTCGTACTCGGCGGTCTTGTGGTGACCCAGCTTACTTTCCGCAGGCGACTTGTAAGTGGCTGCAGATATATGGGCTTGGTCTCTTGACGATGGTCTGTTTGGGGTATCCTGAATCAAAGAACTTATGGTTTTGGGGTTTAGGATTTATGGTTAGGGAGAAGGCGTTCTACCCAAGAGCATCATCAGGGAATCAGGGGCTTAGCTCAGAGAATTGGCCGCCAGCACGATGTATCCAGGCACGAAAGGGGCGGACCCTGATAAGGGACCAGAGGCTACTTAGGTATATCGGGAAATATTTAATGTATACGTATATATATATATATACAAATTCAAAGGTATATCTAGAGTGTATTTATAGGGACATGTAAGTCTACATGACCGACCCCCACGTAAATCAACTGGGGGTAGATCTCGCGTTTCCGAGAGGTGTTTAAGTTTCAGGTTAGGCGTTTAGAGTATAGTTGAGGTTGAAGGTTTAGGCTTAGTTTTGGGTTTGCCTAAGAACTAAGCCTCGAAACCCAAATGAAACCTGAAACCCCTATACACCCCTGGACCAGAAGTGTCAGCTCCAATCCACCACCACCGAGGTGTTTTGCTGCCTTCTGGCCAACAAACCGCTGGATGCCGCCAAGCGGAACCGCTGTCTCCAGGTCTTCCGCGACGAGGCCTTCTACTTAGGGCTTTAGAGGTTCAGCTAAACCCGAAACCCTAAACCCTTAAACCCTAAACCTCTACAGGGCTAGTAGGGCTCGTAGAGTTTATAGGGCCACTGAAGCCCCATGGCCCAACAACCTTACTGGAGTTTAGTAGCTCCGCTCCCTATAGGGTTTAATTTAGGGTTTAGGGCGAGTTTGGGGGAATTACGTCCTTAATCGACGCCCTTAAAAGGCTAGACATCTAGGAGGACATATATATATGGTACCCCCCCCCCCCCCCCAAAGATCCACCCTTTTTCCTCTTTTTTTCTCTGTTGAGGTGTTGCTGCTGTGTTGTTACTGTGTTGGTTTCCTTTTTGTTATGTTTTAGTAGCCCCGACACATGATAATAAACGACACACGACACCAGTACCTTTATTTACTTGACCGAGGCCCCGCGAATTTAAAACCGCATTTAAAAATTTAAATGCGGACCAGCCCCCTGGAACCAAGAACCAAGAACCAAGATGCCCAGGACTCTTGATTCTGGAATCTTGGTTCCTGGGGGGGGGGGTCCGCATTTAACTTAAATTTTTGAATGCAGTTTTAAATGCGGCCCAGCCCCAGGAACCAAGAACCAAGATGCCCAGGACTCTTGATTCTGGAATCTTGGTTCCTGGGGGGGGGGGGGGGGTCCGCATTTAACTTAAATTTTTAAATGCAGTTTTAAATGCAGCCCCAGGAACCAAGAACCAAGAACCAAGATGCCCAGGACTCTTGATTCTGGAATCTTGGTTCCTGGGGGGGGGGGGGGGGTCCGCATTTAACTTAAATTTTCGAATGCAGTTTTAAATGCAGCCCCAGGAACCAAGAACCAAGAACCAAGATGCCCAGGACTCTTGATTCTGGAATCTTGGTTCCTGGGGGGGGGGTCCGCATTTAACTTAAATTTTTAAATGCAGTTTTAAATGCAGCCCCAGGAACCAAGAACCAAGAACCAAGATGCCCAGGACTCTTGATTCTGGAATCTTGGTTCCTGGGGGGGGGGCTGCATTTAACTTAAATTTTTAAATGCAGTTTTAAACGCAGCCCCAGGAACCAAGATTCAAGCATCAAGAGTCCTGGGCATCTTGGTTCTTGGTTCTTGGTTCCTGGGGGGCGGTCTGCATTTAACTTAAATTTTTAAATGCAGTTTTAAATGCAGCCCCAGGAACCAAGATTCAAGAATCAAGAGTCCTGGGCATCTTGGTTCTTGGTTCTTGGTTTCTGGGGGGGGGGTCTGCATTTAACTTAATTTTTTAAATGCAGTTTTAAATGCAGCCCCAGGAACCAAGATTCGAGAATCAAGAGTCCTGGACATCTTGGTTCTTGGTTCTTGGTTCCTTGGGCTGGTCCGCATTTAACTTAAATTTTTTAATGCAGTTTTAAATGCAGCCCAACCCCAGGAACCAAGATTCCAGAATCAAGAGTCCTGGGCATCTTGGTTCTTGGTTCTTGGTTCCTGGGGCGCATTTAACTTAAATTTTTAAATGCAGTTTTAAATGCAGTCACGTCTCGGTTATGGATTATTAGCATTGGGCTGCGAAATTTTCCAATGCAATTTTACATATAGGAAACCCCTAAACTTACCATCTGCCACACTACATGATAAAACCTGGGAGTCACCGACTCATTTCCTCTCCGTAATCTATCTCTTGGAGTCACTGCCTCGCTTACAAAACTCTTTCGGGTTAAGCAATTAAACCCAAACCCTTAACTGTTAAACCCTATATTAAGGTTTAAAGGTTTAGGGTTTAAGCTGTAGACATTTACACATAAGTCGGCAACTAAACCTAAACCTTTAAGCTTTGAACCTTATAGGTTCAATGTTTAAAGGTTTAGGGTTTAAGATTTATAAGCATTAAAACCTAAGCCCATAGAGTCCAAACCTTAGGGTTTAAGGTTGAGGCATTCAAACCTTGTGGGGTCTAAACCCTAAAACCCTATAGGGCCCAACAAGGCTCCAAGGTTTTAATCCCACAGGCGCTGAAGGTCTACATGCCCAGACCTTAGGTTTGTAAACCATTAAACCCTATAGGGTTTAAAGGTTTAGAGTTTTTTGCAGGATTTATCTCTAGCACCATCACGAGCTTAACCCTATAAGGGCTTAAGCCCTATAGGCTTAAGGTTTAGGCAGTATCTAGGCGTAGAACCTTATAACCTTGTGATTTAGGCATTTAAACCTAAGCCCATTTAGGTTTAAGGTTTAGGCATTTAGACCTTAGCCCTAAGCTCTTTAGGGTTTGAAGCCTAAAACCCTACAGGGCCCAAACTCAAAGGTTTTAACCCTATAGCAGCTGAAGGTAGACATGCCCAAACCTTGGGCTTGTAAACCATTGAACCCTATAGGTTTGAAAGGTTTAAGGTCTTTTCAGAGTTTATCTCTAAAACCGTCACGAGGTTGGCCCTATAGGGTTTAGAAGTTTAGACCCTAGAGGGTTTACAGGTTTCGGGTTTAAGGTATAGGCATTGTCTATAGGAGTAGAACCTTATAACCCTGGAGGGTTTGAGGCTTACATCTCTAAACCTCAAATCCCGGGTTATGCCCATGTTTGCAGGGCTTGCCTCATGTGAAAATGCAAAGATAAAGTAGAAGAAGTACCCACATCATGTATGTATATAGGGTATAAATATTGTATATCAAACACAGATAATGGAGAAGGCATGGGTGATGCGAAAAAAAATCATCTGCTGTAAGTCCCGGGGACGCGAGAATACTGTGAGCAATTATCTTTTCACTCTTCCCTGAGACCGCCTGAAGTTTTTTTATAGATACTTTACGGTTGCATTTGTGTTTTTCGGGGGTGCTTCAGGTGGTTGTGTGCCGTTATATCTATAGCGAGGGTTTAGGGTGGTTTTGAGTGAAAGACTAGTGAAAGGCGTACGTACGCCGAAAGGTTTTGCTTAGATCCTCTACTGATATATTTGTGTTTTTCAAGATGTTTCAGGTGGTTGTACGTCTCGTCAGGAGAAACGAGAAAACATGCTACGGGAACTGTGTTGTATATTGAAAGTCTCTAAAACGGTGGAAAGACTCTAAAACGGTGGATCTTTGAGGGGGGGGGTAGCATATATATATATATGTATATATTGTGGGTTTGGGGTGTAGGGTTTAAGGTTCACGGTTCGGCGTTTAGGCGTTCGGGGTGGCATCTAGGCTTAGGGCGTTTAGGTTTTCTTGCCCTTACCGCTGGAGAATCTATGCAGTTCCCATCGACACTGAGAAGCCTTCCCCATCGTGGACATCAGGTCTCTCAAGGAAGCACCCTAAACCGTCTAACCCCCCCCCCAAAAAAACCGTTCATTATAAACCCTAGATAGAAACCCTATGCCGAAACCCCATATAGAAACCCTATATAAATCCGATAAAAAAACTTTCTATGTAAATAGATACATAAATCAAAATAAATACAAGACATAAATGATATACATATATATATATATACATAAGTATATATGTATATTTATTTGTTTATTTATTTATTTATTTATTCCCTATAAACCCTGTAAACCCCCCAAACCCTATTAAGCCCTATAAACCCCACAAACCCTATAAACCCTATATGAACCCTATTAAACCCGAAGCCTGGTTTGAAGTTGAGGGTCAGGTTTTGCGACCTGCTGTGTGGTAGTAAGAGTCTGCCTGCACATCAGCATGTCCCTCACGGTTGCAGTGAGCCTCCTAAGTGGCCGAACGGTTACACTTGAAGCAGGGCCGGAGGAGTCTGTGGAAACGTTGCAGAGAAGAGCTCAGAAGCTACTGGCGGTTGGCAGGGGCAGGCTCTTGGACTCCTCCGGACACGTTCTCGATGGAGCGGCCACGCTTCAGGAATGCAAGTGCCTCGACCTGACCTTGCAAATCAGCGGCATTCATGTTTCTTGGTGGCCCAGTGAGACCCTCTGCCCTTATTTTGTTTCTGGGTTTCCCTCATTAAGTAACCAACCCAAAAAAAGGGTACCCTTATTGCAATATGGTTACTGGGCTACCAAGTTCCCCCAAACCCTAAACCCTAAACCCTAAACCCTAAACCCTAAACCCTAAACCCTAAACCCTAAACCCTAAACCCTAAATCCTTATACTGGGCTACCAAGGTTTGCAGCAACCCAAAAGCCTTTGCTGCCATTCTGGGCGACGGGTCCGTGGTGACCTGGGGCAAGCCTGGGAGCGGTGGTGACAGCCGTGCTGTGCAAGGTGGGGGGGGTTTAGGGTTTAGGGTTTAGGGTTTAGGGTTTAGGGTTTAGGGTTTAGGGTTTAGGGTTTAGGGTTTAGGGTTTAGGGTTTAGGGTTTAGGGTCCCCCCAGGTCAACTCCGGGAAGTCAAGCAGATCCAAGCCACCATCTGTGCTTTCGCTGCCATCCTGGGCGACGGGTCTGTTGCTTGGTAGCCCAGTGTAAGGGTTTAGGGTTTAGTGTTTAGGGTTTAGGGTTTAGGGTTTAGGGCTTGGGGTTTAGGGTTTAGGGTTTAGGGTTTAGGGTTTAGGGTTTAGGGTTTAGGGTTTAGGGTTTAGGGTTTAGGGGAACTTGGCCCTTTGTTTGCTTCAAGGTTCCCTTATACAGTAACCAATGCCAAACAGGGGAGCAAAAAGGGTACCCCTATTAAAGTATGGTTACTGGGAATACCAAGGTGGTGACCTGGGGAAGTCCTGACAGCGGTGGCGACAGCAGTGCTGTGCAAGGTGGGGGTTTAGGGTTTAGGGTTTAGGGTTTAGGGTTTAGGGTTTGGGGTTTAGGGTTTTGGGTTTTGGGTTTTGGGTCCCCCAGGTCAGCTGAAGGACGTGCAACAGATCCAAGCCACCATCTGCGCTTTTGCGGCCGTTCTGGGTAGCGGCTCTGTTGTGACCTGGGGCTGCCCTAAGAGACTGGGTTTTGGAGTACTGTACTTTAATACTTTTTTTGGTTCTGGGTTCCTATTATAGCTACTTATACCCAAAAAGTATATACTTTTTTTCCCAGGGTCTACTCCAAAGCTAAGGAGAGGTGGCGACAGCAGTGATGTGCTACATGAGCTGAAGGGCGTGCAGCAGATCCAAGCTACCAGTTCTGCTTTTGCTGCTATTCTTGGCGATGGGTCCGTCGTGACCTGGGGCGATGTTAAGAGAGGTGGCAGCACAAGTGATGTGCAAGACCGGCTGAGGCACGTGCAGCAGATCCAAGCATCTGACCACGTTTTTGTTGCCGTTCTGGGTGATGGGTCTTCTGTGACTTGGGGCCATGACGAGGGCGGCGACAGTGATGACGATGGTGCCGATGCCGTGCACTGTCAGTTGAAGGATGTGCAGCGGATACAAGTTACCAGCGAGGCTGTTGCTGCCATTCTGGGCGATGGTTCCGTTGTGACCTGGGGCGATCCCCGCCGCGGTGGCGACAGCAGAGCTGTGCAAGCTCAGCTGAAGGGCGTGCAACAGATCCAAGCCACCATCTCCGCTTTTGCTGCCATTCTGGACGATGGTTCTGCTGTGACCTGGGGTGATCCCGCCCGCGGTGGCGACAGCAGTGCTGTTCAAGCTCAGCTGAAGGGCGTGCAACAGATCCAAGCCACCATCTGCGCCTTTGCTGCCATTCTGGCGGATCGTTCTGTTGTGACCTGGGGCGATCCCGGCCGCGGTGGTGACTGCAGTGATGTGCAAAGTCAACTGAAGGGCGTGCAACAGGTTCAAGCCACCATCTGCGCTTTTGCTGCCATTCTGAGTAACGGGTCCGTTGTGACTTGGGGAAGTCCTGACTGCGGTGGCGACAGTAGTGCAGTGCAAAGTCAGCTGAAGGGCGTGCAACAGATCCAAGTCACTGACCGCGCCTTTGCTGCCGTTCTGAGCGATGGGTCTGTTGTGACCTGGGGCGACGCCGACCATGGTGGGAACAGCAGTGCTGTGCAAGATCGGCTCGTGAACACGCGGTGATGCTCCGTTTTGCCGTGTAGCACTCGGTGCAGAAACGTGCTCTCTATTGGTCGACGGTCGACGGGCAATTCTGACAGTGTTGTTGATGGGGAGCTGAAGCTCCGAATCCCCACTAAGTCCCGTCCCAGAAACTCACGTGCTTGTGCACCCAAAACCTATAAAGCACGCACACCCTGAACCGAAACCCTCAACCCAAAGCGGCCTCGTCATCCCGACCAAAACTCGCAAGGAGAACAAGTTGTTTCAAGCTCCCCATCACCGAGTCGCACACTTCTCGCAATGGACCTTTAGAAGCATCCAAACCGTCAAGCTCTCTTTCTAACCAAGGAGAAATCACTGTTTGTTTCTGAAATGGTTTCTCGGTCATGCGCTAACATGCATAAATATCCTTGTTGTCAGTATTCGTATTAGGCTAGTTGTGAGAAGACATGCCAGCACAGTGAAGCATCTGACGATGAACTGGTGCGAAATTGCCCGAAACCGACATCACCTAAAATAGTCAATCGTGCAAGAAACTTGTCTTTGTGATATTGTGCTAAATAGGACGGTGCTACCGTAAAGCGTGAACGCATGCACGCGCGATTAGACTTCTCGGATGGCTATTTCGATAGTTGCGTCTTGTTGCGTTTAGAAAACCACCGCACATCCCCCAACGCTCTAAACGACTTTGCTCTAATTAAGTTAAACGCCCGAGCGGAACATCCTTCTAAGACGCAGGCAGACAGTCGAGACCTGCAGCTTCTGGCTTCAGAATGCCTGGGCGTCTCCCTACAGGACAGATGCGGGAGAAGGGCCGTGTGGTAAAGGCAGCATCGGGGGAGGCCCTCCCAAACCCTATGGCCAAAATGTACGCGGTCTGCTTGCGGGACTTCGGGTTTAGGGCTTGAGGTTCATGATCGCGACCGTCGTCATCATCATCATCATCATCGTTGAAGTAGCACTGATCACCCTACCTAGAACTATCCAAGCCATCAACCCTAAGCACTGCAGACCCCAGACCCTGAGCACTTCAAACTCCAAGCCCTAAACGCCCCAAGCCCTAAACACAAGCCCTAATCCCCAGCCTTAAGCCCTAAATCCGAAAATCGAAATCCTAAACCCCTAACCCTAAACCCTAAACCCTAAACCCTAAACCCTAAACCCTGGACCCTCCCAGAGCTGCGTGGAGCCAAGAGGATCCCACCTCCCGCGCCGTTGTGGAAGGCACGTGCTTCCTCAGAGAACCAAGTGAACCCTAGAAGGGTTTAGGGTTTAGGGATTAGGGTTTAGGGTTTAGGGTTTAGGGTTTAGGGTTTGGGGTTTGGGGTTTGGGGTTTAGGGTTTGGGGTTTGGGGTTTGGGGTTTAGGGTTTGGAGCGTTTAGGGTGTGGGATTCCGGCGTTTAGCGGTTTTGGGGGGATGAGTATTTGGGGTTCATTTGGTTCCCAGGCTTGTGGAAGCTCTGCTGGCGTTTTGGGGGTTTTAGTGTTTTTCGAGGCTTAGGGTTTTGGGGTCTTAGTGGTTAGGGTTGCGGGGTATTGGGGCGTGTGGGTTTTGGGTTCAGGGTTTGGGGGCTTCTGGGCTTGGGGGGCTTTTGGGGGTTTATGGTTCGGGTTTTGGGGCTAAGGGTTTGAGGGTTTTGAGGTTTAGCGGCGTAGGGTTTGGGGTTTACAGTGGGGGTTTTGGGGCTTAGGGTTTGAGGGTTTTGGGTCTTAGGGACTTGAGAGCAAGAAGGCGAGTTTAGGGTTTAGGGTTTAGGGTTTAGGGTTTAGGGTTTAGGGTTTAGGGTTTAGGGTTTAGGGTCGTTGCAAAGTCCGCGGCATACTTGGAGGCTGCCCAGAGAGCCTTGAAGTGCAAGCCTCCACATGCGTCCGTCCGCTTCGCCGATGGTCTTCCTCCCCCCCCCCCCCCCCCCCCCCCCCCGAACCTAAACCATTAATCCATAATCCCTGCAAATAAAACCTAAATGCTTTAAGCCCTCAAAGCCCTAAACCCTAAACACTCTAAAGCCGCAACCCCAAAGCCCAAACTGGAAAGCCTAGAGCCCCAAACCTTAAACACTCTATGCCCCAAATCACAAACCCCAAGCCCGAAGCCCCAAACCCTAAACCCCAAACCCCAAACCCTAAACCCTAAACCCTAAACCCTAAACCCCAAACCCCAAACCCCAAACCCTAAGCCCCAAACTCGGTTTGGGATGGAGGCTTCTGCCTCGCCTTCGAAGAGATTTCTCAGGGCCGCATCGAGGCTGGGGTTTAGGGTTTAGGGTTTAGGGTTTAGGGTTTAGGGTTTAGGGTTTAGGGTTTAGGGTTTAGGGTTTAGGGTTTAGGGTTCAGGGTTCAGGGTTCAGGGTTTAGGGTTCAGGGTTTAGGGTTTAGGGTTTAGGATTTCCTTTCAACCCCCGTAAATCGTACACAAATGTAGGAATCGGGGTTTAGGGCTGTTTAGGGTTTAGGGGCTGAGGGGTTTAGGCTTGTTTTGGGTGTAAGTTTTGGGCATCTATGATGCTGCCGATTGGTCCCTGTTAACATACGGGGCCGCCAATTTTACTCAACCCTGAAGAGGATGTCCAGAACCGACCACTGTGTTTAAATTGAAGTTTGTACATGCATATTCGAATGATGAGGGGACGGCACCCCGTAGTTCTTTAGGCTCCTGCAGAATCGATTATACCGTAAATAAGCATTACTATATATGTATATATACATATATGTACGTACACATGTACTTGGGGCTCTTTAGTGATCCTGTTTCGTTTTTTCTTCTGCTTCTTGTTTTTGGGAATGCCCTTCGAAGCCTATAGAGCCCAAGATTCTAGAGCTTGTGGGGTGTAGGATTTGGGGTTTGAAGTTTCGGGGCTTAGAGTTGGTGTGTGTGTGTGTATGATATATACATATATATATATATATATCATTCATACGGGCTTTAGTGGACTATACAAACTTACGACGTTTAGGGTCCAGGGGCTTAGGTTTGGGGCTTTTGCTAAGTGTAAGTTTCGGCTAAGAAGTTGCGCCTTTCGGCCCGGCAGTTTATGCGCTTGACACTTGAGCCATTGATGTGCCGAATCTATGTCCGCTTGATTAAGGAATATATCCTAATTTATAGAATAAGGATCTTTAGTATAAATTAGGGTATCTTGCTTAATTAATGGGCTGTTGGAAGAGCTTTGGAGTTCTAGGGTGAGGATTGGCCTCAGGCCCAAGCCATGATCCCGAAAAGTTTTAGGCCCCAAAGCCTGGATCGGCTGTGTGCCTCCTCTTGCCGCAGAGCCCTACAGAACTTCCCCCCCAAAACCCGAAATCCGAAACAGCCTCCCTGTGAAGCCCCAAGAACTGCCTCTGGTATCCACCCCATGGTCCAAAGGCATTCGCGCCCTTGTAGTTCTACTAGTCTTGAACCCAGTTTCAGCCCTGCCCACTAAGAAGGGTTGAGGGTTCATGCAAACTGACCCCAAGCCTCCCCGCCCAAAACAAAGTCGGCACGCAAATCCTGATTCCCATACTTCCCGCAGATCCTCCAAACCCCACAACACCCCAAACGTCGACAAAGACATGACCCACCCAAATCCCCTCCAATCCCGAAAAATCCTGAAGCCTAAAACCCAAAATTGAGATCTTAAACTTTCACAGGGCCCAATTGAACACAGAAAAGACATGCAGAACCGTGAAAGCCATACATAAAACCCAGCCAAAACGCCCTCTGGAAGCCTTCCGGATCCCTACGTTCCATCTACGAAAAACAGCCCCTTCTAAACCCTAAGCCCGCAACCTAAACCCTAAGCCCTAATCCTGGATTTCACCGAAAGGCTTTCAAGATCTACCATTTGCGGGACTTTCACCACTGCTTGAGATATCTCAAGCGCCGCTGGGCGTGGAACATCACGAGGATGACGGTTCAGGGTTTCAGGGCTCAGGACGCCAAGGTCCTGAAACTTTAGGGAACAGGTAGGGTTCGAAGAAGAGCCCAAAGAGTCCCCCTTGCCGACCCCTGCACACCCCTAAAGGCCAGGCGCCCCTTCAAAGCAGCACGTTCGGAAGCAGCACTTGGAGGATCGGGGGACTTCGTACGTGGGTGAGGAGTAGGGCTGCAAGTAGGATGCAGGATAGCCCCGATCAGGGCCACTTGGGGTACTTACAAACATCCCTAAATCGTAGACCCTAAACCCCAAACCCTAAACTCCTAAACCCCAAACCCTAAACACTCCAAGCCTAAACCTTGCGACCTCGTTCAAGGCTACCTTTAGGGTGGTATACGATAATCCCTCATGACTAACCCAAGAAGGAATTGCATGCGGAGCCCGCATGTAGGCCCTAGGGATTAGATAATCCCTATGAAGGATTGTTAGTATAAGGGGGAACGTTTCAACCTGAACACCATGACAGCCTTAGACACCTGGAAAAAGAAACCATCATGAAAAGTCTAAACGCCCGAGCAAAGAACACCCTGGTTCTCAGTACGGAATGAGGGAATTAGGGCTCTCTCTCTCTCTCTATATATATATATATACCCTTTGCGTGATTATATAGGGAACCTCATTCCCCCATTCCCTACTAAACCCTATAACCCCAAACCCCAAACCCTAAACCCTAAACCCGAAACCCTAAACCCTAAACCCTAAACCCTATTCCCCCATTCCCTGCTGAGAAACAGCCAGAAAACCCCCGAAGTCTGCTCGCAGAACCAGGCCACGGCCTGGTTCAAAGTGGCACGGTCTCCAGCACCAGCGTGTTGCGACTTGGGCTTAGGGTTTAGGGTTTAGGGTTTAGGGTTTAGGGTTTAGGGTTTAGGGTTTAGGGTTTAGGGTTTAGGGTTCGGGCTTCGCCCCTTGGAATCTTTCTTTCTGGGGCGCAAGGCGTTTAGGGATAAGTGACTGGGGGTTAGGATTTAAGGCTGCGCTTGTCAGCACGCATTGTCATCCATGACTGTGTTGCTGTTTTGTACACGAAACCCCAAACCCTAAACCCTATAAACCCTGAAACCCTGAAACCCTGAAACCCTAAACCCTAAACCCTAAACCCTAAACCCTAAACCCTAAACCCTAAACCCTAAACCTAACATGTAAGGGATTGATCACCGCTTGGAAGCCCTTGGGTTCACGGTCCCAAGCCGTGAACGCTAAACCCTATGTTCTGCTTTGGAGTCCTATGTCGCGTGGCAAACCCCAAGCCCTGTGCCCCAATGCAAACCCTAAAAAGGCTTGGGGGGGGGGGGGGGGGAGGGGGGGGGGGGGGGGAGACCCACAAAATTCACCCCAATGAGCATAAGAGACATGGTGTGGGTAGGGGGTTGCTATAACCCTACGCCCCACAGGCACACAGGGACCCTACTTGGAGGTTCATGGTAATTAACCAATTATGACTGTACCTATGACCATTTAGGGCACTTGAGGGGCTTATAAGTGGATTAGTGGAATTTAATTAGAATATACTTGGTGAATAAGCACCATGAACCTCCACGCAGCCCTAAACCCTAAACCCTAATACCTCAACCCTCAACCCTAAACCATCGGTGAATAAGTACCATGAACCTCCAAGTAGGACTGATGGTATAGCAGTCGAGCAAGAGTCGCCCACTTTAAATTTTGAGACTTTGAGAACCTGAGGTTGCAGCGTTCTTCCGTCCCCCAAGAAAAGCATCATGTAAACACTGACAAATCAGACCTTTCGGGGGGTTTAGGGCCTAGGGGGTTTTAGGGTTTGGGGTTTATGGGGTTTAGGGTTTAGGGTTACCGCTAAACCCTGAAGCCTAAGACCGCAAGAAGCCCCAAAACCCTGCGGACCCTATCCTTGTAAGACCTTCGCCGCTTTTTTAACTCAAGCCCCACTACTCAGCGAGCCCTACACCCTCCCTCCTAGACCCCAACACTCTCAACAGACCCTATCAACACTCGCCCTTGGAAGACTTTAGGGTCTAGAGTTAAGCCTAAATCCTAAACCCTAAACCCGAAACCCTAAACCCTAAACCCTAAGCCCAAGTAGAGTTTTTAGGGAAGACGACAGGCGAGCTTTGCAGCGCAACTTCGGGGGCCTCAAATCTGAGCTGCTGGGGCAGCAGGAGAGGTAGCCGGGTTTAGGCTTACTGTACTGTAATACTAGGGTTTAGGGTTTTGGGTTTTGGGTTTAGGGTTTAGGGCCTATTTAGGTCGCTATACTTTAATACGTTTTTGGTTCTGGGTTCCTATTATACCTAAAGAGTATAAGCCGGGTTTAGTGGGTTAGGGTGGGCAGAGAGTTGTTTGGGCTTCTCCAGGTGCTGTTGCTATCTGTGAACGGTGTTGTTGGTGTTTGGAGCTGTTTTTGCCCATGAATTTCTTGGTGTTCTAGGGTATGAGGGCTTGTTGTTGGGTGTTTTCTGTTTTTTTGTGCAGATACCTTTTCTAGGGTCTTGGGTTGTTCGTCGGGTTTCTTATGCTTTGGGTTGCAATTGTTCTGGTTGTTGGGTTGTTCTTTGGTTGTGAAGGCCGGGCTCGTTTTGCTTTTTTTTGGTTCTGTGGGTTTGGGTTGTTTGGGTTTCTATTTGCTTCTTGGGGTTTAGGGTTTAGGGTTTAGGGTTTAGGGTTTAGGGTTTAGGGTTTGGGGGGGAAGGGGGAGGGGGAGGGGGGCTTGAGGGATGTGTCTTTCTTGGGATGTTCCCCCTTGTAGGAACAAACCATAATTGGGATCATAATAAGGGGCGGGGGGGGGGGGGGGGGTACTATAATCCCAATTAAGGGCTGGTAGTATAAGGGGGAACATCCCAAGCTATGGGGTTTGTAACATTGTTGGATCTCGGGCCCACTTGGTGTTGTCAAAGGTTTGGCGCATATTCTAGGGTTCTTAAGGCAGGGGTTTCATGGGGGAAGGGGGGGTAGGTACCTAGAGAAAAAGTTTCCTTAGCGAGTAGTAGGGAGCGTTTTACGGGGCCTTGGGTTACATACCCCTCTAAAAACCCTAAACGGCAGACCCTAAACCCCAAACCCTACACCAGAAACCCTAAACCCGAAAGCCTAAACCCCCTTGAACCCGCCCCCCCTCTCCCTTAAGAACCCTATAAGCATGTTCATTCTCATCTCAATCCAAAGCTGCTCTCCGCAATTTCGACGGGTGTGCCATGTGCGGGACTGCACTGGTTTCTCTGGGTGTTGGGGGACAAGATCCATGGGTTTAGGGTCTAGGGTTTCGGGATTAGGGTCAGGGGGATCCTTGGAAGGTGTTCCAAGGGTGGGGCCGGGAGGCGTCGGTCCACTGAACCTTCACTTGGTGTGCAGAGCGATCGGGGACAAGTACAAAGTGCAAAACACGAATCCTTGCCAAATACTTCGAGCTTGACCTCCAGAACGAAGGCTGACATTCGGAAAAGAAAGTGGGGCTGACATGATGTGAGCTACAAGCTTACGTGTTCCACAAAGACATCAAAGTTCTTGAGTTCCTTCGTCCTGTTGTCTTCCCAAAGCCGGCCCCTCCCGCCCCAAGCGCCCCTCCTGCTTCGGACTGTCGTAGTGTTCCTCTCAGTGCCCAGAACCCTAGACTCTGAGCGAAGTTCCCGAGACCACAAAAGCTGGGACTCCAAGGCAGTATGCCGAGCTGCTGGAAGTGTTTTTCAAGCACCTGTCGCATAGCACCGGTGGCGTCGTTGCCATGCCACCGAGGCCTCACTGGGAATGTCAGGGGTTTGGGGCTTCGGGTAGTGGAGGAACTATAGGGTTCAAAAAAGCCCCCAAAAAACCCGAAAATCCCAGAACCCTGAAAGCCCCAAAACCTCCGAAATTCCTATTTTTGCCCAGCAAATCTTGAACCCCTCAACCCCTAAACCCCCCTTTTCTTTGTGTCGGCCGATCTGGGGCCTAAACTTACTGCTGGTGAGAAGGGAACGTATATATGGGGGGATATAGGGTACCTGATTTCCCTCAGCCCCTGCTAACCAACAGCAAGTAAACCTGTCCTAAAGCCTACGACTCCCTGGTCGCTTCTCTCAACGTCCACGTGCACCCCTTCCCCTTTGAAGCTTGATTAGGGTTTAGGGTGTAGGGTGTAGGGTTTATGGGGTTTAGGGTTCATAGGGTTTAAGGTTTAGGGTTTAGGGTTTCGATACGCATAAGGCAAGTTTCAAGCCAGGCAGTGTGCTTGTAGGTGACTTGATGATGATGAGTCCTTCGTGGGTATTTCCGAGGCTCTGTGCTTATAATAGGAAGTAAGCGCACAGGAGGAATTTTAGAGTTTAGGGACGTAGCGAGTGTGGAGTTAGGGTTTAGGGTTTAGGGGCTTAGGGAAAACCCTGACCCCTAAACCCCAAACCTTAAACCCTAAACCCTGACCCCTAAACCCTACACCCTCAGGGCTTTAGGCTTAGGGACGGCGCGGCGGCGCAACACAGGTCCAGTTGGCGTCCCACCTTGGATGTGCTAGAAGAGGCCCTCAAGGCCTGGGTCGTAGGTGTGGAGGGTTTTAGGGGTTCTAGGGTTTTAGGGTTTGCGGGTTTGACTGTTTTAGGGTTTAGAGTGTAGGGTTTCAGGGTTAGGGTGTAGGGTTTCAGGGGGTTTTAAGGTTTTAGGGTTTAGTGCTTGCGGCTTGAAGGATTTTGTGGCCCAACCCTAAACCTCGAATCCATTTGTTTTGTTTAGTAGGGAATCTGAAAGTTGGCCTTTCTTGACACCCCACGGGTTCCCAATTACCTAGACGGGACGGCTAGCAAGTTTTTGTTTTTTTGCCCCCATAAGCCTACAACCCACTGAACCCGCCTTAACTCTCAAACCATGTAAACCCTAAGCCCAACATCATCCTTCGCCTATCTCCGCAGGACATCCCTCCCGGTGATCTGCAGGATGCCGCAGCTCGAAGCAAGAAACTCTTTAGGGTAGGGTTCAGTGTTTAGGGGTTAGGGTTTAGGGTTAAACCCTAAATCCCGCCCCACTACACCCCAAAGACCTCCTACAGGTTTCGGGCATCTTGCCAAATCCCCTCAAACCCTAAAGCCCTCCCTGTGACCCTTAAGCCTATCAAAACACCCGGAAACCCCCCCTGACATCCCTCAAGCCCTAAACCAGAACCCTCAACCTCCTCAAACCCTCATCACCCCTAAACCCTAAACCCTAAACCCTAAACCCTAAACCCTAAACCCTAAACCCTAAACCCTAAACCCTAAACCCTAAACCCTAAACCCTAAACCCTAAACCCTAAACTGAGGAGTTCGAGCCTTGCCGCTACAAGCTGCTTATCGACGTGCCTTGGCGGTCAACTCGTAGAGAGCAGTTGGGGGGGGGGGGGGGGGGGGGAGGGGGGGGGGGGAGGGGGGGGGGGGGGGAGGGGGGGGGGGGAGGGGGGGGGGGGGGGGGGGGGGGGGAGGCGGGGGGGGAGGGGGGGGGGGGAGGGAGGGGGGGGGGGGGAGGGGGGGGGGGGGGGGGAGGGGAGGGGGGAGGGGGGAGTAGTAGGGTTTAGGGTTTAGGGTTTAGGGTTTAGGGTTTTCAGCGTTCGGGGGTTTAAGGTTTAGGGGTTTGGGGTTTAGGGGTGTAGGAGTTTAGGGTTTGAGGGTTTGGGGTTTGGGGCTGGGGGTTGGGGAACACAGTATGTAGCTCGAGTACCAACTTGTGCTTCAGGGTTTTTGCAACTTAGGGTTTAGGTAATTGTGGGTTTTGGGGTTTAAGTGTCTCGGCTTTCAGGGGGTCATGAGGGTTGCCATTTCGGAGTTTTCAGGTTGAGAACCGTGGTGTTTCATGTTTTCGGGTTTCAGCTGGGGTTTCTGCGCATGTTCTGGGGTTTCAGCTACGTTTGCTGCGCGAGTACTCAGCCGGATGCCCAACACAATGTAGGCAAGTGCACGAAAACCTCGGCGCGGAAGGTTTGGTATTCGGGTTCATGTCGTTCCGAAGATACTTGACATGTGAAGCCACAGGGTTACCTAAGCAATGTTTTAGGGTTTCAAGTATATAGTGTATACCTCGGCCTTAACGGGCTTCCAATACAGCTACGATTAGTAGCCTTAAGGTCCACGTATATACTACCTAGTAGTAGAGTAGGTAACCTTTGAGATGGCCAGTAGTGACGGGCTTTAGTCCCATGGGCACTCACTTGTCGGGAGTCCTTGGGCCTGTCTGCAACGCTTGAAGTGTTGCACTGAAGTTGTTTTCTGTTCGGACCTGGGGGATGTGCTTTTCTATGGCAATAAGGTAACCTTTAACCTTTTTGGTGTAGTCTAGTCCCCGTATCATCCCAAAGGTTGACCTTTAATTCCCCCAGGTTACTGGACAACTAAGACTATAAAGACAAATGGACCCTTGGGGGGTTTGCCATTGAACGCGTACGCCGAGGAGACGGAGGATGGAGGTGCGCTGCGCATCCTCGCCGCTTTGCCAAATTGGGTTTAGGGTTTAGGGTTTAGGGTTTCAATAATTTTTGGGCTGCTGAGGCCCGGGATGCTGTTTTTCAGTTCTGGGCTCGATGGTTTCGGGGACCCTAAGCCCTTAAACCCTTAAGCCCTTAAACTCTTAAACCCTGAAACCCTTAAACCCTTAAACCCTAAACCCTAAACGCTAAGCCCTAAGCCCTAAACCCTAACCCAAGAAAGCCGTTCAAAGAGTGACGAGCTTCATCGACCTGGTGATTTGAGGGTTTCAGAGGCCATGTCGAGCTTCTGCCCCTTTGGTGCTGACCATGGTGGCCCGCCCATGTTTCTTCCAAAGAGTAGGGTTTAGGGTTTAGGGTTTAGGGTTTCGGGTTTAGGGTTTAGGGTTTAGGTTTTTGGGGTTGGGGTTTAGGGGTTTAGGGTTTCTGGTTTTAATTTTAGGGTTAAGGCTTTAGAGCGGCATTTGGGCGACTGGCTTTCCCCAGACCTTTCTAGTACAGGGCTGTGGGGCCGTGGGGCAGGACCTTGGATTTCTTTATTTTGGGGTGTTGCAGCCTCAGCTTTTCTTTTTTCTTCTGCCAGAAGAGGCCGCTAATGATGCGGGCCTAAACCCGAAACCCTAAACCGTAAACTCTAAAACCCTAAACCCTAAACCCAGCAACTGAAGCAACCAAAAAAAAAAGCCCCTAGCTCCCTTCTTCCACTTCGACACTAAGGAGGCGGCCGGCCTCCTGAAGAAAGGCCCACGGTTCGCTTAGGCAATCGGTGCACTTAGATTCGGGTTTATATAGGGTTTAGGGTTTAGGGTTTTGGGTTTAGGGTTTATATAGGGTGTAATTAGGGTTTATATAGGGTTTAAGGTTTTGGGTTTAGGGTTTTGGGTTTTGGGCTTTCCTTATTGTACCTTGGTAGGTCAACGGTATCCTGTACCCCTTTTTGTTGGTGATGGGTTCCCTTCTAGTAAAGTAACCAACCCAAGAAAGGGTGCCATTGCTACAACATAATCACTGGTCTACCAAGGTGTAGGAACAAAACATGTTTAGCCTTTTTTTCTAGGTTCTTGGAGAGGTAAGGCTGTTCACCAGGCTGTTTAGGGTTCAAGGTAGAGGGCTAAACCCTAAACCCTAAACCCTAAACCCTAAACCCTAAACCCTAAACCCTAAACCCTAAACCCTAAACCCTAAACCCTAAACCCTAAACCCTAAACCCTAAACCCTAAACTTCCTAAACTTCCTAAACCCTAAACCCTAAACCCTAAACCCCACTTAGAAGTAGAGTGTTTCGTGCGCTTGCGCACCTTCGCAACTTAGTTTCATGAGTCCCTCAACCGCAGCGAAATCGTCTAAGATCCCTGTAGCGCTTGGGTTCCATGGAGCAGCCACAGCTTCCCAGGGTTTAGGGTTTAGGGTTTAGGATTTAGGGTTTAGGGTTTAGGGTTTAGGGTTTAGGGTTTAGGGTGGCCTTGTTCTACGCACCCACCCTCAATGCTTTGGGAGGCACTCCGGTGTTGGAGGTGTCGACCCTGGTTGGGGATCGCAGTCAGCTGCACCGCAGCAGGCCGGACATGCAACCCCCTTGGGCTGGTTTGGTGTTTAGGGTTTAGGGTTTAGGGTTTAGGGTTTAGGGTTTAGGGTTTAGGGTTTAGGGTTTAGGGTTTAGGGTTTAGGGTTTAGGGTTTAGGTCAGACCCGGAACGCCCTCAACCCTCAACTCAAACATCCTGTGAATCCTAATCCCTAGAAGTCCTGTACACCTTCCGCCAACTAAACTGAAAGGAAACTTTTTCCTTAAAGGGTATAGGTTTTTAGGGTTTAGGGATTAGGAATGATGAAGGGTTGAGGGTTTAGGGTTAAACCCAAAGCCCTAAGCCCCAAGACCTAAGCCCTAAGCCCTCAGCCCTAAGCCCATGGTACTTATTTACCAGTTACTTTATTTAAGTGCCCTACTATGGTTATATACCATGAACCTCCAAGTACAATGATCCCGGGTTGGGCCCCCCATGTTAATCCCAAAGGTGAGCCCCCTTCTTTCCATGGAGCCTTCTACATTAGGGTTGCGGTTTGAAGGGTTTAGGGTTTAGGGTTTAGGGTTTAGGGTTTAGGGTTTGGGGTTTAGGGTTTAGGGTTGCGGTCCGAGGGTTTAGGGTTTAGGAAACCCCGTTGAGAAGGATCCCCGGGCTCCTATTCCTCATTTCGCAGCCTTTTTGATAAGCATCCCCTTTACTCTGGGATCCTCTACCGCGTTCAACTACCGACCTCTATCCGGCCCCTTAGTGACTAGTGGTACAGAAATCCCTGCTTCGGATGGGCACATGGACCTGTAATTGAGCCCTATAAGCCCCAACCCTCACGTAAGCCCGCCCTAAACCGTCTTAGGATGGTGAGCGACATCCGGCGAGCCGCCGAAAGACCAGGTGTTTGTGTCATTGCGGAGTTCGATGAGATTCTTGATCCTCGGCCGCAAGGGCTCTAGGGCAACCCTAAATCCTAAACCCTAAACCCTGAAAGCGTTTCTAGGGTTTCTAGGTAGGGTTTTTCTGGCTCCAGGGATTCTAGGGTTTTTGCGCCTGGGATTTTGACTTCCAGGCTTGTGAAGGGTTCTGGTGCTTAGGCTTGTTGATCCTCGGCTTCTAGGGCTTTAGAATCAGCTGGGGCTCTTTAGGGTTTCGGGCTCCGAGCTTGCAGCGTTCCAGTGCTCTATTCACGCTCCCGAATAAAGCTACTTTACCCACAACTCTGGGGCTTACCGCACATGCCCTTAGAACCCTAGCCCTAAACCCTAGCCCTAAACCCTAAACCCTGAACTCCGAAGCCCTACGGTAGAGTCCCCCAACACGAAGCCCCAAGCCATGAACCCTACACTCGAATCCCGAAACCCCATAAACCCTGAACCCTAAGCCCCAAACCCTAAACCCTAGCCCTAAACCCTAAACCCTGAACCCTAAACCCTAAACCCTAAAAAACCCGAAAAATCGGGATTGCGAGGATGGCTTCTACGACCTGCTGAACCTCAGGTTTCAGCGGATCAAGCTGGAGGCCGATGAGGGTTTAGGGTTTAGGGTTTAGGGCTTAAGGTTTAAGGTTTAGGGTTTAGGGCTTGCTTGGGGTTTAGGGTTTGGGGTTTGGGGTTTGGGGTTTGGGGATAGGGGTTTGGGGATGGGGGATGGGGGATGGGGGATGGGGGCTTAGCGCGGGCGGCAAAGCCCCAAACCCCAACCCCCTTAGCTGTTTCCGGCTCAAGTAAATATAAGCCCTCAACGACTTAATCTCCCTAAACCCGAAAAACCCTAGAAGCACTAGAAACTTCATAAGCCCTGTCCACCCTATAAACCCTATGAAAGCCCCAACAAACCCTAAAGTTCCTAAAAAGCCTAAACCCCAAAACCCCCAGAAGCCCTAAGCAAAAAAGAACTCGGAAACAATCTTTAAACACCCTATGAAACCCTATCCACCCGATACAAAAACCTATAATTACTCTAAAAAACCTAGTAAAACCCTATAGACACCGACAAAAAAAAGAAAAAGACTAAAAACCCTAGAAGCCCAAACAGAGGATCGGATCGGCTTCGCCGCCACCATCGCGGCTGGGAGCTACTCGATCCTAGCACCCGCTGCTCGCCCGCGAGCACGCACAAGTCGAGAAGTGTACCAAGTTGGTTTAGGGTTTAGGGTTTAGGGTTTAGGGTTTAGGGTTTAGGGTTTAGGGTTTAGGGTTTAGGGTTTAGGGTTTAGGGTTTAGGGTTTAGCCTCAACCCTAAGCACTAAAACCTACACCCTAAACCCTACACCCTGCACCCTAAACCCTAAAACCTACACCCTACACCCTAAACCCTAACCCCTAAACCCCTAAACCCCTAAACCCCTAAACCCCTAAACCCCTAAACCCCTAAACCCCTAAACCCCTAAACCCCTAAACCCCTAAACCCTAAACCCCATAAACCCTATCCATCGGCTTAAGGGCTGAGAGTTTAGAACGTTTCCTGGACCCAAATCCTAAGACCCTGGAAGCTCAGCCCTAAATCCTACAGGGTGTAGGAAGGGTTTCGGGGGGTTAGAGGGCTTAGAATTTGTTCAAGGGTCTAAGAGGGTTTAGGGGCTTAGGAGGGGTGGGGGAGCGTGGGGGCAGGGGAGGGCTTTTGGGTTTTCAGCGCCTGTGGCATTCAGGTTCCGTTTGCAGGTTTAGGGTGTAGGGCCCTCCAATTACAAACTGGCTGCTTGACGCCCAGGCTCAACGAGCTTGAACAGTGGGTGTAGTGGCCTACACCCCTGGCCCCGGTATGGTCCAAAACCCAAAACCCAAAAGCCTAAAGCCTAAACCCTTAGTTCTCCTCGAGGGTCAGGGCTCAGCGTTCAGGGTTCAAGCTGATTAAACCCTAAACCCTAAACCCTAAACCCTAAACCCTAAACCCTAAACCCTAAACCCTGATTCTGTTGCGGGCTCTGGAGTCCCTAGAAGCCCCTCAGTCATAGACCGGGCCATGAGCGGGGACGAACGCCTTCGGGGGGGCTCAGGGGTTTTGGGGACTCCTTCCTACGGACCTCTAAGCAATCCTTTTTGACCCTCTAAAAGCCAAGGGCGCATACCCCTAGGGCTCCGAGTACACAAATAACACCTACATTGGGGTCTAAAGTCTGTAAATAATACCTACTTTGGGCTATTTGGAGCCTTAGGGTACTTCAGAACCCTTGAAAGAAGGTAAGGTTTGTGCCTAGTTGTCAGGGACCGGATGTTGGTTTTTAGGGCTCGGGGGATCCTCAGCCGCCTGAACAACCCCTAAGCCCTTAAGCCCTTAAACCCAGAAGGTTAAAAACCCTAAGCCCTGAAGCCCTTAAACCCACAAGGGTTAGGGTTTAGGGTTTAGGGTTTAGGGTTTAGGGTTTAGGGTTTAGGGTTTAGGGTTTCGGGTTTAGGATTCAGGGCAGTCTTAAGCTGAGGTGCATCCCCAGTTCCAGCTCCTGGTGTCCATCAAGGCCTCCGACCTCGCGCAGACGCCGCTGCCGTTTCTCAACCGCTTCGACGCTGGGCTTATGGGGTTTAGGGTTTAGGGTTTAGGGTTTAGGGTTTAGGGTTTAGGGTTTAGGCCTAGAAGTTCCCTTAGCCAGAGGGTCCATTTCTAGTACTACCATGGAATTTACGTCCTCAACAACCATACTTCTTAGGGTCTTGGCGTGCGTAATTCCGTAATGGTACTAAAGATGGACCTTCTGGGTTCGCTTCCTGAAAAATAAGGGTCAGCCGCTTGGGGTGGATTTGGCCGATGCTTAAGTCTGCTGGAACTTAGGGTACACATCTATCTAAAGACACATATTGTGTACATAGATAAACATCTACATAGTTTTGTTTAATGTGCATATATGTATATATATATATATATATATATTTGTACGACAGAGAGGGGGAGAGAGAGAGAGAGAGACAGGGAGACAGAGAGACAGAGAGAGACACAGAGAGAGAGAGAGAGAGTGACAGAGGACAACAAGACTGAGTACTGTTGTGCCTACAACCCCTAAATGCATTCTTTGGCGTGGTTTAGGCTACGTGGCGCACCTCGTTCCTCATCCTACGCGGGCAACACCGCATGAATCCCGCAGTCTTTGGCGGATCTAACCCTAAACCCTAAACCCCAAACCCTAAACCCCAAACCCTAAACCCTAAACCCTAAACCCTAATTTAGGGTTTCGGGCTAAGGTTTTTGGCTCACCTGGGTTGGTCTCAGGTTGACTGCAAGGCAGATTGAAAGGCCGAAGATCCAAGTAGCAGGCCCTAAACCAATGAACTTATAACCCAAGGGTTTAGGGTTTAGGGTTTAGGGTTTAGGGTTTAGGGTTTAGGGTTTAGGGTTTAGGGTTTAGGGTTTAGGGATACTTGGAGGGTCATGGTACGTCTTAACCAGCTATATCTGCCCTTACAACCCACCTATAAGCCCCCAAAATGGATGTAGGCACAATTATAAGTACAGTTCGAGTTGGTATAAGTACCATGAACCTCCAAGTAATCCCTAAAAAGCCTGGAACCCTAAACCTCAAAAAAGAACATTAACTGCTCTAATGAACAAATTTCAACGTTAAAGAAATGACAACAAGAATTACCGGGTTTAGGTCAATGTCATAAACTAAGTGGTTATAATTACCCGAAGTAATTACATCAGAATACTCTATTTCACTTAATTAATCTAACAAATCACTTCAATGGAAGGCTTAGTGGAAGGCTTCCGTGCGCCTGGATTGAGGCAAAGGGCCTACAGAGAGTAATCAAACGAATGAACGCGAAACTCAAGAATCGGAATTCTATGGTTTTTTCTATTGAACCTATTGAACTTGATGTCCTGAGCCACTGGACACTAAAAGCTGCTCTTGCGGCAGGAAACCGGAAACCCTGAACTCCTGAAATCCGAGAAAAGAACCCCAAACTTGAAGCCTCAACCCTGAACCCTAGACCTTGCACCCTAAAACCCTGAGACCCCGAAGCTTTCCTGATTCCTCAACCCTAAACCCTAAACCCTAAACCCCAAACCCCAAGCCCTAAACCCTAAACCCTAAACCCTAAACCCTAAACGACACCCCAGGAGAAGTTCCGCCTCGGGCCGGCCGACCTCGCCGTTCGCAAGTCCTTTGAGATGTGCAACGGCCAGATCCGCCATCACTTCTTGCACGAGTTCCTGCTCCTTAGCCCAAAATTGCCAGGGGGTTTAGGGTCTAGGGTTTAGGGTTTAGGGTTTGGGGTTAGGTTTTAGGGTTTAGGGATGGGGGCTTCTTGCACGACTTCTTACTCCTTGGCCCTCAAGTGCAAGGCTTTTGGTGGGTCTTTAGGTTTCAAGGGCCCTAAACCCTCAACCCTGATTTAGAAGCCCTCAACATCCCTCAACCCTTAGCCCCAAACCCTCTGGGGTTTTAGGGTCTAGGGTCTAGGGCCTAGTGTACTGTTTAGGGTTTAGGGTTTCGGGTTCAGGGTTTAGGGTCTAAGGTTGAGGGTTTCGGGTTGAGTCTAAAGCCCCGGATGCCTTCACGCCCAAAAGCCCCTCTACCCTGAATGGCATTGTAGAATCTTCTGCTTTCTCGGGTTTAGGGTTTAGGGTTAGGGTTCAGGGTTTAGGGTTAGGGTTTAGGGTTAGGGTTTAGGGTTTAGGATTTGGGGTTTGGGGTTGGGGGTTTAGGGTTTAGGGTTTAGTTTTTAGGGTTCAGCTTAAGGCTTAAGTCAAGGTGTTGGGACAACAGCTTCTGCAAAAAAGTAGACAGAATGACCGAAGGTTCGGAGTTTAGGGTTTAGGGTTTAGGCTTTAGGGTTTAGGGTTTAGGTGGGCTTGCGGGCTTCGGCTTGCCAAGGGCCCTGGCGCCCCTGAATCCTAAATCCTAAAGACTCCCCCAAGGCCGAATATCACCCCCTCCTAAGCCTTGTAACATTGTAGACCCTTATGAGCCCTTTAACACAAACCCATGAACACCCCAGACGCCAAACCCTGAACCCTAAACCCCAAACCCTAAACACTTAACCCTAAACTTTGAAACTGGACTAAAACATAAAAACCCTAAACCCTGAGCCCTAAAATTCCTATACCCTAAAGTTTCCCTTCCTAAACCCTACAATTCCTAAACCTTGCCTAAAGCCCTCAAGTTTCCCTCCCAGTTCCCCAAGGCTCCGACCCTGCCATCGCCGTCTTCAGGCACTAGTGCAGCTGCCTCGTGGCTGGATTACTTGGAGGTTCAGGGTACTTATTAACCATTCAAACCGGTACTTAGAACTGGCCTTATAACCACATTAGGGCACTTAAGGGTCTTATAAGAGGATTATAATTATGGTTATACTTGGGTTAATAGGTAGAAGCCTTGGGGCTGTGTAGGGTATACAAGGGGTATATAAGGGCTTTTTAAGGGCCTATACTAAGGGACCATGTAACATCAGAACCCTTTTAGGGAGGCAGGGGGCCATGTTATGCGACCATGCATATGTAACGACCCTTAGGTTTGGGTTCAGGGCTGTTCGGGTCCATTAAAGTCGAGGTCCAAGTGTAGGGTTCAGGATCTAGGGTTTAGGGTTTAGGGTTTAGGGCGTAGGTTTTGGGGTTTAGGATGTAGGGTTGAGGGTTTGGGGGGGTTTAGTGGCTTTGGGTTCTTGAGGGTTGATAGTTTTTTTGGCGTGTTCAAACCCTAAACCCTAAACCCTAAACCCTAAACCCTAAACCCGGGCTATTCAGAAAAACAGTATGTTGGGGTCATTAGGGGCTCGCATGGCTTTGAGGAATCTCGGTTTCCGGGGGCCAACCTTAGAGGTGGTAAGGTTTAGGCTTGTTTTTTGCGTACAACGGTTGATACTATAAATCCTGCAGGACTCTACCATACTCAACTACCATAATTCCTAGGGGTTAGGGTACTTAGGGTCATGCAGGATTTACACCATCAACCGAAGTTTAGTTTTTTGTTCTGAAGTTTAAGAGTTTAGGGCTTTTGGTTTTTGGGGGTTGTGAGGGTTTGGGGTTTAAGGGGTTGGGGCATGTTGGGGCGAGGCTTTTGCTCGGGTGTTTCTGGGTGTTGGGTGCTTGGGAAAGGGCTTGGTTCAGGGCTTGAAGGTTCCACTGTTACAGTCTGGATCCCTCGGCCCTCTAAAACCCGAAATCCCCAAAGTCCCTAAACCCTCAATCCCTAAATCCCTAAACCCTAAAACCCCAAATCCCAACCCTAAAAAACAACAAAGAACCCCTACAACCCCAGACCCCCTACCAGGAGCCCCAGGCCCGAAATCCTAAATCCCAACCCTAACACGACAAAAAACCACCTACACCGCTAGATGCCTCTGAACCCTAATCCCTAAGTCCTAAATCCCTAAATCCCCAAATCCCCCAAAATTCTAAACCCTAAATCCCAAGCCGAAAACAACCCTATAGCGCAAGATCCCTAAACCCTAAACCCTAAACCCTAAACCCTAAACTTTGGATCCGCGTCGCGGCGGCCCCAGGATAGGCCCCGCCAGCCTCATCGGATGCGCGGAGGCCGGTTTGGGGTTTAGGGTTTAGGGTTCAGGGTTCAGGGTTCAGGGTTTAGGGTTTAGGGTTTAGGGTTTAGGGTTTAGGGTTTAGGGTGAGCAGCTGAGATGTTTGGAGGTTGCAGGGGTTTAGGGTGGTAGGGTTCGGGTTAGGGTGTTTAGGCGGTTGTAGGGTCCAGGGGTTTATAAGGTTTAGGGTTGCAGGGCTTGCATGGTTTGCAGGGCTTTGTAGGGTTTTCAGGGGTGTTTAGGGTTGAAGGTTGTAGTGGTTCAGGGTGGTTTGAGGTTCTGAAGTGTAGGGCTTTCAGGGTTTAGGTATCTCCTCCCTCCCCCCCCCCCCCCCAAATTTTCGGGAGGTGTCTTGGATTCAAGGGGCATAACCTGGGCCCTTTGGATTTGGGGGTTTGGCGGTCCTAAGCCGTCGACCATTACAGAATCTCCGAAAGCCTGCAACGACTCGCACCCCCCGAAGACCTTCAGCTCCCGCTTGCTGCAGCCGTTTAGGGTTTAGGGCTTGGGGGTTTGGGGTTTAGGGTGTCGGGTTTGGGGTTTAGGGCCCGCCCCTCCCTGGCCCTGTGCACGTCTACCTCAAGGTGAAAAGTATTGCTTCCTGTGTGTGTGTGTTTTTTGACTTGCGCTTTCGAGAGCAAGACATTGTATGTCCAACTCAGTCAGTGTCGAACTCTAAAGTCTAGTCACCTCGCGGTAATGCCGGCAAGACGCTGCAAGATGTAGGACGGATCCCGATCCCGCGCGCGCCCGGGTTTGGGGTTTAGGGTTTAGGGTTTGTAGGGCTTGTAGGGCTTCAGAGATTCAAGCTTTGCGTCCGTGAGGATCAGGGTTGAGAGGGCTTTGGTTGAGGGCTTCATCAAAAGTGTCAGATCATAAGGTGCAGAGAAAGGCTTGAGGTATAGTGTTTAAGTCAGGTCGCCGTCTGTGTTCGGCCTTCTCCAAAGCGCGGGTTTAGGGTTTAGGGTTTAGGCTATAGGGTTTAGGGTTTGGGGTTTAGGGCTTAGGGCTTAGGGCTTAGGGACCGTTTGGTTACAAGCCCGTGCCCAAGGAGACCGTCGCCTATGCCCAACAGCCGCTGCAGGCGATGCAGGAAATGCTCAAGGCGAGCAGAAAGAAGATGTTCCTTCAGCGCGCCACTGACGCCAAGAATACGGCCAAGCGAGCGGCACTCCCATGCTGGGACTGTAGAGCGCTCCCATTCAGGCCTTCCGGGAAGCACGAGGTTAGTCGGCACCTAAGGCCAGCTACCAGCAGGCTCAAGCTTGAGCCTGTGCTGCTAAGCTGGCTGCGAGTCTAGGAAGGACGCCCGAAGCCCTAAGCCCTAAACCATTACAAACCTTAAACCCTAAATCCTAAACGGAACCCGAAGCCCCAACTCTAAAACCCCCCAAAGCCCCCAAATACCATATACGGCCAGCATGAGCCGCCCCCGAAGGAGTGCACCATCACTTCCGCGTGCTGCAGCGCACTGAACACAGCGGAGGCCAGAGTGATTTTGGATCGGCTGCTCTTCATGCCTCAGGGTGTAAGGTTCAGAGTTTAGGGTTTAGGGTTTAGGGTTTAGGGTTTAGGGTTTAGGGTTTAGGGTTTAGGGTTTAGGGTGCAAGGTCTAGAGTTTAGGGTTCTGAAGAGGGATCCCTGAATACAACAAACCCTGAACCCTTCTTTGATCCCTTGAGCCCTCCTGTTCTTTCTCCTAAACCCTAGACCCTAAACCCTAAACCCTTAACCCTAAACCCTAAACCCTAAACCCTAAACCCTAAACCCTAAACATCTCGGGGGGCTCTGGGTAAGCCCGCCGCTTTTGTCGGATTTCAGGGCTTTGGGACTCGAGGATTTTCGGGATGATTAGGGCTCAAACAACGGGCATATTTTCAGGTGCACCGTGGTCACTCTTAGGCAGAAAGTCCTGTAAGTGTAAGCCCTCAAGAAATATAAACCCTAAACCCTAAACCTCTTATCCATAAACTCCTAAACCCTAAACCCTAAACCCTACACTCTAGCAACCAACCGAAGGACCTCCGGCGCGAATGCATTCTAAGCATTTGGCATGCTTCGGGTGCTGAAGGTGTTTAGGGTTTAGGGTTTAGGGTTTAGGGTTTAGGGTTTAGGGTTTAGGGCCCCAAACCCTTGCTCCGAAACCCCAAGCCTCAAGTCCCTTCGTTGTTACGAAACTCCAAACCCTGAAGCCCCTGAACTCGCCGCCGCGTCCCTAAACCCTAAACCCTAAACCCTAAACCCTAAACCCTAAACCCTAAACCCTAAACCCTAAACCCTAAACCCTAAACCCTAAACCCTAAACCCTATAAACCCTAAGCCCCTCAATTCTAAGCCCCTTTAGAGCTCCCAGGGCCTCGAAGCGCTAAATGCCCCCAAAAAACCTGCCGCAACCCCGAGCCACACGCTGACAACCCTACAGAGCTGTTCGGATGAGTTTAGGGTTGAGGGTTTAGGGTTTAGGGTTTAGGGTTTAGGGTTTAGAGTTGAGGGTTTAGGGTTTAGGGTTGAGGGTTTACCTACAAATTGCTGAAGATGCCCCCCAAAATATACAAGTTAGTAATGCCTATATTGCCCCTTATACATCGTGGTAAGGGGTTTCGAGGTTGAGGGGGGGGGGGGGGGGGGGGGGGCTTCGGGTCTGAGATTTCGTATTTTGTGGTTTTTAGGGTTAACCCTAAACCCTAAACCCTAGACCCTAAACCCAAAGGTTCAGCGTGACTTTGGGGGTGCAAAAGGATCTTCACCGGTGGCCTGTGCCCCCCTCGCCCCTGCTGAAGCCGCTTAGAGATCCGAAGCCCGAAACCACAAAACCTGGGACCCCGAGTAGGCCCTAATTCGCTGTTTGTTTGCTGTAGGTTCCCTTACCCTAAGGCTCCAAATAGCCCAAAGCAGGTATCATTTACAGACTTTAGACCCCCATGTAGGTATTAGTTATATGCTTGGAGCCTTAGGGTTAGAAGGCCAGATTATCAAGAAAGGTACCGTTTATAGGTTACTTTTCGGTCTAGAACTGCACCTGTAAAGGAAAAGTGCCCCCGTGGTTAGAAGTCGGAAAGCGCCCGTCCAATCGGGTTGCAACGCTCAGTTGTTTTTAGGGGTTTAGGGTTTAGGGTTTAGGGTTTAGGGTTTAGGGTTTACGCTTCACCTCCTAAACGGCTCCTAGCACTAGTACTGTTAGCAACCCTAAGCCGCGCAGCCCTAACCCATAAACAATGTTCTGGAATCCTTGTCTCGTTCTCTTGGCCCGAAACCCCAAACCCAAAACCCGAAACCCCAAACCCTAAACCCTAAACCCCAAACCCTAAACCCCAAACCCTAAACCCTAAACCCTCGCAAAAGGAGCGCCCTTGTGCTTCCCTCAGGCAGCGGAGTGCCTGGCAGCTTTGGCTGCGAGTTGGGTGGAGGAGGTCAGCACGAAGCCGCAGGTGCCCCCTCTCGTACCCTGCAGGGGCAGGGTTTAGGGTTTAGGGTTTAGGGTTTAGGGTTTAGGGTTTAGGGTTTAGGGTTTAGGGTTTAGGGTTTAGGGTTTAGGGTTTAGGGTTTAGGGTTAGGGTTGTGGGTTTTGGGTTTGGGGTCTAGGGCTCAGGGTTTAGGGTTGAGGCTTTTGGTTTTAGGGGTTTCGGGATGTTTAGGGTTTTAGGGTTTAGGGTTTTGGTGGTTGTCCTTTGTTTGTGGACGTGCGAAATCTCTCTTCTCAGTGGCCGGGCTTGAGGACTTGCGTGCTCCGTGCTCCTAAATCCAAGAACCCTGAGCATCAAAACCTTACCTTAACCCCTAAACCACCCTAGACCCTAAACCTTACATACCCTAGGCTCTAAACCTTTCAGACCCTAGGCCCTGAACCCTAATCCATCCTAAGCCTAAAGCGGCCCTACTGTCTGGACCCCAAACCCCGAGCGTTCGCGCGGGGACCCATGGAGCAGCCACAGCTGTTGACACACTTGGAGCCCGACTTACTGCGCGGAGTGCCTCTCCATGAATGCTACGTGAGCCGACATGGCATTGTTTTCGTTGTTTTCATCATATTCTTCTTCACACATATATGTAATGTATATATATATATATACAACTACATCATTAGTTTTTTGTTTTTCTTTTTTTTTCTTGGGGTGGGGGGGGGGGGCGGCGGGAGCTGGGGTTGGTCTAGGGTTTGCGGCTGCTACGTCGCTATTTGGGCCGACTTGGCAATAATGTTTTGGCGTTGTTGATTCAGGGGGTCCTGAAGGGAGGGTGGTTCATGGGGTTAGGCGGGTTAGGTACCTAGGGAACCTATGGGAGTAGTGGGGCGTATTAGGGAACCTTGGGTTACACACCCGCTTCAACCCCCCCCCCCCCTCCCATAAGAACCCTTTAAGCGTCTGGTACTGCACCAACACCCCGAGGAGTTCACCATACAGTAAAAAAGGTTTCACAAGCGACCAACCTTTCGTGGTACTATTCCCAGAGGGTCCATTAATTGGAACTAGGTACCCCAAAAACCATGCTAAATAGGATTTGGGGCACCTACTTCCATAATGGTTCTACAGCTGGCCCCTCTGGGAGATACAGCCTTGATTGAGAAGTGTTGTTTCGCGCCAAAAAAATCAGCTGCAGGTTTAAGCGGATGGGGCAAGCACTGGCAGCCGCCCGACCCCGGCATGTTCAAAGTAGAGGCCGGGAACCCTAAACCCTAAACCCTAAACCCTAATTAAACCCTAAACCCTAAACCCTAAACCCTGAACCCTAAACCCTAAACCCTGAACCCTGAACCCTAAACCCTAAACCCTAAACCCTAAGCCCTAACCCTAAACCCTAAACCCCAGGCCGAGAACTACAAGCTGAGCCGGCCGGCGGAGGTCTTAGCCGACTTCCTGAGCCACGACTGGGGTAGCTCTCGGTGGATGAAGTTCCTCACCATGCTCATCATCTACAACTCGAAGCTAGGTAGGGTTTAGGGTTTAGGGTTTAGGGTTTAGGGTTTAAGGTTTAAGGTTTAGGGTTTAGGGTTAGGGGTTCAGGGTCTTTTTAGGGTTTAGGGTTTGGGGTAGGCCCTTGGGACATTGTACCATTTTCTCATTTCAAAGAGGCTTTTTAAGGGCCACCCTAGGAAAGCCGCGCTGATTGCAACATTCCTGACTTCCCTCGCCCTCGGCGTCGCCCGCGCCGCCGGGGCCCTGCCGGATCTGACACTTCCCCCTGTGGCTCGGACCCGGAGTAGGTCCTTACTTCCTTTGTTTAGGGTTGGGGTTCCTTTTATATAATCCCCTTAAAGCCAAAAAAGGGTACCCTTCGTATTCTGAACCCTAAACCCTAAACCCTAAACCCTAAACCCTAAACCCTTTTTATTCCTAGGCTACTCCTGGGTCTAGGTGGCCATCGGCTATGGCGTTCACCTCCTCTTCTTGTGCTTCTGGCAAAGATTCCGCCAGATGCTGTGCACTTGCAGGCCTTAGCCAGGGATTCTTAGTACCCCCGATGATAATTCTTCTTAAAGACTGTTCGTATGAAGGGGAACATCCCAATGTGTAGAGTTTGGAGCTTGGACTATAGTCATAGTATTCCTTATGAGAATCCACATGGAGGACTGCTAGTATAAGGGGGAAGATCCCAAGCTAAACCCTAAACCCTAAACCCTAAACCCTAAACCGCAAACCCCGAACCCTAAACCCTAAAGCAGATGCCGTGTACTTGCAGGCTCGTCTTCTTCGACAAGCTGTGCATCGCCCAAAGCCCTGAGCTTGCGGAGTTGAAGCTAGGAGTGCCCAGTAGTACCCTTATTCCCTTTTTTTGGGGTTTAGGGTTTAGGGTTTAGGGTTTAGGGTTTAGGGTTTAGGGTTTAGGGTTCAAGGTTTAGGGTTCAGGGTTCAGGGTTTAGGGTTGAGGGTTGAGGGTTTGGGTTACTGGGCAACCTAGGAAGGCCAAAGGCATTCTGGGCCTTGCCGCTTTCCTCAACCACTCCAAGCGCCTTGTGGCACCTTGCTTGTGCAGTGGGATGTTCCCCCGGTTTAGGGTTTAGGGTTTAGGGTTTAGGGTTTAGGGTTTAGGGTTTAGGGGTTAGGGGTTAGGGGTCAGGGGTCAGGGTTTAGGGTTTAGGGTTTAGGGTTTAGGGATGTACCCCCTATCTTAATCCCTATTCAGGACGTGCCTCCAGAAGTTGCATACCATATGCACTTAAGCTAGAGCAGACGGCGTAGACTCCGACTGGTGTAAGACCACAACGAAGGCACCTCGTAACTCACTTTGTGACGTTTTTTTCTTTGCAAACTGTGCACGGGAGCAAGGTATTATGGTCGCCGGCTTACTTCAGCAGATTATGGTGCTCGTATGAAGTGGCCACGTGGCTGACCGGCAGCAATGAGCAGAAACCAATTGTGGTCATGCCAGTACATGCGGGGCCGGTTTTACTCGTGGAATATGTGGCGTGGGCTGCGTGCTCGACTTCGTTTGCGTGTCTTGTGTCTGGCATGTTTAGCTCCATACAGGGCGCTGGTGCAATCCCGGTCGTGGCCTTGCTGGTTGCCGTGACAAATTCCTGGGGAGTACCCCTCTTGACCATGGAGATCAGCTTAGCCCGACACTTGCTGGATGTTGAACGTCAGCTGCGAACATACCGGATACTTAGGGCTACGTGGAAGCAATTTTTAATTCTTGGGCGTCAAAATTCCTCAGAAACCGCCAAAATTCTAATTTTTGCCAGGGTTCCAAGTTCAGTATAGGATACAGGAGACTCGCTGCTTCTGTTGCTCAAACGATCATCGCCATCCCGACACTGGTGCACCGATTCCATGTGACTTGCTGTTGGTAAGTAGGGAATCAGGGAATGAGGTGCCTATATGACCTATATAATCCCTTAAAGTTAATACACATATATATATATGTGTAGGGGTAAGTAGGGAATGAGGGAATGAGGTACCCTATAATCCTCCTCGAAGGGTATGTATAGGTGGGATATTGGGTAATTCATTGGCTCATTGCCTACTAACCAACAGCAAGGTGATCGGAAGTTGGTGTACATCAAGCTGAAGGAGTGGTACAGTCGTCCCGGAGACGTTGGTGAGGAGTATTTGGATCACTTCAACAACCTGGTCCAAACGAGGCTTGCAAGCACGATCCTCGGCAAGATGTCTAACTTCATTCCGCGCACCTACACATTCTACATGCTGGCCGCCGCCAACCTGCCCTGGCTCTCCGACTCCTTATCGAGGGCCATTTGGCAGGTTGTGCCAGCGCCAGTGGAGAATCCCGTCATGGCGTTTGCACATATTCTTCTGGAAACATGGCAGCATTGTTCGCCTTACTTCTTGCTGAGCCGCTTAAACGTTTCTTCTTCAAGACAGCCGTGAGTCACGAGAGATTAGGCTTTCAACAAGCTCGCGGAAGCGACGTCAGTCAGAACACTATTTCTTATACTCTAAGCCCCAAACCCTAAACCTTAAACCCCAATCCCTCAACCCCAAACCCGAAATCCCAAAACCCTAAACCCTAAACCCTAAACCCTAAACGATCCTCCAAAAAGCCCCCCCCCCCCCCCCCCCCGCTTTGACTCGCAGACCAGGAATGGATGATGATGAGCATGGTGGTCCTCTGGGGACCACATTAACCCCAAAAGGGCTTTGTTGGGGTTTAGGGGTTTTGGGGTTTTGGGGTTTAGGGGTTTTGGGGTTTTGGGGGTTTTGGGGGTTTTGGGGTTGAGGGGTTTAGGGGTTTTTGTGGGGTGTAGGGGTTTTGCGCGGTTTTGGGGTTTTGGGGTTTAGGGTTCATATACAATCATAGGAATGATAGTGGTGCAGGGTAATATGACTCTAATTTTATGGCTTCGTTTGGCCTCCCTTAAACCCCTAAACCCCTAAACCCCTAAACCCCTAACCCCTAAACCCCTACACCCCTAAACCCCTAAACCCCTAAACCCTAAACCCCTAAACCCTAAACCCCTAAACCCCTAAACCCTAAACCCCTAAACCCCTAAACCCCTGAACCCCGAACCCTAAACCCCAAACCCTAAACCCTAAACCCTAAACCCCAAACCCTAAACCCTAAACCCTAAACCCCTAAACCCCTAAACCCTAAACCCCGAACCCTAAACCCTAAACCCTAAACCCTAAACCCTAAACCCTAAACCCTAAACCCCCCAAGGTCTTCCTCGGTAGCAGGACCTCCCGCTCGCTGACGCTATTTGTCGGCGTGCGTGGCTCGGGACGCGAGGAAACCAGGATGGGCTCTTAGGGCCTCATAGTCCCCATTCAGGGTTTAGGGTTTAGGGTTTAGGGCCTCAGAATCCCCTTAATCAACCCCATAAAGCTATGAAGGGCCTTTTTGAGGGGGTTGTGGGGTCTACTGGCCTTCTAGTGCCCATCATCAACCCAATTTCAAGGGCCTCTTGAAGGGGTTATAGGGTCTTCAAGCCCATCCTGGTAGAGACTTTTTTGTTTCATTTCTTCTTTGGGTTTGTGAACCCCCTAAACCCTAAACCCTAAACCCTAAACCCTAAACCCTAAACCCCTGAACAGCCCCTAAGCTCGAAGCACTCCCCGCACCTCTGGTGTTCCTGCATCGCACAAGATCTCCGTTTTGAGGTTTGGCCCGCTCCATGCCCGTCATGGCTGCAGGATTTCTTGTCTTTCAGATCGTCGGGCTACTTGCTTGGCAAATAGCTGAACTTTAAACTTTTTTTGCTTTTCCATACTTAGGTGGGAATCATAAAGTTCAACCCTAAACCCTAAACCCTAAACCCTAAACCCTAAACCCTAAACCCTAAACCCTAAACCCTAAACCCTAACTTGGTTATTGGAGAAGCAAGGTTACCGGCGGTCATCCCCCTGGGAAGTTTTTGGCTCCTTGGGTTCAACAAGTCTGGGTTCAGGGTTTAGGGTTTAGGGTTTAGGGTTTAGGGTTTAGGGTTTAGGGTTTAGGGTTTAGGGTTTAAGTATCAAGGCATATTTTCTTCTTTCGTTAGGTGTGGCGTGCCCTCTGAAGTAACAGCCAAACAGCCAGAAGACCCCAACCCTGGGATTCAATTGAACCCTAAACCCTAAACCCTAAACCCTAACCCCTAACCCTAAACCCTAAACCCTAAACCCTAAACCCTAAACCCTAAGGGCGCTTCGGATCGCAGGTTCCTGCGAGTAGAGGATTCCTCGGGCATTCTTCTGACCATACCTTTCGGCACCTTAGTGGTGAGTGAGCACACTTTACACTTCTTTGGTATACTATAATCCCCTATAATCCCCTATAATCCCCTATAATCCCCTATAATCCCCTATCGAACTGAAAGTGTGCACTGTTAGGGGGGGCTTGTGAACTCAGCAACTCAGGCATCGTGTGTTTGGCGCTCCTTGGCCTGAACTTGCGCAGATGCTCGGATGCCCTGTAGTACCCTTATCCCCTTTTTGGGGGGGGGGGTTTAGGTCCCCTTCTAAACCCCTTTAAGCAAAAAAGGGCACCCCTTTTAAGCCTAGGTTGCTGGGCAGCCTAGGATGCCAGGGGAAACGATCCCAGGAGCAACTCGCAGCGGCCACATGGTCGACCGATACTCAGAAAGAGTTAGATCGGAGCTGTGATCCCAGTGCCTCTTGTCAACAAGCTGCTTAGGAATTCTTGGGAGCATTTTTTTGGGGTACTCGAATTCCTAAGAAACAGCTGAAATGATAATTAGTTGTTTTCCTAAGAAACAACCAAAATGGTAGTTTTTGCTAGGGTTCCAAGTTCAGTATAGGTTGCTGTGATCGATTGCAGCAGTCCCACATCTTCCAGGTTTTCCGCGTAATGCGTGCACCCTGCCCCCCGGGGCCAGACTTTTGACCCCTTGAAACTTTAAACAATATCCCCTGAATCGTTTTGTTTTTTCAAGGGGCTCAGTCGCTATTATCAGTTCCTCCGGAAGAATCTTCTGTGAGGTTTTGACATCCGTTGGGGAAGTTTCTTGTTCCTACTGCAAAGAAGCAGTGCAGAATCAAGAGCTCAGCCGCCTACCCAAAGTGCGATCTGCTCCAAAACCCCAAACCCTGAACCCTAACCCTAAACACCAAACCCTACTCCCCAAACCATGCCTCCAGAATCGGTTTGCAATCCCAGAGGCCTCCCCAGTTCAGGGTCTACAGCTCTTGAAGCATTGCGGGAGCCTCATGAAGCCTGCAATCCCAAGCTGTCCGCTAGGGTTCAGGGTTCAGGGTTCAGGGTCTAGGGTTTAGGGTTTAGGGTTTAGGGTTTAGGGTTTTCGCTTAACAAGTTCCACAGCACCGAAGCCCAAGCTTCGATGTTGCTAAAGCCTGGTAACCCGACCATTACAAATTCTGAAAAATCGGGTTATTCTGCAGAAAGTAGTTTGGTAGCCCAGTACTACCTTTTGCCCCTTTTCTCGGCCCTGATACAAAATTATCCAACCCAAAAAGCGGGCACTTAGTACGAGATGGTTTCTGGGCTACCTTGGCCCTGCACGCCCCATTCTGTTGCAGATCGATTCCCTACAGAAGGGGTTCGCCTTCGCTACCAAGGTAATGCATCATGCTTATAAACTCCCTACTGAGAACCCTGAACCCTAAACCCTAAACCCAATTTTTAGAAGTCCTGCACTTCCCCCCCAATCCCACACCCTAAGGCCTTAAATCTAAGCCCTAGAAAACGTGATGGCATTTACCTGGGCCCCCAATGTGGTCCCTTACCTTATTCTAAAGGGCTCCGAAGTATTGGACCTTGAGTTTTATATGGCATAGAACAGGTAGAGAAGGTTCCCAGAGAAAGGGGCCCACACCTTGTGTAGCTACCTTAGACCAACTCCGACAGCCCCAACATCTAAAGCTCATACACCTCTGAAAACCAGCCGCGTGAGGCCGAGCTGATCTCAGATATACATATGGGGAGGGGAACTACCTTATGGTCCCTTTTGGGATGCCCTGTGTAGTGGTTAAGGGTGACAAGGAGGGACCCCTAGAAGGGGCCTTTCATCTTCTTCCCCTATATAAGCTCTATATATACGCCCCTACAGGGGCTCCAAAGCACGAAGTTTTGAAGCACTGAAGAACTCAGTTTTTTGTCTCAGGGGGCTTCGGCCAGAGCGCACAACCATATTGAACACCGCTCTTCACCTTCCGGCCTAAACCCTTTCTCACCCCACTAGGCGTATGTACACAAGAATCGCTGACAAAACCCTGAAACCTAAACCGCAAACCCTAAACCCTAGGCGCTAGACCCTAAACCCTAAACCCTAAACCCTAAACCCTAAACCCTAAACCCTAAAACCCTAAACCCTAAACCCCCCCTCCCCCCTCAAGAGGCGGAGCCGATCTCGGACTTGCCCGCAGACCTGGGCGCCACTTGCTGTTGAAACCCTAAACCCTGAACCCTAAACCCTAAACCCTAAACCCTAAACCCTAAACCCTTTTCCCTAAACCCTAAACCTTTTTACTCCTTTTTTGGGTATATATATAGGGTAGCCAACAGTAAGGCCAGTCTTGGCGAGTCCCTCGAGGAGCTGCGGCTGCGTCGAGAGCGCTTGCCGCTGGGCTTTTGGGTTCAGGGTTGAGGGTTTAGGGTTTGGGGTTTAAGGTTTAGGGTTTCGGGTTTGGGGTTTGGGGATTGGGGTTTAGGTGTAGGGTTTCGGGTTTTGGATTAGGGTTCATGATTTCGGGTTTGTATGGTTTAGGGCTTACCTATGAAGGCTCTCATGCAGCGCCTCCTTTTTGGGCTAGTTATCGGGGACTCTAGTTTTCCACCCGAAGAAGGTACTTCAGAGGAGCCTTTAGGTATGGGATCTAGAGCTTGGGATTTCGGCGGCTTTACGGGGGGAGTTTAGGGCTTTGTAGGGGTTGGGAGTTTGGGGTTCATGGCTTGAGATGTATTTCGTTTTGTTTTTCAGGGTTTGGGGACTTTCAGCACGAAATTCACCAGCGACTCTTGGCTGCCGAGCGGGCTTGCCCTTGTCTGGGGCATGAACTGGATGTTATCCAGCTGCAGGCACTGCCAGCATCTGCCAGCTAATTGCAGCTCAACCCTAAACCCTACATTACTAAACCCTCCGGACGACATGGCCTGTGGCGACCCCAATCGGATTCCCAGACCCTAAACCCTGAAACCTATATTCTGAGTCCCTAACCCTAAACCTATTTAGGGCTTCGAGTTTAGGGTTTGGGGTGTAGAGTTTGAGGTTTAGGACTTTAGGCTTTAGGCTGTAGGGTTTAGGGTTTAGGGTTTAGGGTTTAGGGTTTAGGGTTTAGGAGCCCTACACCCTACACCTCTCGGTCCCCGAAAACGAACACCAAGCCCAGGTATGCGGGCAGACGGTGCCACGGCCATGAGAACGCGGGGGCGACCTGCTACCTTCAGGTCCGCCGCGTTGTCTTGGGTTAAGGTTTAGGGTTCAGGGTTCAGGGTTTAGGGTTCAGGGTTCAGGGTTTAGGGTTTAGGGTTTAGGGTTTAAAGGCTCAAGGCGCAGGGCCGCTAAGGGGTGTAAGTGCTGTTTAAAGATGAGGCATCACAACGATCACAACGCCCTAAATCGCCTTTGCCTTAAGTTTCGAGGCCCGAAGCCCTCAGCCTAGACCCTAAACCCTAAACCCTAAACCCTAAACCCTAAACCCTAAACCCCCTAAACAACCCCCCAGCTCTGAGACCCCGTGAGTTTAGGGCTTAGGATTGCTGCAGGCCTCCCTGACGATTCTGGCCCTACACGAAGAGCTACTTCAAGCTGCTCCGCCCGAAGACAAAGGGCTCCACCAGGACTCGCCCCTGGTTCCTTCTCCTAAACCCTAAACTCTAAACCCTAAACCCTAAACTCATAAGGCCTTAAGCCCCGAGGGTTCTGAGGGTTTAGGGTTAACCCTAAACCCTAAACCCGAGGTTACTTGTACTTTTCGTGAGGGGTTTAGGCGTTCGGGTCTATCGGGCTTTTCAAGGTTTTTAGGGCTTTAGGCGTAAGGGTTGGGAGGGTTGGGTCAGTGGCACAACATGAGTGCTGAGGCTTTGGAGTTGCTCCTGGCGGCTTCGGGACAGTTTGGGGGGGTGAGGGGGGAGAGGTTAGGGGTGTCGGCTCCCTAAACCCTAAACCCTAAACCCTAAACCCTAAACCCTAAACCCTAAACCCTAAACCCTAAACCCTAAACCCTAAACCCTAAACCCTAAACCCTAAACCATACTAAACCCTAAACCCTAAACCTCCAAACTAGCAGCACGCCATCCCCGAATGGCAGGGACACATCTGCAAGAGTGGTGGTTGGGACAGGCTCAGGTCGTAGAAGGCCCTTGGCCCACAAAGCCCAAGAAACTAAGACCCCAGAGCTCTCCCTAGCGCGTGCCAGCAGCGATCCTCACCATGAACCCTAAACCCTAAACCCTAAACCCTAAACCCTAAACCCTAAACCCTAAACCCCTAATCCCCTAATCCCCTAAGCCCTGAACCCTATAAACCTTCAGCAGGAGGCTCCTTGGAGCCGTTCTAAGGGTTGTATAGGGTAGCTGAGAGAGATGCAGCGTCCTGCAGCAGATGCTGGGAGTTTGGTTTAGGGTTTAGGGTTAGAGCATATGTGGCTTAGGTCTTAGGGTTTATCAAGGGGACTCTAATGGGGAGTAAGCAATTGGAACCATTTCGGGCCCATTTGGGCTGTCATTTTGGGTTCGGAATGCTGCGCGATCGGAGTTCAGTTCTGGAATCTAGAATCTGTCGGGCTATGGAGTGGAGCCAAGCTTCCGCAATGTGGACGCGGTAGTGAGCGTGACAGTTTCCAAAAACCGCCCAAAACACTCCGAAACCGCCCAAAACAATCCAAAAGCGCCCAAAACTGCCCAATTCGGCATTTTTGGCACACGCCCCAGGGGGGCAGGGTTTTTTCCCCACTCACTTGCGGCTTGTCGTTGCTGCTCTGTCAAGTTACAACCCTCCTCCTAGCAGCAGATCCCCGTCTCAGCCTTGTGTGATTTCAGGAGGCTTAAGCCCCCATTTCTTCCGCCCCCCACATGCGTTTCCTTAAGTTTTCGGGTATATAGGGTTTAGGGCTCAGAGTTTAGGGTTTAGGGTTACGGCGTGTTTTTCTTTCTGAGTCACCTTTCTGAGCCAGCGCCAGGAGATCTGCAACGTCATCCAGCTGTCCCGGGTGGAGCGGGTGCAGCAACAGCACCTGGCCACTGGGGCCTCGTAGTTTAGGGTTTAGGGTTTAGGGTTTAGGGTTTAGGGTTCAGGGTTTAGGGTTTAGGGTTTAGGGTTTAGGATTTTAGTTCTGTTGGGATGTTCCGCGTCATGCTAGCAGCCCTTTTAAAGGGATGATGATACCTTGGGTACTACAATCAAGGCATAGTCTATCAGCTGTTTGGGATCCAAATCATTGCCGCTAGCTAGCGTCCCCTGATGTTCCCTTTTTTGCAGGTTTAGGCAGCATGTGTTGCAATGACGCAAAAGCCATAGGGTAAAGCAAAAGGGTGTAATTGAGCGTGCCCCCGAGACAGTAGTGACGCAAAAAGGGGACAGTAAAAGCGCGGGCCCCCGAGACAGTAGTAACCAACGCATTATGTTGTCCATATAGGTATCATGCACATCTAAATTTCTCAAAACACACCTTCTCATGAACTAGCCCCCTATATAGAAAAACACTGTCTTGCTGTTGTGGTGTGGTCCGCTGCGGCTGATGATGTTGCTGCTCTTTGCGATGATTGTGATTGTGGCCCCGCTTCACAGATCTGCCTGACTGAGTAGCTGAATGCTGAATGAGTAGGTACACTTTACACTGTGGGATACTATAATCCCCTATAGAACTGAAAGTGTACACTTTGGGGGGGGGTTATGAACTCAGCAACTAAGTTGAGAGTTGCTCAACATCCCCTGAGGCCCCTGCAGCCTTAGATCCTCTGCGCTATGAACCCTGAACTCTAAGCACACATGCAATCCCTTCCAGCCCAGGACTCTTTGGAACGCCGTCTTGCCAAGCGCGATCTCGTCTACCATGGTCAGCAGGAGGACGTTTTTCTTGCCAGTCCCCAGACGTTCGAGCGCGAGCGAGCGAGCGAGCGCGAGAGAGAGAGAGAGAGAGAGAGCGACAGACAGAGAGACAGAGTGACAGAGAGACAGAAAGACGGAGAGACCGAGAGACCGAGAGACAGAGAGACAGAGAGACAACCCTAAACCCTAAAAACCCTCAACCCTACTTTTGCAGGATGCCGTCCGAATCTTGGAGGAGCTCCTGCCACTGCGCCTCCCTGAGACCCTTCTAGGACTTCATGTGGGGTTTAGGGTTTAGGGTTTAGGGTTTAGGGTTTAGGGTTTGGGGTTTGGGGTTTGGGGTTTAGGGTTTAGGGTTTAGGGTTCAGGGTTTAGGGTTTAGGGTTTAGCATAGGGGCCATGCGGGGTTTAGGGTTTAGCTTATGGGGGCACTTGGGGTTTGGGGTTTATATGCGGGGTGTTCAGACGTGCTGGCGACAAGGCACTAGGTTTAGGGTTTAGGGTTTAGGGTTTAGGGTTTAGGGTTTAGGGTTTAGGGTTTAGGGTTTAGGGTTTAGGGTTTAGGGGAAACCTCGGCCTGGGCGAGGTTTCAGGCCTCCGGCGGCCCTTCCCAACCCCCATCTCGACTCGAGATGGGGTGCACCCACACAACCCTCCTAAACCCTACGTCTACACCGTGAGTGGCTGCACAAACTTCACAGGGGTTTAGGGTTTAGGATTTAGGGCTTAGGGTTGAAGGTTTAGGGTTTAGAGTTTAGGCTTTAGGGTTTAGGGCTTAGGGCTTAGGATTTAGGGTTTAGGGTTTAGGGTTTAGGGTCTAGGGTTTAGGGTTTAGGGTTTGGTGGGGGGCGTGGTGTATTCTTCGGTTTTGGAGATGCCCAATTGTCTAGGCACAGGTCCGCCTTCAACTCGTTCAGCCCTAGTTGTCTTAGATATCCCCGCCCCCCGCAATACGAAGAGCTGGAGCCCCCTAAACCCTAAACCCTAAACCCTAAACCCTAAATCCTAAATCCTAAACCCTAAACCCTAAACCCTAAACCCTAAACCCTAAACCCTAAACCCTAAGCCCCAGGTGCGGGGGCCCCAAGTTGGACCTCCAGCCCTTTACCTGCGCGGAGCCTCGGGTGCTGGCAGCGCTGATGTTGGAGGCGCGTTTAGCGGCTTCGGAGGTTTCGGTTGGTTTAGGGTTTAGGGCTTAGGGCTTAGGGCTTAGGGCTTAGGGTTTAGGGTTTAGGGTTTAGGGTTTAGGGTTTAGGGTTTAGGGTTTAGGGGCTTTGGGTTGCTTAGGATTAAGGGGTTGAGGGGTTGAGCTGGTGGTGGGTCTGAGCCTCCAGGGTCTGCGTTAGAAGGGTCCAGGGCTGAGTTGGCTCTAAGGTTTTAGGGTTTAGGGTTTAGGGTTTAGGGTTTAGGGTTTAGGGTTTAGGGTTTAGGGTTTAGGGTTTAGGGTTTAGGGTTTAGGGTTTAGGGTTTAGGGGCTTTGGGTTTAGGGTTTAGGGGGGGGGGGGGGTACGCGTTGCTATCGGCTTCGGTCTAGAGCTGATAAGGATTTTCTATGTGGGATGGTAGGTCTCACGGCCTACAGGCGTTGCCGCTTCGGTGCGTAGGGTGGATGCAAGGGTTTGTAGAAGGTCTAGGGTTTCGCCGTGACTCTATGCACGTGCATTTATTGCAGAGGAATAAGCACCTTTGCAAGTGGGCTTGTTGAGGCCTTTCGGGTTTGTGCTTCCGTATTTTCGGTTCTGACCCTATATAAGTTATACGATCCTCTGCTACAGGCTCGCGTACCAGTCCTGCTCCCCGCATTTCCTGTTGTAGGCAACCTGACCTTAAGAACCCAAGCAAATTTTGTTGTAGGCATAATGCGCCTCATGAGATTTTAAAGGAACCTGCAGAGATGCAGGTTTGGGTTTCTCAAGGTAACCTGAAACCTGAAGCCCAGTCTTGCACCCCGAACCCTCAGGGTCCATGTACCTAAATGGGGAATACTTGGGCCTCAAAAGGACCTCTTATGTAGGGACTTTTGGGCCCAAGTACAGGATAATGTGGCACATGGACCCTTAGCCCTAAACCCTAAACCCTAAACCCTAAACCCTAAACCCTAAACCCTAAACCCTAGAAGCCAGGATACAGAAGTGAAGCTGCCTCCTCCTGAACCAGCCTACATCTTGCGAGTCCCGCTCCCAGCCCCTTGGCGATGCTCAGTGACAAGTGCAGGGTTTAGGGTTTAGGGTTTAGGGTTTAGGGTTTAGGGTTTAGGGCTTAGGGCTTAGGGCTTAGGGTTTAGGGTTTAGGGTTTAGGGTTTAGGGTTTCGGGAATAGGGTTTAGGGTTTAGGGTTTAGGGTCTAGGGTCTATTCTGTTCATGCCCTAAGCTGTGTTCCAAGGATTTGACTTAGGCTGCTTTT
>CAJNDS010002368.1:50000-137500 GCA_905221605.1 Symbiodinium natans | reverse complement strand
GTCTTGAGGTGTGAGAAGGTTTTTTTTTTTTTTGGGGGGGGGGGGGGGGGGGGGGGGGGGGGGGGGAATTGGCGTGGATGGACACCGCATGTGGATTGCATTATCCTGCCCTGTAAGCCCTAAGCTCTTGGGCTCCAAGTATACATATAGTAGGCAAAACGCAACAAAGCCATGAAACAAACGGGCCGGAACATAACCCAAAGGCAAACACCGAAAGGCCCTGGGGGTGCGGCACTCCAGCAAAAAAGCACCCACTTCAAGCCCAAAGCCCTTAGAACCCCAAACCTTAAACTCTAGACCCCAAACTTCCCGACCCTGAACCCTTACAACATACAGGACACCCTAGTAAGGGTCTTCCTTATAGCCCATTCTAGACTCTGAGCCCTTGTCACATACACGACGCCCTAGTAAGACCCCAAGTTGAGGAGCTGTGGGCTTATGACCTTCGTTCCTTCATCGTCCACCAGGCCGGTGCTGCACACAGGCTAGGGGTTTCGGGTTTTCGGGGTTTGGGGTTTCAGGGTTTAGGGTTGAGGTTTGTTTAGAGTTTTAGGGGTTTAGGGTTTTAGGGGTTTAGGGTTTCGGCTTTTAGGGATTTAGGTCCCAGGGTGTAGGGTCTTAGGGTTTTAGGGTTTTGGGGTTTCAGGGTTTCAGGGTTTTAGGGTTTTCGGGTTTTAGGGTTTTAGGGCTTTAGGTTTAGGGGTTTAGGGTTTTAGGGGTTTAGGGGCTTAGGGGTTTAGTTTAGGGGTTTGGGTTTGGGGTTTAGGGTTTTAGGGGTTCGGGGTTCGGATTTCAAGGCTTTTAAGGTTTTAAGTTTTTGGGTTTAGGGTTTTAGGGTTTAGGGCCTAGGGTTTTAGCCTTTTAGGTGTTCAGGGGGTTTCGGGTTTAGGGTTTAGGCCTAAGTTTAGGGTTTTAGGGGTTAAGGGTTCAGGGCTCAGGGTATTTTGGTCTGGGCCTAAGTGACAGATTCATGGGTCTTTTTGGTGTTTATGGCTGTAAAACCTGCCAGTGGAAACAGTCGCAGTGCCGGACTTGTCAAAATCCGACTTCCTCGGGTTGATTGAGTCGAAAACGGTAAGCCCACGACAAAAAACTCTCGACCCTAAACCCACAACCCCTTGAACCCTAAACCCTAAACCCTAAACTTAAGGCCTCCCTTTGCAGGGGACTCTCAGTGCGGGCCACTACGTGGCTTACTATCGGACCACCAGCGGCTGGCAAGTGGTGGACAACGCGAGTTGCCAGAGCATCTTGCACAAAATCCCCGAAACCCTCAAACCTTGAAGCTGACGTTCAAGAAGCTGAGGGCTTTCAGGGTGGGCGTCGAGTATTTGGCTGGGATTTATAGCTTATGGATGCGTATATGATAGCGTTTAGTTTGGGTTTCAATGGGTTTTTTAGGGTGTAAATTGGGTTGGGATTTCGCGCTTGTGGATGCCTATAGTGGTTAATGTGGGTTGTAGTGGGTTCTATCATCGTGCAAATTGGGTTCAGGAGTTTGGAGATTTGGTGTTGCACCCGAAAAAATGGCATAAATCACCCTGTCTTTTTCCACGAGGCTTTCATGCGTGCTCTCTTAACCCTACAGGTTTTAGGGTTGCAGCCCAACCCTGTTCGAAGAGCCCTCGTGCCGAGGTGTCAGTGACGAAGCCGCAGCAACCTCGGCGAGCACAGCCTACTTGCCCCTCGGCGTCTCTTTGAGCCCCCTAAGCCCTAAACCCTACACCCTAAACCCTAAACCCTAAAACCTAACCCTAAACCCTGAAATCGAAACCCTGAGCCCTAAACCCTAAACCCTAAACCCTAAACCCTAATCCACCCCCTACCTTAAACCCACTGCAGCCCCGAAACGTCTTGAAGCCCGGAACTGTCGGCTGGCCCCCATGGCCTGCGCATCGGGTTGAAGGTTCCTCTGCCCTCAGCCCTTCCGCAGGTTGATCTACGAGCTGGCGCGCTACCAGGGCACGATGCCTGCGGAGTCGCGGTACAAGAGCAAAGGCAATGTGCAAGCCTCAAGTGTGCGGGTCAAGTAGTTTTGTGGTTGAGGAGGCCTCTACAACTCCTATACTTCAAAATCCCCAACCCTAAACTCTAAACCCTAAACCCAAAAGCCCTACAACCTACAGTCCAGTTTTTTCTTCTCCTGGCAGGCGTGCAGAATGCTCAGGATCGACTTCTCCAAGATGCCATTGCTGCTCGATGCTTTGAGGGCTTTGGGGTTTATAGGGTTTGTAGAGTTTATAGGGTTTATAGGGTTCATGGGGTTTATAGGGTTTATTGGGTTTATTGTCTTTATTGGGTTTGGGGTTTAGGGTTTTTGGGGTTATAGGGTTTAGGGTTCTAAAGTGGAGGGTTCTAGTGTTTTGGGGCGGTTGGGGGTGGCTTTGAGGTTTTGGGGGGTTTCGGGGTTTAGGGTTTCGGGTTCAGGGTTTAGGGGGGTTGCAGGGCTCAGGGTAGTAACCCCGCACCGTTTTTGAAACCCTAAGCCCTAACCACCTGAGCCTTTGGTTGACCAAAAACACTACACCCGAAACCCTTTTAGGGGTCATGGTTTGGGGTTTAGCTTGGGACTTGGCACAGCCCCATTCCCTAAACCCCAAATCCTAAAAGTGTTAAAACCCTACAAACCATAAACCCTCAACCCCCAAAGCCCTAATCCCCAAACCCTATACCCTCAAGCCATCTCAAGCCCACAATCCCTAAACCCCAAATCTCAAACCCTTGTCCCCAAACCCTATACCCCAAAACCCGACACTCCAAAACCTAAGCACCAAAACTGAAGCCTTAATCCTTGTATCATCTCTAGACCCGAAACCCCAAATGCTAACCCCACAGCCAACCTGAACCCTAAACCCTATACCCTATACCACCCTAAACCCTAAACCCTAAACCCTAAACCCTAAACCCTAAACCCTAAACCCTAAACCCTAAACCCTAAACCCTAAACCCTAAACCCTAAACCCTAAACACCTCGCAAGGCCACTGTGGCCGGCACTGCCGCGCAGCGCCTTCTGCAGCTGGCGCCCTCGGAGTCTGTGTGCCCTGGCCGAGGGTTTAGGGTTTAGGGTTTAGGGTTTAGGGTTTAGGGTTTAGGGTTTAGGGTTTAGGGTTTAAGGTTTAGGGTTTAGGATTTAGGGTTTAGGGTCAAGGGTTTAGGGTTTAGGGTTTAGGGTCTGGGGTTTGGGGTTTAGGGTTAGGAATCAGGGTTTAGTGTTTAGGGTTTAGGGTTTCGGGTTTGGGGTTTGGGGTTTAGGGTTTAGGGTTTAGGGGGTAGGGTTTGGGGTTTGGGGTTTGTGGTTTAAGGTTTAGGGTTTGGGGTTTGGGGTTGGAGTTTAGGGTTTGGGGTTTAGGGTTTAGGGTTTGGGGTTTAGGGGTGGGCCGTAGGGTTTGGGGTTTAGGGTTTGGGTTTAGGGGGTAGGGTTTAGGGGGTAGGGTTTGGGGTTTGGGGTTTGGGGTTTGGGTTTTGGGGTTTAGGGTTTAGGGATTGGATTTGGGTTTTAGGGCTTTATAGGGTCATTAGTTTCTAGGAAGATCAGGGGTTGAGGGCTTAGTACTTGTATGTCACAGGGGTTCAGCCAGGGCTTATGGTGTCTAGAGTCTCGGGGAATCCCAATGCTTGTTGCTGAGAGGCGTGCCCCCAATACTTTCTGCATGCCAGTCTAGGTGCAGTTTGCCCAGCTGCCTGCGGAGTGAAACCCCCTACCCCTAAACCCTAATCCCCAAACCCTAAACCACAAACCCTAAACCCTAAACCCTGAACCCTAAACCCTAAACCCTAAACCCTAGACCCTAGACCCTAGACCCTGAACCCTGAACCCTAAACCCTACCCTTTTGCGCGCAGCGTAGGCTCTGCCACCAGCGGTCCTTGCCGAAGGACTTGCTCGCAGGCCTGTGAGCCCGCATGTGGCTTTGGGGGTCGTGTAGGGGGGCCGATTCTATACCAGACCCTGAAACCTTATAGCTTTCAATTCTGATTTGTAGTTTTTTTATCGACTATTAGTACGGTTATACTACTGCGATGATTGCTGTTTACACAATAAATATTTGTATTAGAGCACTCGTAGTTTGAGTTTGGCGGGTCTTGCCTTAGGTTGAGGGTCAGCGGATCGGAGAGTCTTCAGCTCTTCAAGCGTTGGGATCACGGGCTTCAGGCGATGGAGTTAACGCTTAGGGCTGGGGGTTAGGGTTTCGGGTTTGGGGTTTAGGGCTTGGGGCAATTCAGGTTTACTGGAATGTGTGATGTCGGGTCTACGACACAGCGCGGGGCGCTTGACTGTCGGGACGGCCTAGATCCCTCATAGGCTAGCTTCAGTCATCTGGGACTTATCGAGTTGATACATTTTATAGGGTCTGTGGCCTTTGGGGGGCTTATGGGGTCTATGTGCTACGCTCAGCAGCCCTAAAGAATAAATCCCTGTCATCATTCCTCATTCCGAAACCTTGCTTCTCAAGCCTAAAGCCTAAAACCCTGAACTCCGAAAACCCGAGTTACGCACTCAGCCCTACGCCTTGTACCCGAAAGCCCTACAACTCGCGCCCTGAAGCCTATACCCTAAATCCACTCGAAGTTTTCGAATATGCTATACTTGGAGCGCCCTGAAGCCTATACCCTAAATCCGCTCTAAGTGTTCTTGGAATCAAAGAACATTCATTTTGGGGTGAGCAGTGTCCATAAGCCTAAGCCCTAAGCCCTAAGCCCTAAACCCTAAACCCTAAACCCTAAACCCTAAACCCTAAACCCTAAACCCTAAACCCTAAACCCTAAACCCTAAACCCTAAACCCTAAACCCTGACATGCGAAGTCCTTGAAACCACACGCGCCCCAGGCTACGCCGCAAGACCGCACACAGGGCTCGGCTCTTTGCTCCAGCGCCGCCGCCCGGCCGAACAATGGCACCCTTCCGTCAAGGCTGCCTTGGGTTTAGGGTTTAGGGTTTCGGGTCTAGGGTTTAGGGTTTAGGGCTATCCTTTTCCATTCTTCCAAGGCTACCCTGTTTAGGGTTTAGGGTGTAGGGTTTAGGGCTACCCTTTCCCTTCTTTCAAGGCTACCCTGGGTTTAGGGTTTAGGGTTTAGGGTTCAGGGCTGGCTACGCTATGATGTCGGGGGACCAACCCGAAACGACTCTGTAAGCCTCAACCCAGAAATTCGGAGGCCCTGTCGGACTGGGAGTTATTTTGGGAGCTTCTCTTGTGGGGGTGTACGAAAATAGGAGGCCCCCAATATAGATCCCCAAATAGGTAGGATCCCCTGAAAACCAGGACCCAATAAGGTACCCCCGAATTTCGGAAGCCCCCACATGGGCTTCACCCGAGGTGTTTTTCAGGTGCTTCAGCTAAGGGCTGCGGCGGCAGCTCGTCTTCACGCGAGATGTGCTGGCTGCGACAGGAGTGGTGTGCCCCACTACGCAGCTGTCCCGCGACGATGTGGCCAGGCTGTGAAAGCACTTTGAACCTTTCTCTAAGATTCTCTAAGCAGGTCCTTGAAGTTACATGTGGTACCTTATTGGGTTTCAGGTTTTCTGAGTTGTTTGGGAGTACTAGCAGAGGGTTATGTGGCCAACCTATCGCATATTTTCCTCTCTTGGGGCCAAGAGGATCGGATTTTGGGATTTTCCGATGGTTTAGAGGGCCAGCCCCAGTTTTTGTGATCCAGCACTCATGCTTCGCAGCCCCAAAGCCCCGAGGGATCGTAAGCCCGACGCTCCAAACCCCGAACCCCGAACCCCAAACTCCAAACCCTAAACCCTAAACCCTAAACCCTAAACCCTAAAAACTAAACCCTAAACCCTAAACCTGCACTATGTGGGTACATGGACCCCCCAAGGAGCCTTGGCAGCCCAGCGGTGTCCTTTACCTTTTTTTTTTTTGGTTCTGGGTTCCCTTATAAAGTAACCAACCCAAAAACAGGGTGCCCTTGTGATAATATGGTTCCTGGGCTACCACGGGACCGGAAGGGAACTGAGGTGACTCTTCACGCGCTGCCGCGCACGCGCGAGGAAGCCTTGCAGCTCCTGAAGGTGAACGGAGGAGAGGAGCTTAAAGGCTTTCGGCTTCTGGGGGGGGGGAGTTATCACTAAGTGGTTTAAGAATTAAGAATCCCAACATGGTCCCCCCATATATGCCCTTTTTACATAGTGGTACTATTGGTTTTGTTCATTTTTGCCTTTTGCCCACGGGGGGGAGGGGGGAGGGGGGGGGGGTACCAATTGAATGAGAATCCCAATATGATCCTCATATACACCACCGTAATGTTGGGATGTTCCCCCTCATACTAACAGTCCTTAATAGTGATTAGAATAGGGGGCATTAGACTCCATATTAAGGACGGTTAGTATAAGAGGGAACAGCCCAAGATAGATGTTGTGTCTGGAGGTGCGCACAGGGTCCAGCCAACAATTTCTGGGGAAGAGTTGGGATGCGAAGTTGTTACCATAGCGTCCCTTTTGAAATCCCTAGCTAAACCCTATACCACATCTTGGGATTAAGTATCTTCATATATGTATATAGTATACAATATACTAATTTGTCTAGATTTGCATGTCTATCATATGTGAGTACACAGACATTATTTTGTTTGGGATGAAGTGATTGGCGCTATAGCTTGCGATCTTGGGGTCAAGATCTCTGATCTTATGTCGCCCAACGGGGCCTTATGCCACATTCTGGGATTTTGGCACCCTAAACCCTATAAACCCAAACCCTAAACCCGAAGCCCTAAACCCTAAAACCTAATTAAGCACTAAACCAGGGTGCAGGTTTGAAATCGTTCAAGCGACCCTTCCTGTCGGCCGGCGAAGGAACATACGAGAAGCCGCTGATGATCTTGTGCCGATTGGAGGAGAGCACCTATCGCTGCGTGCACCACGTGGCCTGGCAGATGCTTCAGGAGGTTTAGGGTTTAGGGTGTAGGGTTTAGGGTTTCAGGGCTTTCAGAGTTTCAGAATGTAAGGAATCTGCCACCCCCAATATCAGAATGCCCCAAAACCATTGTAGCTCATATTTGTTTCGATGGCACCTCCAACCACACAAGCTCACCGAATTTTCTTGCAAAGGCCCGCCCCCGAACCCTTAAACCCGATTAATAAACCCTACGAGCCCTAGAAACCCTAGAAAGACTAAAGTTTGCACAGCAAAACCTTTCAAACCTCATACGCCGTATGCGCAGTTTTTGCCCTGCAACCTTAAAGCCCAAATCAGCTTAAACCCTCAACCCTAAACCCTAAACGTTCAGGGTCATGATCCTTCAACACCGAAGGTGCGGCGCTTGGCGGATCACCTCGACGTGCAAGGGCTCCTGGTGACCATCCTCCTCCCCCCATGGAGGCTCCATGTTGGTACGTGCTATGGAGCTCTTTGGCTGCATTTGCCGCTTTTCCCCTCAGGGTTAGGGTTTTGGGTACTTTTGCAGGCTTTTCCCCATCAACTCCGGTGTGAACGCAAAAAGAAAGGCCTAAAGGGCTTTCTTTAGAGAGCAAACCCTGAGCCCTGCAGCAATAGCTGCAAGACATATACCCACGTCGACAGTAAACCTTTACGCATAGCTACATGTTGATGGCGTGCAGACGGCTCCCGCCAACATTCATATACACACGCGCACACGCACACGCACACGCACACGCACACGCACACGCACACGCACACGCACACGCACACGCACACGCACACACGCACACGCACACGCACACACACCACACGCACACGCACACACACCCACACACACACACACACACACACACACACACACACACACACACACACACACACACACACACACACACACACACACACACACACACACGCAGAGAGGGACAAAATGCTGCAAAACATGCGATGAAACATCCAAGACAACCCACGGTTTTGGGGTTTTGTGGTTCACCCTAAACTTTAAACCTCTAAACCCCTAAAACACTGCGTTCTAGAGGCCACCTTCCTTGGGGACTGGGACATCTTCCACCTCGACAGCTTGGAGGATGCGGAGGCTCCGTCCCTGGTGACATCCATCCTGGAGCCCTGGTCTCGGCTTTTCTTGTTCAGGGTTTTGGTCTGTGTTTAAGGGAATTTGGGGGGCTTGGTGGAGGATTGGGGGGGTTTTTAGGCGTTTTGTTTTTTGTTTTTTGTTTTTTTTTGGGGGGGGGGAGGTATTTTGGAGGTTTGGGGTTTGGGCTTTTGGGGTTTTGGTGTAGGACTTGGGGTTTAGGCTCTCGGTGTTCTTTCAGGGTTTAGGGTTTTGGGATTGGGCTTTTTGGTTTGGTCATAAGTCATAAGCTTTGGACTTCAAAACCCCTCTGAATAGGATTCTCCCAGCAAACACACGGCTTACAAGGGCCTGTTGCAAACCCTAGATGGACCCTTAACCCTCTACAACCCCGTCAACAACCCCCTCAAGTTGTAGGGCGTAGAGTAGCTTTGGGACAGGCTTAGAGTGGCAATATTTAAGGTCATAGAGTCTACGGGAGGCTCCAATGTAGTTTTTTTGGGCGAGTTATAGGGGGTTCTCGTATACCAGCCTAAACTTGTAGTTACTATGTGGGAGCCTTCAGGTGGGGTTTATGGGGGCTCTGAACCCAAACTCCCCCAAACTCCCCGCAAAGGATACGACCGCCGACGGAGATCCGGCTTCGGACGCCACCCGCCTGGATCGGCACAGCAGCACCGATCCGGAGCTCCTGGAAGACTGCCGCCTGCCATGGAATAGGTAGGACCTTTGGATCTCTTGAGACATATATGGTCGGTTCTCTACATTTGGGTCCCTTTCGGGGTGCCCTGGACCCTAAGAGGGGCCATTATTTAGGGAAATCACCATCTGTATATGTATATATAATTGCTCACCCCCCCCCCATGATCTAGGTCGAAAGGCCTTTCGGGCCCATCGAAGCGAGATTTAAACCTAAGTCGGAATGAAAATTAAAAGGCCACTGGCCTCATTCGTAGTAAATTTTTTTAGAAATCTAAATTTGCCAATTAAAAGCCGCACCCTATGAAATCCTCTTCTGGGGCCTGCCTGTCCGTAACAAAATCTCACAAGAGCTTTATATGCAGAGGTTACAGCCTCAGAAATCCTCATCTGGGCTCCCTTCCTATTTTATTGAGAAAATGCTTCTACATAAGAAGCCCACACCCTACGAAAAGAATTCTATACTTAAAGGCCACACCCTATGAAATCCTCTTCTGGGCCCTCTTAATGAAATTTCAGTAGACTTGTGTCTGATAAAGCCACAGCTTCGTTCGTAATTAACCCAAGTAAAAAAATATTAAGAGGCCCAGCCCCAAGACATCCTCTTCTAAGCCTCATTGATTAATACCTATTTAGAACATTTTTGTTTTTCCCACACCCTGTGAAATCTTTCGCTGGCCCCATTCGTAATGAAACGCAATTTGATTTCATATTGTAAGCCCACACCCTAAGAAATCCTCTTCTGGGCTTCGTTCGTAATTGAACCCAAGTAAAGCAAGTGTATATTCAGAGGCCAACCCCAGGACATCCTCCTCGCAATGAAACCGAGTTAGAATTCTATATTGCAGACCATACCCTATGAAATCCCTTTCTGGCCCCTATTTGTAATGAAGATTAATTAGAATTCTGTATTACAAAGCCACACGCCAAAGAAATCCTCATTAGACCTTCGTTTGTAATTAGACTTATTTTCGATTTGCCAAGATGCTTGTATTAAAAAAAGCCACACCATTCTGGGGCCTGTTCGTAACAGAATCTCGTAAGAAGTTTATAATGCTAGGTAAGAAGCCCACACCCTAAGAAGTTCTGACCTAGGCTAGGTTCGTATGTAACTCTTGGACAGAAATTTATATCATGAGCCCCCATTCGTATTTGAATGTACTTACAATTCCATATTTAACCGCTAGACCCTATGAAATCCTCTTCTGGTGCCTATTAGTGAAATGTCAACAGACTTGTATATGATAAAGCCATAGCTTCGTTAGTAAATTAAACCCAAGTCAAACAAACAAATTAAGAGGCCCCGCCACAAGACATCCTCTTCTAAGCTTCATTGGTTAATACCTATTTGGAATTCTATTTTGCAGACCACACCCTATGAAATTCTCCCCTGGCCTCGCTGCATACTACAATGTTATTTGAGGTTTGTATTAAAACGCCACACCCTAAGAAATCCTCATCTGGACTCGTTTGGAATTCCACTTAAATTGAATTTTAAGTTTAGAGGCCACACCCCTTTTGACAGAATTTAAAAGGCCACACCCTAAGACCTGTGTATGGTAAAGCCACAGCTTCGTTCGTAAAACCAAACCAAGTAAAACAATTAAGAGGCCACGCCCTTCTAAGCCTCATTCGTTACTACCTCTTTGGAATTTTATTTTACCGACCACACCCTGTGAAAGTCTCCTCTGGCCCCTCTTCGTAATGAAATGTAATTTGAGGTTTGCACTAAAACACCACACCCTAAGAAATCCTCAACTGGACTTCCTTTGTGATTCCACTTAAATAGACGTTTAAATTAAGAGGCCACACCCCAAGACATCCTCTTCGAAGCCCCACTTTTTTTTAAGTCCAATTAGACTTTTGAATTGCAGGTCCACATCCTCAAAAGAACCACACCCTAAGAAACCCTCTCTATTTCTATTTCTTTTTTTTATTACTTTTCATATTAAGACGCCACATCCCAAGACATCCTCTTCTAAGCCTCATTCTTAATTAAATCTAATGGAACTTTACATGTTAACGCCACGCCCTGCATACCGAATAGGCTGAATTGAAAAAAAACGAATGGTGGGTGTGTTTGTGTGCTTTTCTCTGTGTGTGTGCAAGTCACATTAGCAGAAACAACGTATAACAATACACATTCTTTATACAAGAAAAGCATTTTTTGCAAAATTTGCTAAAAAAAACAAAAATCCAAAAATCCAAAAATTCAAAACCATGGAGCCGGGAGGCCGCCTGTTTTGGATTTTTTTGTTTTCTCGAGGTTTTTTGGTTTTCTTTGGAAAAATCCAAAAAAAAACCATGGTTTTTTTTGGATTTTACTTGCTCCTGGCCTGAAAAACCAAAAAAACACATGGTTTTTTTTGGATTTTGAGTGAAAATCCAAAAAAAACCATGTGTTTTTTAGTTTCTGAGACCAGGAGCACCTGAAATCCAAAAAAACACGAGGGTTTTTTTGGATTTTCACTCAAAATCCAAAAAAAACCATGTGTTTTTTAGGTTTTTCAGGCCAGGAGCAAGTAAAATCCAAAAAAAACATGGTTTTTTTTGGATTTTCCCAAGAAAACCAAAAAAACCTCGAGAAAACCAAAAAATCCAAAAAAGGCGGCCTCCCGGCTCCATGGTTTTGAATTTTTGGATTTTTGGTTTTTTGGATTTGTGTCAACATTTGCAAATTCTGCAAAAAAGAAGTGTTTTTTACATACAATTCTGTGTTTATAAGCCTGTCCTATGCAAATAATTCATAGACATGTTTACCAAATTGCATTTTCCTGTGTTTTTGGGGTGTTTTTTTATGTGGTGATGTGGAAGTAGTGCTAAACACACGCGTTTTTCACTATTTACAGGTTTTCTCGCATAGGACCAGACGTGCAAAAACAGGACATCGCCTAGCATAGCCAGCATGTCATTTTAATCGGTATTTACGAGGGTTTTTATAGGGACAAAGCAAAACCTAGATCATGGGGGGGGTGACCATATAATTATATATATATATATATACATATGTATATATATATATATATGTATATGTAATTTATTTATGTCTTTATTTATTTGTTGGCCTTAACTCCTCAACCGCTCTATGTACACCCGACCCTTAGAACTGTAAACCCTCAACTAAACCACCCAAAGCGCGGATGCTTCAACCCAGTAATTCTCCAAGACCTCTTAAAGCCCTTGAAGCCCTTGAAGCCCTTAAACCCCTGAAAGCCCTGAAAGCTCAAGCATTTAAAGCCCTCAACCTTGCGGAAAGCCCAAAACGCCAAATCCCGCCGAGGCTGGGCCGCCGTGGCACGCCTCCCTTTGGCCCCTTGAGCTCACCCTGCAGAGTTTCGGGGTTAGGGCTTTTAGGATTTGTTTAGGGTTTAGGGCGTAGGGCTCCAGGGCTTAGGGTTTGTTTGGTGTTCAGGGCTTCCAGGGTTTAGGGTTTATTGGGTTGATAAAGTTTTGGGTTCAGTGCTGACGTAGGTGTTACTTTTTAGGGATTTGAACTTCAGGGTTAAGGCTTCAGGGTGTTCAGTGTTTGCAGGGGGTTTGTAGGTTTGGTTGGTTTTGTAGAAGGGATTGGGGTTGTTTAGGGCAAACCATAGAATTTGAAGTTTACAGTCTATTGTTTAAAATTTTAGGGTAGGGAATGTGGTTTGGGGAATAGGAGGAGGGCTAGGGTTGCCTTACTGCCCGAATTATAGTTCTGGGACTTTCAACCGAAGTTGCAGTGCGCATAACCAAACGAGGGAGTGCTCCAGGAATTTGGGGGCTTGCGGTTCAGAGTAGTGGAGCGGCAGGGAAGTTACGCTGCTGGATTCACCGTCGGCATGCGGTGTTTCTGGGAGCCACCGTTTCGCACGCAAGCAAGCGTTGGAGTCTCGGTAGCTCTTGAAATGTTTTTGCGTCAGGGAGAATCCGCTCAGCAGCTCTTGAGTTTAGAAGAGTCAGCAGATCATGAACACAAGCTCTGGGAAAGGTTTTTGAATCCTTAGTTGCACGAGCTTTTTGCACAGCATATTTCGTGTAGACCACCATGGCGTCCAGCGCAGCGAGATGGATGGCACTTCTTACGGCGGTCATGTCGTTTTGGGCCTGTACACCCAGCTTTGGTGTCCCAGCCTCGAGGCAAGAGCCGCTCAGTGTTGTCAGGGAAAGAACTGGGCTGAGCATGAGCCAAAAAGCTCCGAAAGGGACCTTCGAGCTGTCTCGGGAAGAGGAACTACTCGCGAGCAGGCTTTCAGAGCTGGGAAAGAAAGGCGACTGGCAATCAGCCCGTCGTCTGTATGGAAGCTACACAGGTTCTGGCGTCCCGGTGCTGAATGCAGCAATGCAGGCAGCTTACCGTTGCGGGCAGTTCCAGGAAGCAGCCAGAATCTACAAAAAGCTACGGAATCTGCGTGTCGAGGTGAATGCGATTAGCCTGCAGGTGGGTCTGAAGATTTTTGGTAAGTTGCAAGATTCTGCCATGGTTGGGGCGATATGGGCTGAGGCCATAGAACGCGAATGGGCTGATCGATTCACATGTGGTGCTCGCATTGATGCAGCAGCTTACACTGGGGACGTCGAGGGGGCAGCGACTGTGCTAGATACCATGTTTACCCGAAAGATTGAGGTTGACGTGCAAAAGTTTAGTTCAGCGATCTTAGCTTGTGCTAAGGCAAAACGGCCTAGCCACAACGCAGCCATGTACCTGTTCAATACCATGTTGGACAACGACATATCACCGACGATCGTGACCTTCACCAATTTGGCACAGGCGCATGTGAAAGCAAGTCTTGAGCAGATCCAGCGTGTCCGTGCGTTGATGAAAGAGTACAAGGCCCCTTGCGACGCAGTTTTCGCTGAGTCGTATTTGAATGCCCTGCTCCAGGGACGTCGGGTCCCTACTGGTACTGGTTCCAGTGTTCAAGCCCTCACCGCGAAACTTGCAGATTTGCCTGAGCGTGAAGGAAGGTTGAAAGAAGCCCAGAGCGCGCTGCTCGAGATGCAAGCTGCCAACGTCAAGGTGACCGCACTATGTCAGGCATTCCTGGGGTATGTGCAGCAAGCGGGCTTGTGAAACCATCAGTATGCATGTTTGCTGGTGGTTCTGGACCGTACATGCTGCCGGCTTTCGGATCAACAAGATGCAGAAGAGACCTGAGCAAAATGCCTTGAACAAATGCGATGTCTTCGCAAGGGTGCAGCTCTCCCCACGATTGATATTCCTGACCTTGGATCTCCGTTCCGATTCTTCCGAGGCCCTGCAGATTGACTCACAACCATTCATCCAGCCAATAATTTCAGCTCTTCCTGACCCCAAGTCTGAGCTGCGTGCCTATAAGACATGGAGGACGGAGCAGGACTCCACTCATGAGAAGAACCCCATAGACCATTGAACCGTTTTGCTTCGTTTGTTCGCTCTAAGAGGACCTGGGATTCGCGCCCTGCGTCCTGGGTGAAGTTTCGGTGTTGGGAGGAGTACTACTCTACTCTACTGTCTCCTAAGGAGTTCTGTTCTTATAGAACTCAAGGCCATATCGAAAACATATAATTACGGTTAGACGGGGTGTGTAGAAGTTGGTTTTGGGTTTAGGGTTTAGGGGTCTACAGGGTTTAGGTTTTAGGTCTAGAATTCAGGTGTCATAGCGTTCATAGCTTGCTTTAGGGTATGTAGTTTCTGTAGGCTTCTGGTGTCGGGGCGATGGCTGGCAAGGTTGAGGGATTTAGAGGTTTGGGGGTTTGAGGCTTAGGGATTTTCACGGCTTTGTCGGGCTTTGTTGGATATGGGCCTTTTGGGGTTCCGGGTCCTGCTTTTAGGGTTTAGCTCCTTTATGTTTTCGAGTTGATAGCTCAGGGTTCATAATTAGGCTAGAGCACTTTCAGGGTTGACGGTGTCTATGGAGTGCTTGGCTTTCCGGTTCTGTACAAGGGCGAGGGGAGTTAGGGCTTAGGGTCACCCCGCACAAGCTACAGCAAGAAAGACACCTGCCCGCGAGTGAGTGAGTGACAAACGCGCCCCCGCGTGCTAAACAGCAAGAATAGCACGGGCCCACGAGTGACTGCGGGAGCGCGCCCGGGTCCCAGCAAAAAAGGCGCCCTTCAGGACGCGCCCCCACGTGCCACAGCAACAAAACATGTCCCGCGAGTGGGTGAGTGAGTGAGTGAGCGCGCCCGCGGCCTGCAACAACAGCAGCAAACAGCAATGCGCCCCGTGGCGACAGCAAAATTGCAAAACGCGCCCGCACTTTGCCTACAGCAAAAAAGGCCCCGCCCTGCCGACGGGAAACAAGAGCAACCAACAAAGCAGAAACGCCACGCGGCAACAGAAACCAACGAAAAAAAGCCCCGCAGCGACAGCAAAAAAACAAACTGCCCCGCAGTGACAGCAAAAACACAGCGACACCAAAAACAAGCACTCTTTGCGGTTGTTGGGTTCAGGTACCAGGGTTTTGGGTACGGTTTGGGGGTTTAGGTATGGTTGAGGCTTTTGATTCTATAATGACGGCTACACTTCTTTCGCCAGCATACGTATTCGTTTCCAGGCAGGCCGCTCACAGGTCTTGGTACGTCAGGCAGCATAGCCTGAACAGGGTTGAGGGTTCAAGGGTAAGGGTTCAGGGTACTTACCCTACGGGTCCATGTACCTTATGACATATACCTTATGATTATACTTGGGCCCCAAAGTCCCTATATTGGAAGTACTTTAAGGCCCAAGGTTTTCAACAATCAGGTACATGGACCCTTAGGGTTACATACGGTGCTCGCCTGAGTCCGTCCTCGGCTGGCAGTGATTTCTTTCTTCTGCATGCTTGTGGCTTGTAGTGCTGGATCGGAGTTGGAAGCTAGAGTGTTCTGCATTCGCTGAAGTCGTGTATTCGATGTTTGGTCGGCATGGGGTCTGTCTTCCGGCGGTCCAGATTTCTTCACACAGCATTCATGTGGAGTATTGGAGTGTCGGTAGCTCTGAAATGCGTGCATCAGCGATAGCCTTGGCGGAGAAGCAGCAAATATGAGCTGTAGAGGTTTGTCATCTTAAGTTGCACAGCAGATTCCGTCTTGACCATGGCCATGAGTTCAGCAATATGGATCACACTTCTTGCGACGGTAGTTTCGTTTTGGGCCTGTACACCCAGCTTTGGTGTCCCAGCCTCGAGGCAAGAGCCTCTCAGCGTTCTCAGGGAAAGAACCGGGCTGAGCATCAGCCAGAAAATTACCGATCCGGCCTTCCCGCTGTCGCCCAAGGAGGCAAGGCTCGCGAGCAGGCTTGCAGAGCTGGGAAAGAAGGGCGACTGGCAAGGTGCCCGTCGACTGTATGGAAGCTACAAAGGTACAGGCGTCCCTGTGATCAATGCAGCCATACTGGCAGCATACCGCTGCGGACAGTGCCAGGAAGCAGCTGGAATATACAACAAGCTACGGAATTTGTGTGTCGGGGTGGATAAGGTCAGCCTACTTGCGGGCATGAAGATTTTTGGAAAATTGCAAGATCCTGCCATGGTTGACACGATATGGGCTGAGGTTACAGAACGCGGATGGGTTGATCAATTCACGTGTGGTGCTCGCATTGATGCAGCAGCTTACATGGGGGACGTCGAAGGCGCAGCACACGTGCTGGATGTCATGCAGAAAGGAAAGATTGAGGTTTACGTGCACCAGTTTACTTCAGCTATCTTAGCTTGTGCCAAGGCAAAAAGGCCCAGCCACAACACAGCCCTGTACCTGTTCAACACAATGTTGGACCATGGCATATCGCCGACGATCGTGACCTTCGCCAACTTGGCACAGGCACATGTGAAGGCAAGTTTAGAGCAAATCCAACGTGTCCGTGCCACGATGAAAGAGCACGACGTCCTGGGCAATTCAGTTTTTGCTGAGTCGTACTTGGGTGCCTTGACCCAGCGGCGTCTGATCACTGCTCGAGACGCGCAAGCCATCACTGCGGAGCTTGAAGATTTGCCTGAGCGCGAAGGGAGATTGAAAGAAGCTCAGAGCGCACTGCTCGAGATCCAGGCCAGCAACGTCCGGTTGAGCACACTATGTCGGAGGGTCCTAACGTTTCTGGAGCAAGAGGGCTTGTGAAGCCATCATGATGCTTGACTGGTGTTGGTTCTGGACAGTGTGCTGTGCCAGCTTCATGAGGATGCGAAGAAACAGCAGCAGAAGCTCTGAGATATGCGATCCCTAAACCCTAAACCCTAAATCCGAAACCCTGAACCCTAAGCCTAAGCCCTAAACCCTAAACCGTAAACCCTAACCCTAAGCCGCACCTGACCTGGGCTTTCCATTTTGACTCAGAAAGTGTCTCACCAGCTTGCAAGATCCCTGCAGGGAACCGTTTGCCTAAGCCCTTTGAACCCTAACTAACCAGGGTTTAGGGCTAGGGTTTAGGGTTTAGGATTGGGGGTTTAGGGTTTAGGGTTTAGGGTTTATAGGGCACAGTGTTTAGGGTTCATGGTTTATAGGGTTTATAGGGTTTATAGGGTTTATAGGGTTTATAGGGTTTATAGGGTTTATAGGGTTTATAGGGTTTATAGGGTTTATAGGGTTTATAGGGTTTATAGGGTTTATAGGGTTTAAGGGTTTAGGGTTTAGGGTTAGGGTTTAGGGCAGAGAAACCAAACAAACCCCTTGGAGATCAGCATGCCCTCCGAGACCCCATGCGACTTCCCTAAGCCCAACGTCTCAACGACACACGTAAGACATCCAGGGATGAGCAGAACTCCACTTCGGAATCGGCCCCTAAATCCTCGCATTCTTTGTTCGTTTGAAGAAGACCTTTGATGGGCGTTTGGGTGATGTTAAGTTGTTGGGCATACTGCCCTTAGGAGTATTACATAGTATTACCCTAAATCCTAAACCCTAATGGAGGAATCATAAGAGTAGTTGTGTCGCTTCTGAAGTCTGGAGGCGGAGGGCCACCGGAGGTCAGGCTTATGGCCACTTTCAGGGTGTTTTGGGGCTTGTGTCTACAAGGAGGGGCCCCCTTACTATACTAGCTATAGTTAAGGGACTGATAACCTAGTTTTAGGATCCTTATAACCTAATGTAGGGTCCTTATAACTGTATGTAAGGGGTATATAAGGGGTCCCCATTGAAGCGCCCATACTAAGGGACCGTGCAATTCCCGTAGATTGTTGGTCTTTCAGCGCTTATGGGGCTAGTAGGCTTTCGGCTTTATGGGCATGAATTTCATCACTTTACCAACCTGCGGTTACGTTTGCGACCCAATGTGGGCCCTATATTGACAAAAAACACCAGGTGGGGGGGGGGTTCCCTCTTATGACGTGCGGGGTGTGGCGTTAATTCGGGTGCATGGTTTTGGGCTTTTAGATTCGAGAGAGGATTGAGCTGAAGCAGACTTGAGGATCGAGTCTTGCACTATAACTACCCTAAACCCTAAACCCTAATCTCTCATCCCTAAACCCTTTACCCTAACCCTAAACCCTAAGCCCTAAACCGCGCACGCATGTGCACTCGTTTCCAGGTAGGCCTCTAACCGGTCTTGATGCGCTTGTCCAGTGGCTGGCCATGGAAGTGTTCCCTAAACCCTAATTAAACCCCAACCCCAAACCCTAAACCCGTGTTTTGGAACTGGGATGGAGTGCGGCATGGTCTTGACGCGCCATTGTCGCGTATCCGATCTTCGGTCGGCATATTGGCATATACAGTATACATTGTTTTTGCTTCAGGGATGGAGTATTGGATTGTCAGGGTCTTCGGTTTTTTTGCAGCAGAAATGCCCTTAGAAGAAAGCAACTCATGAGCTACAGTGCTTTGGGACTTACGTTGCAAAGCAGCTCCCGTGTTGGTCGCCATGGCTTCGAGCTCAGCAATATGGATCACACTTCCTGCGACGGTAGTTTCGTTTTGGGCCTGTACACCCAGCTTTGGTGTCCCAGCCTCGAGGCAGGAGCCTCTGAGCGTTCTTAGGGAAAGAACCGGGCTGAGCATCAGCCAGAAAATTACCGATCCGGCCTTCCCGCTGTCGCCCAAGGAGGCAAGGCTCGCGAGCAGGCTTGCAGAGCTGGGAAAGAAGGGCGACTGGCAAGGTGCCCGTCGACTGTACGGAAGCTACAAAGGTTCGGCCGTCACGGTGTGCACTGCCGCCATGCAAGCAGCGTACCGTTGCGGACAGTACCAGGAAGCAGCTGCGAAAAACAACAGGTTGCGGAATTTGCGTATCGAGGTGACCGAGGTCAGCCTGCTTGTGGGCATGAAGATTTTCGGAAAGTTGCAAGATCCTGTCATGGTTGACGCGATATGGGCTGAGGTTGCAGAATGCGGATGGGTTGAAAAAAACTCTTATGTGGTGCCCGCATTGATGCAGCAGCCTATATGGGGGACGTTGAAGGGGCAGCGAAAGTGCTAGACATGATGCTAACACGACGACTTGAGCTTGACGAGCACAAGTTTAGTGCGGCTATTGCCGCCTGTGCCAGCGCAAAACGGCCCAGCCACAACGCAGCCATGTACCTGTTCAATACAATGTTGGACAACGGCTTTGTGCCGACGATCGTGACCTTCACCAACTTGGCACGCGCACACGTGAACGCAACTCTTGAGCAGATTCAGCATCTTCGTAATTATGAATGGGTACGACATCCCTCTCGATCGAGTTTTCGCTGAGGCGTATTTGAGTGCTTTGATCCAGGGGCGTAGGGGCCTTGCTCGTAGCAGCTCCAGGTTGAACCTTGCAGATTTGCCTGAGCGTGAAGGAAGATTGAAAGAAGCTCGAAGCGCGCTGCTCGAGATGCAAGCCGGCGGCGTCCAGTTGACTGCACTATGTCAAAACATCCTACAGTATGTGAAGCAGGCAGGCTTGTGAGGCCATCATTATGCATATTTTGCTGGTGGTTCTGGACATGCTGCCAGCCTTAGGACCAGCAAGATGAGTAGAAGAAGCCCTGAGCAAGATGCCTCGAACAAATGCGATGTCTTGACAAGGCTGCAGTTCTCTCCGCAATTAAGATTCCGGACCTTGGCTCTTCTTTCCGACTCACAAGATCTCACAAGCCTTCGAGATTTGTTCACGGGAACTGTTTCTTGCGCCTTACTTACTATGAACCCCCCAACTAACCAGGTTTAAGGGTTTTCGGGTTTAGGGCACATAAACCAAACCCTTGGAGGTCAACAAACCCTCCGAGACCTTCTGCGCTTTGCCTAGACCCAACATCTCAACGGCGCACTTAAGAATTAGTTAGGAATGCGTAGAACTCCATTTCCGACTTCGGCTCATGAAGAGAGCCCCTAAATCCTTGCTTCGCTTGTTTGTGTGAAGCGGACATGCGATGGACGCACTGAACACTGGGTGAACTTAAAGACCTTAGGTGTTAGGTCTGTTAGGTGTTGCTCACCTTATACGGCCCACTGACATGTTGAAAACGCCCTAAACCCTAAACCCTAAACCCTAACCCCTAAACCCTAACCCCTAAACCCTAAACCCTAAACCCTACGCCCTACGCCCTAGACCCTAGACCCTATAGACCCTATAGACCCTATAGACCCTAGACCCTGTACCCTGTTCGAATGGAGTATAGAGTAGGGGTCGGCTCTGAAGTCCAGAGGCGGTCGGCCACCCATAGGATTTAGTGCATTTGGTGTTCAACGTCCAGGCTGAATTCCACTACGGTTCCAAGGAGATTAAGCGTGCTTCTAGTGTTTAACGTCCAGGCTTTCTCAGTGTTACGGTTTAGTTCTTCTAGGGAGTTCTTTTCGGTTTTTGGAGTTGGGCGCATGGTTTTAGGCTTTCAGATCCGAGAGGCTTGTTGAGCTGCAGTCAACCTAAAGATTGGATTGTAGCGACGGAACCACGGTCTAGTTTCTCCATGTGTAGTCTTCTCCAGGCCTCTAACAGGTCTTGATGCATCATACAAGGAGGGGCCCCTAGTTATAAGTAGAGTTATAAGAGCCCTAAATTGGGTTATAAGGATCCTAACTTAGGTTATAAGCCCCTTAACTATAGTTAGTGTAGTAAAGGGGCCCCTCCTTGTACAGCACAGCCTGAAGAGGGTTGAGGGCTCAAGGCTCAGAGTTGAGAATGCTTTGCCTGAGTCCGTCCAGCGGCTTTTGCAGGGATGGACCGCAATCTGCCCTAAGTCGTAAGTCCGAAGTCCTAAGTCCTAAGTCCTACACCCTACACCCTACACCCTACAACCTAAACCCTAACCCTAAACTCTAAATCCTAAACCCTAAACCCTAAACCCTAAACCCTAAACCCTAAACCCAGCCTGGCACATGAACTGTCCATTCCCGAAGCCCAAGCTTTTTCAAACAGCATGTTGGTGGAGTGTCGGATTTTGGTGGCGTTGGTTTTTTGCACCAAGGATAGCCGTACAAGAAGCAGCAGTTCACGAACTACTCTGCCTCGTGAGCTTAAGTTGCAAAGCAGCTCCCGTGTTGGCCGCCATGGCTTCGAGCTCAGCAAGATGGGTCGCGTTTCTGGCGGCGCTCCTTTCACTTTGGGCCTGTGCCCCCAGCTTTGGTGTCCCAGCCTCGAGTCAGCAGCCTCTGAGCGTTCTTAGGGAAAGTGCCGGGCTGAGCATCAACCAGAAAACTCCGAACGTCGAAGGCCTGTCACTGTCTCGCAAGGAGAAGGTACTCATGAGCAAGCTTGCAGAGCTGGGCAAGAAGGGCGACTGGCAAGGCGCCCGTGGACTGTATGAAGGCTACAAAGGTTCGGCCGCCCCGGTGCTCACTGCCGCCATGCAGGCAGCTTACCGTTGCAAAAAGTACCAAGAAGCTGCTGCAATTTACTACAGGCTGCGGGCTTTGCGTGTCGAGGTGACCGAGGTCAGCCTGCCTGTGGGCATGCAGATTTTCGGAAAGTTGCAAGATCCTGTCATGGTTGACGCGATATGGGCTGAAGTTACAGAACGCGGATGGGTTAATAGATTCAATTGTGGTGCCCGCATGGATGCACTAGCTTACATGGGGAACGTCGAAGGGGCAGCGAGTGTGCTGGACATTATGCGTACACAGCGAATTGACCTTGACGAGCACAAGTTCAATGCACCAATTTTGGCTTGTGCCAATGCCAAACGGCCCAGCCACGACGTAGCCATGTACTTGTTCGAAATGTTACTGGACAACGGCTTTGCGCCGACGATCGTGACCTTTACCAACTTGGCACGGGCACATGCGAAGGCAAGTCTTGAGCAGATCCAGCAAATCCGTGCCGTCATGAAAGAGCACAATGTCCCTGGCAATAAAGTTTTTGCTGAGTCGTATTTGAGTGCCTTGGTCCAGGGGCGTCGTCTGAACTCTGCTCGTACCAAACAAGCAATGACTGCGAAGCTTGCAGATCTGCCTGAGCGTGAAGGAAGACTGAAAGAAGCCGAGAGCGCGCTGCTCGAGATGCAAGCCAGCAACGTCCAGTTGACCGCACTATGTCAGGCCTTCCTCGAGTATATGCAGCAAGCCGGCTCGTGAATGCGGGTGGCTCAGGCTGCCAGCGTTTCGCATCAGCGCGATGCGAAGAGTAGACAAAAGGCCGCACAAGCGGCGTTCCGATTCAGGGTTGCTTAAGCCCAGGGCCCATGTATACTTGAGACATGAAGGACGGGGCAGACCTTTGCCTCCGAACAGGCTCAGCGAGATCATCCCCAAACCCTTGAACCTAACTGCTTGGGATTGGGATGTTCCCCCTATACTAGGATACCCAGTAGTACCCTTATTCCCTTTTTGGGGGGTCTAGGTTCCCCTTATAAACCCCTTTAAGCAAAAAAGGGCACCCTTTTTAAGCCTAGGTTACTGGGCAGCCTTGTATACTAGCAGTCCTTTAATAGGGGTTTAGGGGTTAGGGTTTAGGGTTCAGGGTTAAAGGTTGGGATGTTCCCCCTTATTCTAAGAGTCCTTAATCAGGATGATAGTACCCCTCCATGATAATCCCTATTCAGGACTGTTAGTACAAGGGGGAACATCCCAACTTACTGCTCTGTTTGTTTCGTGTGAAGAGGAGGACTTGCGATGGGCGCCCTTGGGCGGGCAGAGTACTGAGGGAGTAATGACACGAAGTTAAGTTAGGCTGCTTTCTGGTTCTCAGGCGAGCCCTGAACCCTAAATCCTAAACCCTAAACCTTAACCCCTAAACCAGAGGCAGACGGCCACCCAAGTGTGCCAACCACTGACGGCATGGAGACGCTAGATGTGCGGCACGGCCGCAAAAACAAAGGATGTCATTTATGGTTTAGGGTTTAGGGTTTAGGGTTTAGGAGATGCAGAACTTGCTGTATATGTATATGATAGTCACATATGTATATAGATCCGCGCTTTGTAGTGTGGTTTGGGTGTGCGTGTGTGCTTATGACAGACAACCTGGCTAGAGACAGCCACCTCCAGGTTATTGAGTTGTCTTGAAACCACCAAGGCCGAGAACGAAGGTGTTAGAGCCAAACCGCCTAAGCCCACGTAATAACCCCTCCAACACGAAACTTGTGAACTTTTAGGATCGAGCCTTCGTGCTTCGCACGGGGTCAAAGTTTAGGGTTTCGGGGCTTGAGGCTTACCCTAAACCCTCAAGCCTAAACCCTAAGCCCTAAGCCCTAAACCAGTTAGGGTTAAGGGTATTCGGGCCCATTGAAAAGCCCTCCAGTCGCCGTCCTGAGGCGTTGGCCTCTCAGGGTATTTCCTAAACCCTAAACCATGGACACGAACTGCTGAACCCTCAACCGTCCCCCCCTAATTCTCCCCTGAACTCTAAACCCCAAACCCTAAACGCTAAACCCTAAACTAAACAATGTAGGCCCTAAACCCCAAAGGGTTTTGAGCACCTCTTGGGGCATAGTTTTGGGGACTGCCGGAGACAAGAGGCTCCTCGATACACACCTCCCCAAATGAGAGCAGTTCTCTTCATGATGGTCGCGCTTGGGATGTTTCGGGTTTGTAGGGTTTATAGGGTTTCTAGGGCTTCTGGGGTTTATTCATTTTACAGGTTTTATGGAGCTTCCGGGGGTTTTAAGGTTTCTAGGGTTTTAGCGGTTGTTAGGGTTTATCGGGTTTATCGGGTTTAGGGTTTACAGGGTTTAGGGCTTGGGCACCCGAATTAGGCTCCGGATGATATTGGCGGTGGGGGTGGCTTGTGGCTCCTAAACCCTAAACCCCAAACCTCAAACCCCAAACCCCGAACCCCGAACCCAAAACCCCAACCCCCAAACCCCAAGCCGTAAGCCTCAAGCCGCAAGCCCCAAACCCCGAAGCCCAAACCCCAAACCCCAAACCCAAAACCCCAACCCCCAAACCCCAAGCCGCAAGCCGCAAGCCCCAAACCCCGAACCCCAAACCCCAAACCCCAAACCCCGAACCCCAAACCCCAAACCCCAAACCCCATACCCCAAACCCCAAACCCAAGTCAGGTTTTACAGCTCCTCGGCAAGCCTGCAAGAGCGAGTGGAGGCCTGGCCACCGTCGGTGCTACATTACAGTGGCCTCCAGGGGATCAGGGGTTCCCCAAATATGCTTCAAACATGAACCCTAAACCCTAAATCCTAAAACCTAAAGAACCTCCAATACCCCGCCCCCTGGACTGCCACCTCCGACCCTAAACCCTAACCCTATCCCTAAGGGTCCATGTACCCAAATGGGGAATACGGCAGGTACCTCCTCAATCATAAAGTACATGGACCCTTAGGGGTTTGCTAGTAAACACCACAGCCCGAATTCCTAAACCCAAGAATGCACGGGATTCTTTCTGTCTTCAAGTCGACTTGTAGAACTTCAGGTTCCACTTGCCTAAACTCTGTGGCCCTCGAGGGTTGAGCGTTTATAAGGCTTCCGGGTTTGGAGTTGTGAGCTTGGGGTGTTCGGACTCAGGCAGGGTTTAGAGCGTAGTTTTTCATGAGTTTAGGCTTGTGAGCTGCGCCTTTAATCCCTTCCCCCTTAATACTAAGCCCCACCCTAATTTTACATGGTATTTTTCCCGGACCCTCCCGGCACCCAGCCCAATACTGACCTGTTGAGAATTCCGGAGGGGGGGGGGGGGGTTGTTAGGGTTTCAGTTAGGGTTTAGGGCTTAAGGCTTAGGGGGTTTTCAGGGTTAATTAGGGCTTAAGGCTCAGAGGCTTTAATTCGGGTTTACGGTTTAGGGGGCTAAGCCCTAAATCCTGGGGTTTAGCCTTGAGTTGAGCCCTAGGGCCCTGGGGTTTAGTCTTCGGATATCCGGTTTTAGGGTTTAGGACCCCCCCTAATTTTAGAGATTTTCCGGCCGCGGCGAATTTTAGAATTACGGGTTGGGTTTTAGTATTAGGGGGAAGGGATTAAGGTCTTTAGGGCTCAGCGTTTAGGGCTACAGGCTACAGGATCACATGCAGGGATGACGGTTGCACTATGACTACGGTCTACTTTCGCAAGCATGTGTAGACGTTTCCAGGCAGGCCTCCGACAGGCTTGATGCATCATGCAGCATAGCCTGAACAGCGTAGAGTTTGCAAGGCTTAAGGGTTGAGTGTGCGTACATACGGTGTTTGCCTGGCCCAGTGGCTGTAAGCGGAAGCATCAATTCTGCATGCTTGTGGTACAGGATCAGGCATGTAATCTGGCATGCTCCATGTCGTGAATTTACTCGATCTCCGGTCGGCATATGGGCACATACAGATTCCTTCTTCCTGAGTAGTTATTGGATTGTCGGTATCTTCCATCTTTTGCAGTAGGAATACCCTTAGAAGAAGCAGCAAGTCGTGAGCTGTAGTTGCAGTGCTTTGGGGCCTATTTAGGGCTTACGTTGCACAGCAGATCCCGTGTTGACCGCCATGGCCTCGAGCTCAGCAACTATTTGGACCGCGTTTCTTGCGGCGCTCATCTCACTTTGGGCATGTGCACCCAGCTTTGGTGTCCCAACCTCGAGGCAGGAGCCTCTCAGTGTTCTCAGGGAAAGAACCGGGCTCAGCATCAGCCAGAAAGCTCCGCCAGTCGAAGGCCTATCTCGCAAGGAGAAGGTGCTCATGAGCAGGCTTTCAGAGCTGGGAAAGAAGGGCGACTGGCAAGGTGCCCGTCGACTGTACGGAAGTTACAAAGGTTCGGCCGTCACGGTGATCAATGCAGCCATGCAGGCAGCTTACCGTTGCGGACAGTACCAAGAAGCAGCAGGAATATACAAGAAGCTGCGGAGTTTGCGTGTCGGGGTGAACGAAGTCAGCCTACTTGTGGGCCTGAAGATTTTCGGAAAGTTGCAAGATACCGTCATGGTTGACGCGATATGGGCGGAGGTTTCAGAGTGCGGATGGGTTGACAAGTTTCGATGTGGTACCCGCATTGATGCAGCAGCTTACATGGGGGACGTCGAGCAAGCGGCCAATGTGCTAGATATCATGTTCACCCGAAATTTTCAGGTTGATGCGCCAGAATTTAATTGAGCTATCTTTGCTTGTGCCAAGGCAAAACGGCCTAGCCATAACGCAGCCATGTACCTGTTCAAAAAAATGTTGGACTACGACATATCGCCAACCATCGTCACCTGCACCAACTTGGCACGCGCAAATGTGATGGCAAGTCTTGAGCAGATCCAGCGTGTCCGTGCCGTCATGAAGGAATACGGTATCCGTTCCGATGCAGTTTTCGCTGAGTCGTATGTGCATGCCCTGATTCAGGGACGTCGTCTGATCTCTGCTGCGAAACTTGCGGATTTGCCTGAGTGCGAAGGGAGATTTCAAAGAAGCTCAGAACGCGCTGCTCGAGATCCAGGCCAACAACGTCGAGTTGACCGGACTATGTCAAAGAGTCCTAAAGGCTGTGAAGCAAGCGGGCTTGTGAAGCCATCAATGTGCTTGCTTGGTGATGACAATAATTACGTGCTGCCAGCTCAGGAGCACGGCAAGAATCAGCAGCCCTGAGCAAGACGCCCGGAACAAAACCACGCCTGCTGACCTTGGATCTCTATGCGTTCCGGGACGGGGATGCTTCTTCCTAGGCAGATCTGCAGAAGGTCTTACTCTCATGCCTTGCTCTGGACATCATCAAGCCCTCCAAGACCTTGAGCTCCGGAGCCCAAAAGTGTCCACTTCGGAACTGGCTCATGAGGGTTTCGGGTTTAGGGTCCCCTGAACCTTGTTGCTTGATCTTTGATGTGATGAGAGGACCTGCGATTGGCGCCCTGCGCCGTTGGGTGAAGTTTATTGCGGTGTCTGGCGGAGTACTGCTCTACTGTCTTCTGAGGAGTTCTGTTTATAGATTAAAAACATAAATCGCTCATCATGGTTGAAAGGTGACTGTAGAAGTAGGTTGCGAACGGCAGGGGTTTTAGGGTGGAGGTTCTTGTGCTCAGGGCTGTAGGGTTTGGGGTCTGGGGTTTCTTGGGTTTAGGGGTTTAAGCTCCACCCTTTGGGTTGAGGGAACTCCATGTGCCAGTGGCTTTTTTTGGAGTTGAGGGGCATAGCGGTTTATGTTTAGGTTCTGGGTTTCGAGCTTAAGGTTTTTGGGTTTCGGCTTAGGAGCTCCTCAGGCTAGGCGATGACGCGATTACCAGCAAACCCGAACCCACCGACAATTCGCTGGCTATGCCCCGCCCTTGAACATGCGCAAAGAGACTAGGTTTGAGAGGGCTTAGTGCGGGTTATCTTCTACAAGCCGAGTGATGCCCTTCCCCATTGTTTTGTTTCGGCAGGGTCGCCAGCTCGACTGGGGGCTTCGGGTTTAGGGTTTAGGGTCTCGGGCTTAGGGTTTAGGGCCTCATTGGGTGTTGCCTCAAGGGGTTTTGGGTTCAGGGTCTTGGGTGCTAAGCAGCGAAAACCCTTAAGCCCAAACCCCCTCCAGAAAATGCAAATTCGGGAGGCGCTTTGGTCGTGCTTGCACCGCGAAAACTTCAGCAAGCTGCCTCCTGTCATGTTGGGGTTGAAGGCTTGGGGGTTCAGGGGTTTAGGGTCTACAGGGTTTGGAATTTCGGGGTAGGGCTGAGGGTTTGGGATTTTCGGGGTTTAGGTAGGGGTTTAGGGTTTATCGGGTCAGGGTTGTTAGCATCTCCAGTCTGAGCTTGAGCCCTGAAAGGGGATGTTCGGTTGTCGTTCGCCCCAGCCTTGAGCCAAAAACCTTAAGATGAATAGGTAAGGGCTGGAAGCTACCGTGGGCAGCCCTCAAAGCCTAATTGGTTTAGGGTTTCCATTTTAGGGTTTAGGGTTTAGGGTTAATGCCAATATTTTTCTCAGAGCTTCGCCTCAGGCTGAAGCAGCTCTTGACGATACGTTCAACAGTGGTTCAGGACGTGCCACCTGGCTGAAGCTACGGAGGATCGGAGTAGGGGTGTAGGGGTTTGGGGTTTTTGAGGTGTCTCGGGTTGTGGGCGTCCTAACCCTAAACCCTAAAACCTCAAACCTACTTGAGGTGCTGTTGTGGCAAGAGCTTAGGAAAGTCTGCGGCTGGTGCCGCAGAGCTGCCCTCCTTGGCCAAGAAAGCCTGCCCAGCAGCCCATAAGCCGCGCAAGGCCTATAGGCCCCTAAACGGAGAAACCCTTGTAAGTATGGTAAGCTCGAAAGCCTTTTAACAAACACCGAATGAACCCCAATGGGCCCCTAAACCCTAGACCCATAAGCCTAAGCCCTCCTTGTGGCAACGCCAAACACAAGGCTCCACACCAGATCAGGGACCACCACTGCCGAGACCCTAAACCCGAAACCCTTCATCCTCAACCCTAAACCCTAGACTCTAGCCTCTAAACCTTCAGGGTTTAGGGTTTTGGGCTGAGGGTTTAGGGTGTAGGGTGTACGACCAACTGGCGAGCACGGAGGTCTTTACGTGAGGAAGCTCTGAAGGCGGCACGGGAGATCATCGGCATGGATGCCACTTGGATTCTCCCATCATTGGCTCCCTGAAAAGAGGGGTGTAAGGGTGTTAGGCTTCAGCCGTTCAGGCTTGGGGTGTTAGGGTGTAGAAGTTCAGGGTTTGGGTGTTGGGTTTGGGGCTTAGGCCTTCAGGGGGCTAAGGTGGTAAGAGTTTCTGGGTTGCTCTTATTGTTTATTAGTTCTGTATTTTCTTTTTTTTTTTCTTTGGGGGGGGGGGGGGGGGGGGTTGGGGCCGTAGGGCCGTAGGGATTTAAGGAGTTTATCGTCTAATTCGGGTTCTGGTGGTTTTGGGTGGTTTCGGGGGGTTGAGGTGTCTAAAGGGTTGGGGGTTCCGAGGTGCGGTGCAGCAATCCTCTATAATTAACCAAGGAGAAGCTGAGACTTCTCTGACCAGGGTACTGGGCAATTAAGTTGCGGCTTATCAGTTGGAATGTTCCGCTTATCCTAACAGTCCTTAATATGGATTATAGTACCCCTTTTTTATAATACCTATTAAGGACTGTTGTATAATATACCGGGGAACATCCCAACTTATCAGGTCAGCAGGTCTCTCTCGTTAGGGGTCTAGGATATGCTGTTTGTTCAGGCATGCACCCCTCGACAGCAAGTAATCATATACGGCTTGGGGGTTCTGTGGGGTTGTGGGTTGTTTTTTGATTTTGGTCGTTTCGGGTGCACGGGGGACGCAAGGCCCTCGAGACCCAAATTCTGGGCATGACGTCTCCTTGTTCCAGCTGAAGCCTTGAACTCCCCAACTCCTGCAACCTGAAATCCAAATTAGGCGCTCTTCTCAATGGGGTTTCGGAGCTTAGGGCGCCAAACGGGCTTAGGGAATCGGGTTTACCCTAAACCCAGAAACCACATAGATCTATTAACCCCACAAACCCTAACCCCAATAAACCCTATAAACATTAGAAACACTAGAAACCCTAGAAACCCTAGAAACCCTAGAAACCCTAGAAACCCTAGAAACCCTAGAAACCCTAGAAACCCTATCCCTTCCTAGAAGCCAGCCCGCTGAAGGGGCAAAAGCGGCCCCTGTCCTGCCTGCAGACGACGGTGCGCCAGCGCTGTGCGGCTTCTGGGCGGCAGGTTCAGAGTTCAGGGTTTATAGGGTGTAGAGTTTCGAGTTTAGGGTTTAGGGTTTAGGGTTTAGGGTTTAGGGTTTAGGGGTGAAAAGGGAGGGGTTCTGGGGTTTCGGGTTTAGGGTCCCTGGGTCCGCTGTTTCATGGGGCCTTTGCGTTCTTACTGTAACCCTGAACTCTGTAGGCCCTAAAAACCCCCGCACCCTACGTCGCTGGCAACAGTCCTCCCTGAAGCCTGGAATATTTGCTCCGAAAGTAGGTGCCTGTTTCAGAGTGTAGGGTTTTAGCTTAATTGTCGCAAGCTGGGGAACCTATCTATCTCGTCCGCCCTCCAGCATAGCGGGCAAAGGCAAAGGCGAGAGGTAGAAATGGCCCACCCTCGCAAAGCCGGATTGCAGCCTAAACCCTCAACCCTATAAACCCAAAGCCCTAAACCCTACAACAACTGGACCTGGCCCTAGGAGCGGGTGGTGTCTGCTTTGGCGGCGGCCTTGCATTCGGTTTGTGATCGAGGCCTTGAAGGTTTAGGGTTTAGCGTTTAGGGTTCAGGGTTTAGGGTTGATAGTATACAGTGTAGGGTCTAGGTGTTATCGTATAGACTAAAGGGTGTAGGGAGTAGGGTTTCTTGTCTAAGGTTAAGGGTTTAAGGTTTAGTTTTCTTGTAAAGGGTTCAGGGTTTAGGCTTTATTGGGTTTAGGGTTTTCATTAGGGCAGAATGAGGTTCGGCGTTTAGGGCTTAGGTTACTTTGGGTTGATGCGCTGTAGGGATGGGACTTGCGGTGTATATCGGGGCCTGAAGACTTGCAGAGGCTTGCCCTAAGTCCCCTCTCCTTCGTGAAGCCCTCGTAGGGGCTCCCGAGAAGATCTAAGGAGTTTCAGGGCGGGCCTGAGTCCCTCTAAGCCCGTAGACACCCCTTGGCACCCAAAGAATGAAGTCTTTAGACGGAAGGGGGGCCCTCACTGTATTCCTGGGCATGCACTGGGCTTCTGGGTTTTGTTCTTTGGTGCCCTTGAAGTGTCTGGCCTGAGACCTAGAACCCACGATGCCCTAAACTCAATGGAGCTTGAGTTGTGTTGTTTGTGCGTCTGCTCAGCTGCATGAGGAGGTGGGAAAGCAGAAATGAAAGGTTAGCTTGGGTTGCTTATCCTGTCGACGCCCACAAAAAGTTTGGATTTAGGGTCAAGTTCACGCAGGGCGGGGGGCAAGTGTAGGGTTTGAGGGGCCTTTTCTTCCGGAATCTATGAAGCTTGAGGCCACTGCCCAAACGGCCTAAACCTTAAACGCCCCGCGTACACCCTGACGCCCAGATCACCTGAACACATTCGGAGGCGCCTTGCGCTGGCTGGCTGCTGGTGGAGATGCAGCTATGGCTGTCACGTGCTGCTACTTGCAGCTCCGAGCCACTTCGACATCAAGCCATTGAGGGCTTTCGGGGCTTGGAGTGTCTGGGACTAAGCCCTTATAAACCCTTGCAAGACCTACAAGCCCTCAACCCTCGCTATAGAGCTTTGTCCCCGCCCCCATAGGCCCTAAACCCTAACCCTAGCCCGCCCCCAGAGCAGGAAAGCCCCTATATGCGTGTATACATCTACGTATATTTGGAGCAAAAATGCACAAGTCTATAGATATCTATATATATATATATATACACATACACAGACATACTCATATATATATATATATATATATATATATTTCTCTCTTTCTATATATCTGTAGATGTTTATATTTTTTACACACACACACATAGCCCTGTCATAAAATAAACCTCATAACATATCCCCTCATAAGCCAGAAAGCCCTGAGTCTGGCACATGCCGGCCCTAAGGTGGGCAAGGCCACCGGCTTCGGGCTGAGCATGTCGCGCCCTCTGCTGCCCCCTCAAAAGATCCTCAGATGCGAATACTGGGAGGGGGATTTTGGGGTTTAGGGTTTAGGGTTTAGGGTTTAGGGTTTAGGGTTTAGGGTTTAGGGTTTAGGCTTTTTCGGGCTTGCAGCTCAAGTTGCGATACTTGTTAGGGGTGAGGGTTTGAGTTTATCGGGTCTGGGGAGTTTGGGGAAGTTATTCCCAACAGCACCTACTGCATACTGCGTCTCTGTCTCTAGAGAATGTGTGCCCTGATCACAAAATCCATTTCCCGAGCAAAGCCGGCAAGACGGAAGCATTCGGAGATGGCTGTTTAGGGTTTAGGGTCTGGGGTTTGGGGTTAGGGTCTGAATATGTAGCTATGCCCTCTTGGGTCTTTCAATGGGATGGTTCATGGTCTTCTCTACTCGCTTAACCTAGGACCCTGCACCCTAAACCCTAAACCCTAAACCCCCCCCCCCCCCCTCCCCTTTAAGCCCAGAGAAACCCCCAACCGGACTGGCCGGTCGCACCCAGGACACTGAGTTTGCCCTGCTTCTCTTACGTCTTCGATGCCCTCCAGGACTGCGTCCTGGGGTTTAGGGTTTAGGGCTACGTTAAGAGTTTCTAGGGGGTTGCTGGATTCCAAAAACACCTTGAAACCCTGTAAGGGTTGCTTGAAGACACTCCATGAGATTCCCTGGATTCCAAAAACTCCTACAAGCCCTAAACCCTACTACGAACCCGTGGTACCTCGCAGGGTCGGCACGGCATTTCACCACCTGCCTTCCGAAACCCCCGTGCCTTTCCCGAGGACTGCCTGCTGGATAGCCAGGTGTCCGAGAACTCACCAGAGGACGGAGGCTGGCTTTTGGGTTCGGGTTTTAGGGTTTAAGATGGTTTAGGGTGGGGTTTAAGATTTAGGGAATTCACCAGAGCATGGCTGGGTTTGAGGGTTTGGGTGGGGTTGTCGTCTTTGGGGCAAATAGGTTTGGGATTCATGTCCAAGGGCTTCAGACTTCCATAAGGTTCTTCCTGCAACGATGGGGCGGGACGGCCCTTCTCCTAAACCTTCCAAGCCCTAAAGCCTAAACCCTAAACCCTAAACCCTAAACCCTAAACCCTAAACCCTAAACCCTAAACCCTAAACCCTAAACCCTAAACCCTAAACCCTAAACCCTAAACCCTATCCCTTGACCCTAAACTTTTGGAACCCAAAACATGAAGCCTGGACCTTAAAGCATTGGAACCCGAAATCGTAAACCTTTCAAAGCCTGAGCGCCAAACCCCTAAACCCTAAACCCGTAAGCCCTAAACCCCTAACCCCTAAACCCTAAACCCCAATCCCTAAAGCCCTGAGGTTTGTCCCACTTGGTGTCCACCACGGGCGCCTCATGGGCCAAGCGGCTGTTCCCAAGATGTTGTTGTTGCCTCTTTTTTTGTTGGGAGGAACCCTCGACCTTGGGAGGGTTTAGGGGTTTGGGGTTTGGGGTTTAGGGTTTAGGGTTTAGGATTAAAGGTTGGGATGTCCCCCCTTATACTAGCAGGCCTTAGTAGGGATCATCGTACCCCTTAGTCTAATCCCTATCCAGGACTGCTAGTAAAAGGGTGAACATCCCAGCCTGGACCGTATGAACCCCCTGATAGCCATATGAGCAAGCGCCCAAACCTCCAGCCATTTAAGTAAGCAAGGGGTGGGTACGAATACCCAAAACCCAGCAAAGGGATGGGAACACCTGAAAAGCGACAGCCCTGAGTTAATGAACCATTGTGTGGGCTTTGGCCTTGAATTTGCCCAAAGCGACACCTGCGGAAATCAAACCTGGGCAACTGATGCTAAAGCCCTGTAAAGCGATGGGAGCACTTGAAAAGCAACACCCCTCATGTTGCGTCCATTAGCACCGCCAGCCGATTTTGGCAGTCGCTCATATAAACGCTACAAACCCTATAAACCCTTGCTTTGTCATTGTTTAGGGAGATTTTTCCTGCTGGTCACGCCAATAAACCCTAAAGGCCCTATAAAGTCTACAAACCCTAAACCCCTAAACCCCTGAGCAAATCAATCCTGAACCTGCAGTCAGGGGTCCCTATGTGAGGCCGAAAGACATTTTATCTTTTGGGGAGAGGGGTTTAAGAATCACTACGAATCCCGAGTCTCCGCTTCAGGGTAAGGGTTTTGAAGGAGCGCAAGTCCTCAGCCCGCGGGTGTTTATTGGAGTTTAATTGGGGTGCTGCGCTTCGGTGAAGCCTCAAAGTTTCATACATGGATGCAAAACACCACAATATCCTTAAATCTTAAAGCGTAACACCCCATATAAACCCTAAACCCTGATTAAACCCAAACCCCCCTAAGCCCTAACCCCTAAACCCTAACCCCCTAAACTCATAAACCCGAAACCCCTGAACCCTTAAACCCTAAACCCGAAAAACCCTAAATCCTAAACCCCTACACCCCGCAAACCCTAAACCCACCCAGGCACGAGGGCTTCCCACTCGCGGAACTTCTGGCGGCACCCGGGGTGTTTTCGGCCTACTGCAGCTACCTGGTGCAGCGTTACGGCTTCTTGGAGGCTCCCTTTAGGGTTTGGGGTTTAGGGTTTAGCGTTTGGGGTTTGGGGTTTAGGGTGTAGGGTGTAGGGTTTAGGGTTTAGGGTTTAGCGTAGGGTTTTTTAGGCTTTGGGGCTTAGGTTGAGTCTAGGTTTTAGATTTGTTGGATCCAGGGTTTGCAGTTTAGTGTGTAGGGTTTGGGTCTGTACATCACGCGCCCGACTGCCTACATGATTGAGTCTAGGGTGCGTGACAGAGCAAACACAGCAAGAAAGAGGATGGATCACACACAGAAGCTCTTCTTGCCTCAGTACCCATGAGCATCATTATTTCAATGATGATTAATATTTTGCGCAGGAGTATCATTCTTCATTCTATTCTATGCTTCTTTGAGTTCCTACAACATCAATAAAAATATATATTGTAGGTGGTTCATGGGGGAGGGATAGGTACCTAGGGAACCTTAGGGAAGCTTGGGGAGCCTTAGCAAGTCTTGCGGCGTAGTTGGGAACCTTGGGTTACATACCCCCCCTTGAAGCCCCCCTCCCGTAAGAACCGTACAAGGGCGGTTTAGGGTTTAGGGTTTGGGGTTTAGGGTTTAGGGTTTAGGGTTTAGGGTTTAGGAACCCCATAAACATATGATCGGTTTTGCAAGTATGCAGGTCGTATCCTCTGTGCTCCAGTCGTGGGCGGCAGCCCTGGAGGCCTTCCTCAGGGTCTTGTGGCTTAGGGGGCTGAGGATTAAGGGTTTGGGGTTTGGGGTTTAGGGTTTGGGGTTTAGGGTTTAGGGTTCAGGGCCGGGCTTCTAAGCTGTAAACTGTAGACCTAAACCTGAACCCAACAAGCCGCACAAACTCAGCATGCCCGAGACACCCGAACCCTGAAGGTTTCAGGGCTAAGCCCTACACCCCAAAAAGGGTTTCAAAATAGGGTTTTGGGTTTGGGTGCCCTGAGCTCCGGGTTTTGGGGGCCCAGCCCAGCCTAAGACTGCAAGGAGCATTATCTCAAGCGAAGACCACGCCACATGAGGTTGTGTTTCCTTTAGTGTTTAGGGTTTAGGGTTTAAAGTTTAGGGTTTAGGGTTTCGGGTTTAGGGTTTAGGGTTTAGGGCCCTCAACCAGGGGTAGGAGTGGTATCTCACGAAGAAAAGCAAAGTAGCCATGCTCCCGCCGGACAAGCAGATCAAGAACGTGGAGCCTGTGCACGTGCGCTTGCGAAATTTAAATGCCACAGGCTTCGAGATCAGTGGCGGGGCAACGAAGAAGGGCAAGCGCTCGGTGTGGGTTCCCGTTGCTGGACATGGGCAACAATTGCTGAAGTCTCAGAGGGCCAATGCTGCCCCCAAAGCCTAGCCTAATGACCCCATCAATCCTGTAGAAATCTCGCCTAGACCCTAAGCTTCAAGCCCTAAACCCCAAACCCCAAACCCCAAACCGAAATCCCAAACCCTACACCCCAAACCCTAAACCCCAAACCCTAAACATCCCAAACCCTAAACCCTGACCCCAAACCCTAAACTCGAAACCCCAAACCCGAAACCCTACACCCCAAGCCCTAAACCCTAAACAGCCCAAACCCTAAACCCTATACCCTAAACCAGAAATAGCCCAAACCCTAAACCCTAAACCTCAAACCCCAAACCCGCAACAGCCCAAACCCTAAACCCTAACCCTTAACCCTTAACCCTAAACCCCAAACCCTAAACCCTAAACCCTAAACCCTAAACCCTAAACCCCTGAGGACGCGCAGTGGCTGCCCGCCATCCACTGCCTCGCCTGGTGCCATCGCTCGGAGCTCGCCGCCCTGGGCTTTCTGACCTTCGGCCGGGTTTAGGGTTTAGGGTTTAGGGTTTAGGGTTTAGGGTTTAGGGTTTAGGGTTTAGGGTTTAGGGTTTAGGGTTTAGGGTTTAGGGCTTCGGGTCTTTTAAGCCCTTAACCCCCAAAATCCTAAACCCTACGGGGAGAAGACGTCGTGGGTTTTCCGTGGCCTAGACAGAAGGTCGATGGCTTCAGGTTTAGTTGTGAGTTTGAACTGAGGTTTTAAGGTCTTGCGTGTGCAGCTTCAGGTAAAAAACAAATCAGGTTGCATGATCAGTGTTTGGGTTTAAGGTCCGGGGCTTCGTTTTTAGGGTTTCAGTTGTGTTTCTTGTTTGGTTTGGGCTTCGGTTTTAGGGTTTAAGGTTTGGGGCTTCAGTTTTAGGGTTTGGGTCTTCCGGAATAGGGGTTTGAGGCACTTTTTCAGGGTTAGGGCCTACAAGGCTTAAGTTCTGTTCGTTTAGCCGTTAAGGGCTTGGGAGGGGGGGGGGGGCCCGGGGTTTGGGAGGCTGATATGTAGGAACCCGGGAAGCTTGTGCAAGTAACAGCTATATTGGCTATATCGGCCTACTGATTTCTTCTACAACCACTCTTGGAGCCCCCGGTTTAGGGTTTAGGGTTTAGGGTTTAGGGTTTAGGGTTTAGGGGTTTAGGGGTTTAGGGTTTAGGGTTTAGGGTTTAGGGTTTGGGGTTTGGGGTTTGGGGTTTAGGGTTTAGGGTTTAGGGCTTAGGGTTCCCATACACCTGGGTTTGGAGCTTCGGCTTTAGGGTTTGGGGTTTGTGGGGTTCAGGGCTTCGGGCTGCCAATAAGTTAAGGCCATTTGCCATGTTTTTTCAGATCTTCGTAAGGACAGTGCAACCGCTGAGCCCTCATCCGACCCTAGACCCTAAAATCCACCAGGCTTTTAAACCCTAAACCCTCAAAATCCCGTAACCCTAAGCCCCACACACTTTCAACCCTTAACCCTAAAAGTCCTGAGACGTAAACACACACTAAACACCATATAGGGTTGGCATTCCACAGTGTGAGTGACGGGCATGTTCCGTGCAGCAAAGGTACCAGAGTGGTGTCCCAGAGGTGGTGAAGGACCCGCTGAGGGCTCCCAAAACAGTTCGCCACAGATTATAGGTTTTCAGGTTAGGGTTTCGGGTTTAGTTTAGGGGTTATCGTTTAGGTTTAGGGAACATTTTAGGGTTTACCTGCCAAACCCTTTGTTGCAAAATAAGGGTTCTTCTGCAGAAAAATGTTTATGAGATCAAAAAGTTGATTTCGGCCACTCAGAGCGGAAATGTGCGGAACGCTTGAAATTCCTGCCATCGCAAGGTTTTGTGAGAGCGTTTTTTATGTGGTTTCCGAAGTGTGTTGCGAGCCATTCTTTCAGGTTCGGTTTGATTTTAAAGTTGAGCGAGCGCCGGCCTTCCTAGCCAATGCTGCTTTTTTATCGAGTGAGCAGGTTGTCAGTGAAGAAGGAGTGATGAGTCCAGACCAGGCGTTAACAGGGTCTTAACGGATTAATTATAAGGTGTCATGAGACCCATTACGGAGGATGGGAGTGCTCTTAATAGTATCTTCATAGAGTTGTAAGGAAAGCACGAGTTCTAAGATTAGTCAAAAGCAAGAACGATTGGTTTGTTACAGTTCTTTTAATGGGTTTCTCGTGATCTTTTGAAAGGCCGATTTTCAAACCATGAAAACACCTAAGTTCTCCAATCTCTTTGTCGACATGCATCCCGGGCTGGACCTTGGACGTGTAGCCACTGCAGTGCTGTGACCCCTGTCTGGAAACGGCCGGAAATGGAGCAAATGTTCACTAAAACCTGCGCGCTTCAAAGAGCGGAAATCGGCGTCAATAGAGCGGAAATCCGCGTCAAAAGAGCGGAAATCCCCGGAATCCCCCACAAACCAATATCCCGAAAGAGCGGAACTTCCCCGCCCCCCCCCCCACCCCACCCACTGCTCCTCTTCTTTGGGCCCAAAATCATATCCCAGCAACCATCCTAAAGCATCCTAAACCCACTCAACTCCCTTGAGCTTTCTCAATGGTTTTCTATGGTTCAGAGAGCATGCGGTCTACAGGGGACTTTTTGTTGGTATTGAAAACAGTGCTTATGGGCTTCATCCTGGCACTCCCTCATCTTTGTCTTATGTGATAAGGAAGTGTGACATATGATATATGTATCCGCTCACGTATCTATGCATGGCGTTCGTGGTGGATCTCTAGTGTACGGAGGGGTATTGTGAGCCAAAATCTTCACTCAGGAAGGCCTATAAAGGACTATCCTGAGCCCCTACACAAGCCCAGGACAAGCCCTGATCAGTCCTTAGAAGGTGTTTCAATACACTGCATTCGCGCGTTTTTGGGGATCCAACAGCATGGGTTTCGAGCATTTTTAATGGAAGGCTGTTTTTCTCAAATCTTCATTTTTTGGGGAAAGAGCGGAAACAGGCGGAAAGAGCGGAAATGCCAACAAAAAGAGTTCCGAGCAGATTTTACAGACACCTGGGTTTGGCAGGTAGGGCTTGGGGACCCTTAGCCCTACAGGGTTTGGTGCTTAAGGTCGATCTAGAGTTTCGTGAACTCGAAGCCGTGGGGGCTATGCATTGTAACCTGTACATTTTGTAGCTGCTACGACGGGGGGGGGGGGGGGGGGGTGGGTTGCCAACTGTTGCAACTGTGCCGGGCCCGCCATGCGGGTTGGCACCTAGGCGCACACCAAAAAAAGTCCAATGCTCCAAAATCCCGACGACCTTCGCGCGAAGACCGATCGCCTGAGCCCTTAAGCCCTTAAATCCGGAGCCAGAATCTCCAAACCCCTAAACTCAAAACCCCAAGCCCCCAAACTCCCAAACTCCCAAACTCCCAAACTCCCAAACTCCCAAACTCCCAAACTCCCAAACTCCCAAACTCCCAAACTCCCAAACTCCCAAACTCCCAAACTCCCAAACTCCCAAACTCCCAAACTCCCAAACCCCAAACCCTAACCCTAAACCCTAAACCCTAACCCTGAACCCTGAAACTTGAACCCTAAACCACCTTAAACCTTATAGGGCATCTCTCGCAGCCCGGAGTTAAGAGACCACGGGAGGAGCAGCTTCGCATGCCCAAGCCTGGCGGGGTGCTCCTTACCGAGGCTTGCCGGGCTTAGGGTTTAGGGTTTAGGGTTTAGGGTTTAGGGTTTAGGGTTTAGGGTTTAGGGTTTAGGGTTTAGGGTTTAGGGTTTTGTTTGGAATTCCTCACCGAGGCAAAGACTCAAAGCCCTAAACCCTGTCTAAATTAATTAGGTCCGGGGTTGAAGGGTTGAATTTTACTACTATGCGCTCATGAGCCCCCACAAAGTAAAGATTCTTCCTTAGCGTATTATCTTTTTTTGAGGCGTTTTAAAATAAGCAAATGCTTGGATGTCTCTGTTGGAGCCTCTGATGAAAAGTACAGCATGCCTAAACGAGATCAGAAGTAAGGTCGAACATTGGCTGCGTTGTAAAAACTGTTGTTCGAACTTCCTGATCCGAAGCCCTGCCCCCCTATGCATCTCTAAACTCGAATTTCTAGACTCCGGCATTTGAGCTCGGATCACCCGTATACAAGACAGGTAAAGCAGCTGTCCTAAGCATCCCAAGCGGCCTTTGAACCTCCGGCTCAATACGAAGTCAAGAACCTAAAGCGTCCAACCCTTCAACTGAACCCCTCAAGCCTCTAAACCCTTCAAACTTGGGATGCTCCCCCTTATACTAGCAGTCCTTAATAGGATTATAATAGGGGGTACGAGAATCCTATTAAGGATTGTTAGTCACCCTTCAACCCTTACAAATCATACAAATCATAAGCTTTCTTCTGCCTCAGGCTTCTACGTCCTGAAGCCTATCCGAAGCCTCAAGCCTAGTAAGGTTCCGAAAGCTTAGACCCTGCGCTCGGGAGCCTACAAAAGTCCCTAACCAGGGTTTAAGGGTATCCTGAACCTTAGAGAATCTCCAGCCACAAGGGCCTGGCCACTTGCATGGTGCAGCTGCTCTTCCAGCAACTGGAGGTGCCCCCCCCCCCCCTGCCGGAGGCATCTTTGGTGTTCTCTTAGTGGCTAAGGGGTTATAGGGTTCAAGGTTTATACGCTTCAGGCTTTGTAGGGGGCTTAGGGTTTAGAAGGTTTTGGAGATCCTGTGCGGCTGCACCGCTTCAACCTGGGAAATGCCAACCCTGGACCTAAAGCCCTCAACCGCAAACTTTCTGTCCTAAACCTGGAATCCTGAACCTCGAGCCCAAGAAGACTGAACCCGGTGCCCCAAACGCTCCACCTTATATCCTAAACCCCAAACCCCAAACCCGAAACCCTAAGCTCCAATGCAAACCCAACTCGCGGAGGATCTGCTCCATGCAAATGGAAGCCCAGAACGCCTCAACTCCTGGCATCACACCTTTGAGGCAAATAGCGCGGATTTTGCGGTTTTGGATTGGCGGTTTTATGGGTTGAGGGTTTTGGGGTTTTAGGGTTGAGGGGTTGAGGGTTTAGGGTTTAGGGTTTTACGGTTCAGGGCTTGAGGGTGTGCAGGGCGTTAGGGCTCAAAGGGAGGCGGCGGGGAGGTTGGATGGACGACTTGGGCTCAAAGGTTGACAGTCTAGGATTTCGAGTAGGCCCTTATTTCCTTTTTGGGGGTTTGGGGTTCTCCTCAAATCCTCTTCAAACCAAAAAGGGTGCCTTTTTTTATTCCTAGGTTACTCCTGGGTCTACTTGTGTGTGTGTGTGTGCGTGTTGGGCCAAGCCTGAGGGTGAGGAGCGCGAAACGGTTTAAGGCGTCGAGGGTTTAGCATAAGAACCCTCGACCCGAAGCAGGGTTTGGGTCCCAAGATGTACCAAGTCGAGTGGGTTTTGGGTCTGCTGTGTTTCGCTTTCAAAACTTAAAAGCCCTGATCCCCTGCACCTTTAGCTAGGGTTTAGGGTTCAGGGTTCAGGGTTTATGGTTTAGGGTTCAGGGTTCAGGGTTTAGGGTTTAGGGTTTAGGGTCCTTAGAAACTGCCACTAAGGGGGGGCACCTTCTCATTCACAACGTCCAGTGTTGCGCAGAGGGGGCTGCGTGGAAGTTGCAGTCGAGGAAGCCCCCAACCTCCTAAACACTAAACCTCCTAAAGCCTGAACCTCAAAGCCTACCCTGGACCCTCTTTACCTACAGCTTCAAGGGTTATGCCTACTAATCATCGGTAGTTGCTACAAAACTGTAAGGTATATAGAGTCCCAGGTAAGCCCTATAGACACTGGTTGAGGGTTGAGGGCCAGAGTCAAAGTTTGGGATGCTCCCCCTTCTACAAACAGTCCTTAGTAGGATTATAGTACCCCCTAGTATATCCCTATTAAGGACTGCTTACAGGCCTTAGTAGGATTGTAGTACCCCCCCCCCCCCTTTTACATCCCCATTAAGGCCTGTTTGTAGAAGGGGGAACATCCCAAGTCAAAGATGCATCCAGGAAATCCTCTAAACCCTAAGCCCTCAACCCTCAACCCTCAACCCTCAACCCTCAACCCTCAACCCTAAACCCTAAACCCTAAACCCTAAACCCTAAACCCTATACCTGCCTGAGTCCAGGTCGCCCGGGCTACCTTGAGCGGGCGGCTTCCGGTGCCAGCGTCAGCGAGAGAGACGCTCGCCTGGTTAGCAGAGGTTAGCAGAGGTTAGCAGAGGTTAGCACTTAGGGATACTGGGAAATAGCTTTTAGTTGTTGGGCACTTTAGTCCCTAAGAAACAGCTAAAATTGTATGGGCACTTTAGTTCCCAAGAAACAGCGAAAAATATAATTTGTGGGCACTTTAGTTCCTAAGAAACAGCGAAAATTTTCAGGTTTGGCAAGTTTTTCCAAGTGCAGTATAGAGCAGTGAGTGGGTTCATCACGTGAAGGTTGCAAGGTGACCCATGCTTATGTTCATTAACAAAGGGGGGCACTTGAGCCTTCTTTCAACTATCCATGAACCTTCCAGCAAAACAGCAAACGCCAAAGTCACAGCAACAGTCAAGAGACTGGTCGCCTGTTTGGGTTCAGGCTATCTTCTCGAACTGTGAAAGCAGGCCGTGTGTTGTGCGAAAAAGGCAGCGCTGAATTGAAGAACGCTTTTGTCCCAGCAGTATGACGTTTGTGATAATGCCATGAAGAAGAATTGTTGCTTTGCACGTTTCGTGTTCAAAGCTGCGCAGTGTTTGTGCCAACTCGAAGAATGGTAACCCCTACTTAGCTGGTATCCTTCGCAGTGTGCGCCTGCTTGGGCTCGTCTTATTGAGTTCAGAAGCAAGACGTTTCAGAAGCATGACATTCAGATGTCTCAGCATGAGCTCTTGGAGTTCAATCTTTCGCGTCTTACATCAACTGCTGTTTCAGAACGACTCAGCATAAGAACTCGGGAGTTACTGATGCTGCCGCTGCCAACTTCCTCAAACCCTGAGCCCTACACCCTGGTTAAACCCCAAACAATCCTTAAACACAAATCAAGCCCTCCCGAAGACTTCAAGCGCAAAGGAAGCTTCACCTTCTTGCATTCTTCAGCGACTTGATCCCCTTCCTGCTGGATCAGACAGGCAGCTCGTCTACGGGCTAGGGTTCAATTAAGGTCCCAGAAGGTTGGGGTTTAGGGTTCAGGGTTTAGGGTTTCGGGTTTTGGGTTTTAGGGTTGAACTATAGGGTTAAGGGTTTGGGGCTCAGGGTCGAGGATTTCGCGTGGGAAGGTCAGTAGAACTGCTAAGCCCCTTCAAGTTAGCCAAGAAAGCGTCACTCTTTGATATATCTAGAATCTAGAGCGCAAGGTACTATGACCGTGAAGTTTACTCTTTTTTTTTCGGAGGGGGCTTAGTTACATCTTTTTTTTTAATGTTTTGTGTTAGTTTTTTTGAGGGGGAGGGGGGATTGGAGATCAGGGTTGTAGTTTAAATCCCTAAGCCACTAAAGCCCTAAGCCGCTAAATCCCTGAATCCCTAAACCTATTTAACTAAACCCTTAAATCCCTAAACCCTCTGATTAAATCCCGAAACCCCTAATTGCACCACAAAGCCCTAAAGCCCTGAGACCCCCCTAATATAGCCCCTACTTGGAGGTTCATGGTACTTGTCCACCAATTATTGTACTGTACTTATAACTGTACTTATAACCATATGAGGGCGTGCCACTTAAGGGGCTTAGAAGTGGGTTATGAGTACACTTAGAATTGGTTAATAAGTACCGCTAAACCCTAAACCCTAAACCCCAAACCTAAACATAACTCGACACGCTGGTGAGGTGGCCTTAAGCTCCTCGGCAGCCTCATGGCCGCCATCTCATCTGGAGACTTGGCTGGCAGAACATGTATGTGGTGTAGGGTTTACGGTTTAGGGTCTAGGGTCTAGGGTCTAGGGTTTAGGGTTCAGGGTTTAGGGGGTTCTTTGCAGGTTACTATGGGAATTCGTGAATATGGGTGTAGGGCTTTGGGTTCTAGCTCGGCAGAAATTAGGGGATGAGGGGGTTTCATTACGGTTTTAGGGTTCTGGTGTTCTTCCCTAAAGTCTGTTCAGAGGTAAGATACCTATAACCCTAAACCCTAGACCCCAAACCTTAAACCCTAAACCCATTATGCCTTACTACCTATTACGACTCCTGAGACCCTATGCCCCAAGCCCTAAACCCGAATTCCCGACATCCCTAAATCCTGAAGAAGAACTACTAGTATAGGGGTCGGAATACTTACTCATCGTTTTCCCTGATGGTCCCTTTAGAATTCTGCTATAAGAGCCCCCAAATCCCTATTCTCCCTAAACCCTATAAGAGCCCCCAAAACCCTATTCTCCCTAAACCCTAACCCTCAACCCTAATCCCCAAATCCTAAACCCTAAACCCTAAGCCCTGGTTATGAGGGCCCTATTTTAGGTGAGCGCAGTCGCGGGAGATTGGAGTCTCCGGGCTGTGTGTGTTTGAGGCATCCAAGGGCTTAGAGGCTTTTAGGGGCTTTAGGCTCTAGGGTTTAGGGTTTAGTGTTTAGGGTTTAGGGTTTAGGATTTTAGGACTCTAAGACTCTTATAAGGCTAGGCCTTGGGTGCTTTTGGGGCTTTGAAGGAGAGTTTGGCATCTTGGGGTCTGGGGCTTCAGGGTTTGCGGGTCCAGGATTCCTGGCTCTGGGGGTGTGGGTTCTGGTTTAGGGTTTAGGGTTGAGGGTTGAGGGTTGAGGGTTGAGGGGTGAGGGGTGAGGGGTGAGGGGTGAGGGGTGAGGGGTGAGGGGTGAGGGGTGAGGGGTGAGGGGTGAGGGGTGAGGGGGGGGGGGTGGGGGTTGAGGGTTTACGATTTACGTTTTACGTTTTACGCCTTACGGCTTACGGTTTAGGGTTTAGGGTTTAGGATTCAGGGTTTAGGGGTCACACTCTTCGGATTCTGCTGGCAGAGGGGGCGGGGTGGGGGGAGGGGCTTCAATGGGGGCGGGGCTGCTTCGTGGCTTGAAGCTCCTGAACAACTAGGCTGTTCAGGACCATCGGCCACCCTACACCCTATAGTTTAGGGTTCAGGGTTCAGGGTTCAGCAGGGTTCAGGGTTTAGGGTTTAGGGTTTAGGGTTCAGGGGTATAGGGTTTAGGGTTCAGGGGTATAGGGTTTAGGGTTTAGGGCTACACCCTGCCCAGAGCTCGCCCGCCTCAGGAGAGATCCAGGGCCGCTTGGAGCTCCAGCGGCGCTGCCTGCAGGGCCTTGCCGAGACGGCCAAGGAGGTCGATTTTTGTTTGAGGGATTTTGGGGGGAGCATTTTGTGTGGGTTTGTGTTCAAGAGGGTTTGGGGTTTAGGGTTTGGGGTTTAGGGTTTAGGGTTTAGGGTTTAGGGTTTAGGGTTTAGGGTTTAGGGTTTAGGGTTTAGGGTTTAGGGTTTAGGGTTTAGGGGTAACCCCCCAAAACCCTAAACTTCAAAAACAAACCCCAAAAGAAAACCAAAAGACTTAACAAAAACCCAAAACTCGACAAACAAACCAAAGCCCTACAAAACCCCAAGACCGCCAAAGAAATCCAAAACCCCAAACCCTACAAAAAAACCCAAAAAGCCCTTAGCGAAGGCGCAGCCGGGCGGCAAGGACGCCTTGTGCTCGGCGCTGCATCGGCTTCTGGATGCTCGCGCGGCGTTTGGGGTTTGGGGTTTGGGGTTTGGGGTTTGGGGTTTGGGGTTTGGGGTTTGGGGTTTGGGGTTTGGGATTTAGGGTTTAGGGCTTTTGTGGTTGCTCGAGGCGCAAGAATTGGGGAGCTCGGGTTTAGGGTTTAGGGCTAGGGTGGACGTTCTTAATGAGGAGTTTGGGTGTTGATTTCTTTGGGGGGGAGGAGCTTGGCTGTAGTTGTTTTTGTTTCGCAGATTTGGGGTTTTACAGATCGGGGGTGGAGGGTGGACACCGGGTCTAGAGCATAGGTTTTGAAAAAGGTGTTGGAAAGTGATCCGCTTGTCCGCCGCGGAACCCAGAGCCCTGCTGCTTGCAGGCCGCAGCCTCAAAAGAGTGCTTAACACCTAAACCACTAACCTTTGTCCAGGTTGCGGGCTTTAGGGTTTTAGGGTGAAACGTGTTATTCCAGCAGAGCCTGCACTCCGAAATTGCTGGCTCTGCTTCTGAATTTGGTTGGAGTCGAGAGCGTAATAAAGCCTACCGAGACGAGTCTAAAGCCTCTGAACGAAAACTAGGACCGGGAGTAGCGCCCTTATTTCCTTTTTTTAGGGTTGGGGTTCCCTTATAAGCCAAAAGGGTTCCCTGTTTATTCCTAGCCCTAAACCCTCAACCCTCAACCCTCAACCCTAAACCCTAAACCCCTAAACCCTATAAACCTTAAACCCTTTTTTTATTCCCAGGTCCCGGGTCTAGAAAAGAAGCTTTCTGAGTTACTGGGTGCGAACGAAGCGAGAGGGATGCCCTTGGCAAGTCCCAACCCTAGTGCCCTTACCTCGATTATAAACCCAAATAGCCCTAGGACCTAAACCCTAAACCCTCAACCCTCAACCCTCAACCCTAAACCCTAAACCCTAAACCCTACACCCTACACCCTAAACTCTAAACTTTAACCCTAAACCCTAACCCTGAACCCTAAACCCTAAACCCTAAACCCCAACCCCTAAACCCTAAACCCTTAACCCTCTCCCTAAACCGGGAGTTCTAGGACGACGTTTTCTGGCCCTACCGCGCCAACGTCGCACCTCGGATGGGGCTCAGGTGTTTGGCCTGGGTTGATAGGGTTTAGGGTTGAGGGTTTAGGGTTTAGGGGTTTAGGTACGGATGTAGGGTTTTGTACAAGGGTTTAGGGGTTTTGGGATTTAGTGGTTCGGGCTTTTGGGGTTTCGTTTTTTTGGAAATAGGGGTTAGAGTTTTCGGGATTTAGGGGTCACGGTAGAGTCGGGCACATAGGGACCAGAGTGGCGAAAGTAGCCATTGGTGCATCTTGAGGGGGCAGGACCACGGAACCCCAATGCCCTGAACGTGAATTTCGGGTTTGGGGCCTCTAGGCTGTACCTGTAGCCCAAACAACCTGCCTTTTTTACGCAACCTACATTTTTACGGGGATCTATACGGAAATCATAAGAAGGAACCCTTTAGGGTACCGGGATATATGTGAAGATCGATGGAGTTGTTCATGACAATGTCGTCCACGCAAAAAAGCGAGTCAAGGTCAATGGCAAATTCGTCTGGAAGCCGCCGTCCTATGTGAACGGTGCCCAGATTATGGACCGAGCATGGAGGTTCATGAAAGACCGTATCACCCTGAATCAGCATTGTGCGGCTGGAAGTCGCTTAATAATGCGAATGAAGATTAGGAATGCCCAGTATCTTTACTGGATGCGGAACTCAGACCTTTGGGTCGATACGGGGAAGCTCTGTGCATGGGCTATGCGCAACTTCGCGTGAGCACTACACACTACGAGCCCGTCTGTCATCGCGAAGCAGTTTCCAGTGCATGTCGCTTCAACCTTCCTCCAACAAGCCTTTGTTTTTAAGTACTACAATATATATATATATATATATACATACATATGTATCTATATGCTATACAACATATGCATACATAATATATTCTAAATGAGTGTATTTGCCCCCCCCCCCCCTCTTCCATAATTTTTGATAGCCTTTGTCATGGGATCTTCACTTTATCAGCGAAAATTTGGGTTCCGGGGGGGGGAAGAATGTGTTTTTCTATATATATATATATATATATGGAAATCATAAGCAGGAACCCCCCCTAAAGAGGTTGGTTTTTGGGGCTACTGGTAGGGTTTGCTGCGGAGAACTTTCCCGAACGCGCATAGGGTTCCTAAGGGAGGGGGGTTCAAGGGGGTTAGGTACTTAGGGAACCTCAGGGAACCTTGAGAGCCATAGAGAGTAGCAGGGAGTATTCGGGAAGCCTAAAGCCTAAACCCTAAACCCTAAACCCTAAACCCTAAACCCTAAACCCTAAACCCCCTTGAACCCCCTCCCTTAAGAACCCTATCAGCCCAGGCCATGTTCGATGCTTCCGGCTTCGAGAAGGCGATGGAACTTGTGAAGCTTGGCAGCGTAGATACCCCGACCCACTCGCCCTAAACCCTAAACCCTAAACCCTCAACCCTAGCCCACTGTTAGGCCCTAAGCCCTGAACCCCAAGGTGGCCCTTTTTTCGGGCAGCGTGTAGCAGGCTAATCATAGGGGTTGGTTGTAGCAGACCCATTTGATCTGGAAATCTTTTAAGTCCTCGTATTTGTAGACGAGTGTTCCCGGAACAGCTTTGGTGGCAAGAACCAGACGATCCTGGTCTCCATCGAATTGAACTTGATTGTCAGTTTTGGCATTGAATCCTGAATGAGAGTGTGCGAGATCGAAAGTAGCAAGAGTGTCGATGAGATCAGGAGTAGCCGTGGAGGTTTCAGGAGTTGGATCCTGAGAAATGGGGTCCTGGTTGGGGTACAAAAATCCCTAGGACTGTTCGTACCAATCTATAGGGTTTAGGCATTTCGGTTTGTAGCATGTTTGGTTTTGGTGTTGGGCTTTACGTTTTTGGGCCAACTGGCTTGAACTCTCCCACCCGACTGCCGACCCCTTCTTGATTTAGGCAGCGTGCGGCATCTAAGCCCCTCAAATCCAATCCCTGACCGTTCAGGGTTTAGTGTCTACTTGGAGGTTCATGGTACTTAGTAGCCCAATTATAACTGTACTTTTTTAACCCAATGATAACCCTATTCGGGCACTTAAGGGGCTGAGATGTGGGTTATAATCAAAGCTACACTTATTATGGTTTCCAAGCAAAAGTAAGTACTCTGAACCTCCAAGTAAGGTTTAGGGTTACACTGCAGCTCTCAACGCACCTTTGTTGGATTGTGTGTTAAAGGCTTACAGGGCTTCTAAGGCTGTGGGTTTTGCGCTTAACGTTGAGGGTGCAGGGTTGTGTTTTTTGTTTTTTTTGCTTGGAGGGCTTCGCGTTTGTAAGGTGTAAGGTTTTGGTTGATAATGTTGCACCTGCTTTAGTGTGCCCTCCCCCCCCCCCCCCCCCCCCCCAACAGTCGAAGCTGGTTTTTGCTCTCGTTAAGTTGTCCACGGTCTTTACATGGTTTTAAAGGAGAGGAGTTTAGATGGTCTTAATTGCGACACCCGGACGATTTGACTTAATAGAGGATCCCTTCGTGCACCCCCAAACAGTCACCTTGTCCTGAACGGCCCCAGAAAACTTGACTTCAAACAGGGGGCCCGCACTAAAGCAGGCTTCCTTCACTCACACAGCCCTAGACGAAAATCTGAAACCTAGAGCTGATCCGAAGCACCAAGCCTAAGATCCTTAGCTCTAACTCTACACCCCAAACCCGAAACCCGAAGCCCTAAACTCTAAACCCTAAACCCTAAACCCTAAACCCTAAACCCGAATCTCCAGACCCTGAGGCTGAATGTCCTCGACAGCTCAGGGCCTTTTGCGGCCACGGTGTCGCCAGCGCTGGGGGCTTCTGCCTTGGAAGGCGTGCTGGAGGCTCCCCAGGGGCTCCCCAAACGATCTGAAGAAACCCTAAACCCTAAACCCTAATCCCTAAACCCTAAACCCTAAACCGCAAACGGGCTGGAGCTTGCGGTTTAGAGGTTCCGGGCTTTGGGGCTTTTGGGTTTCAGGGGTCAGGCACCGTAATGCCCCTGAGTTTAGGGTTGAGGGGTTCCGGGTTTGAGGCTTTTAGTAAGGGGTTTTAGGGTTTTTGTGTTTTGGGTTTGGGGGTTTTAGGGTTTGTGAGTTTTGGTTTTCGGGTTCAGAACGTTTTTGTTAGGCACCGCAATGGCCCTGAGACCTGAAAAGAAAGTCTTAAACAAGTGGACTCCAAGTTGCCAGACTCCGGGTAGCGCCTGTTGGAGGGTCTAGGGGGGAGGGGGGAGGGGGCTGGCCCTAAACCTTAAGCCCTAAACCCTAAACCCTAAACCCTTTTCAACCCCTGCAAACCCCCACAAAAGCCCGCCTTAGATGTCCAAGAGGTCCTGTCCCGCCAGCCCTCAGACCGTCGGCTCCTGCTCCTGCAATCCTTCAGCGCCCCAGACTGGGGAGAGTTGGGGTTTAGGGTTTCGGGTTTCGGGTTTAGGGTTCAGGGTTCAGGGTTTAGGGTTTAGGGCTGAATTCGGGTGTGGGGCTTAGGGTTTGTAGGGCTTTGTTCGGGTTTGCGGTTTAAGGCTCGCAGTGCTTAGTGCTTGTGTTTCGGGAGAGCTGCGTCCGAAGTGGCTTTGTTTGGGGTTGCCTTTTGTTGTTGAAGTTTTCACGGCGTTTTGCCTTCCTACGCCGGGGCTTTTCTTGGTAAACACCTTGCACCCCAAATGCATGAATTGGTGTTTAGGGTTCAGAGTTTAGGGTTTGGACCCCGAAGCACCTAAATAGTGTTAGGGTTTGGGGTTCGGGGATTGGGGTTTGGGGTTGGTTGCTTCGGGTTCGGGGGAACTAGTACTAGTACTAGGGTTCAGGGATGTAGGGTTTTGGAGTCTGCTTTCTCCTCAAGGGATTTAGACTCGTACCCCTAAGGTGATCCCCTAGGTAAAGGTTCCCCAGATTATACTCCGGATATGGCTATCTTCAGGATCCTTATGAACGGTCCCCCAAACCCACGGGTACAACCTCAAGGGTCCCAGGTACAACCCTTAAATGTTTGCCCAGACAGCTCTATACCCTCAATCCGAACCACCCCCCCAAAAGAACACAAGGCCGCCTATTCACGCAGCGCTTGGCCGCAGACTGGAGTCCTGGTGAGGGTCTCTGGGGCGATCGGCGACATGTGGAAGAGGCTCTGTGGGCCCTCTACAGGGTGGGGTTTAGGGTCTAGGGTCTAGGGTGTAGGGTCGAGGGTCTACGTAGGGATATGGAGTGATGGGGCCTTGGGGGGTGTAGAGTCTAGAGTTGAGGGCTTGGGGTTCAGAATTTCAGGGTTTAAGGTTTTGGGGGGGAGGAGGCGATGGACGTCTGCCTAACGTACAATTCCGTCAAGCCCCCACAACCGCAACACCCCCCCTTAAAGCAAGGCCATCACAAAGGAAGATTTCCCAAACCCTAAAACCCCTACCAGCCCTGCAATATTTTCCGGATCAACTTTATAGCCGACCACGAACTCAGAAGACCCAAGACGCCTTGTAAACTTCAAATAATAGGACTTGTTTGGCGCCGGCTGAGTCACACCAGAAGCCCTAAGACCCTAGCCTGTAAATGTCAACCCCAAACCTTAATTGATACCCTCAATCCTAAACCCTCAACCCTGAGCCCTCAAACCCTAAGCCCTGAAACCCTAAACCCGAAGCCCTCAAACCCGAAACCCTCAAAACCTAAACGCTGCACCCAAGCCTTCACGTCCTGAAGCCAGAGTCCCCCAAACCCGAAACCCTAACAGGGTTTCGGGTTTAGGCCTAAGGGGTGTAGGGGTTCAGGGTTAGGGCTCAAGGCTTAGGGCTTAGGGCTCCGTGATTAGGCCATGGGGTTAAGGGTTCAGAGTTTAGGGTTTCGGGTCTAGGGCCTAAACCCTAAACCCTAAACCCTAAACCCTAAACCCTAAACCCTAAACCCTAAACCCTAAACCCTAAACCCTAAACCCTAAACCCTAAACCCTAAACCCTAAACCCTAAACCCCTCCCCTCCCCCCCCCCAAGTCCAGGGCACCAGTCTCCCTTTCATGCTCTTCTACGCCTTCCGCTCACCCACCGGGCGGGCGTTCTTGGAGCTGCCGGAGGAGCTGCGGAGCTTGAGGGCTTTTGGGGTTTAGGGTTTAGAGTTTAGGGATTAGGGTTTAGGTTTAGGGTTTAGGGTTTGGGGTTTGGGGTTTGGTGTTTGGGGTTTGGGGTCCAGGGTTTAGGGTTTAGGTCTTTTCGGGCTTTGGGGTTTGGGGCGTGGAGTTTGGGGGGTTTAGAGTTTAGAGTTTAGGGCTAAGGGTTTTAGGGTTTAGGGATGCATTCGAAATTTTTCGGGTTCTCTTTATGGGGTTTGTAGGGGTTTTATATAGCACTCCTGCGGATTGACTTCCTTTTCAAGCACCCTGAAAGAAGACAGCATTGTTATGTCAGCATACTCCCGCGTTTTTTTTAACACAGCTCTGTCCAAGGTGCACTGCGTGAGAGAGGAAGACTTAGCAGTTTAGAGCTTCGCACCTGGATCGTGGCCAATGCTGCCTACAAGGTGTGCAATCCAACTCTGACCCTCACTCCCCCCAAACCCCAAAGCCCAAGCCCAAACCCTCAAAAAACACTACAGTAAACCCCCAAACCTGAGAGCCAGAGTTTTGGGAAGATGATGCTGTAGTGCTTATACATGTTTGGTCTATAGCGCCCTCATGCAAGAGCCTGACTTATTGCCAACATCATCCATATATACTCCCTATAGAGTTGCAGTATGGGGGTTTGCGAAAATAAGGGACCCGAATCTAGACCCCAAATAGTAGGATTTCCTTATAGAATAAGGACCTCAGCAAGGTACCCCCGATTTTCGTCACATAAGAAGGACATAATATACCCAAAGTACCACTCCACTATATTGCTCTACTATACATATACATACATATATATATATATATATATTACTTCTTATAGAGCTGCAATATGAAGGACATCTACCCAAAGTACCACTCCACTTTATTACCGGCGATCGGACACCCGGGTTTTTTCAGGAGGAGGCCATGGACGAGTTTAGCAAAGAGGCCGGTGGGTCACCGATTCCTTAATGACCAAATGAACCCTAAAATTGGGGTCATATCCCTTACTCCTATAATTCCCATTAAGGTATATGAACCATAAACCGTTTCAGGGTTCATTTCGTCCCCAAGATTCGGGCTGACGTTTCAACTCACCCTCAACGTGTCACGGCTTGACGTTTCTTGATTTGGCAACTCTGGAAGTGGAGGAATTGGGCAAATGCTAGACCCCAAAGACTACTAGTAGGCTGATGGGAGTCGCAGGCCCACGCCCTCCACAATTATAGCAGCAGGTGGTACTAGGCAAGGGTGGATTCGTGGTTGAGGCTTAGGGTTTAGGGTCTAGGGTCTCAGGTTTAGGGTTTAGGGTTTAGGGTTTAGGGTTTGGGGTTTAGGGTTTAGGGTTTAGGGGTTAGGGTGCGAGTCTTAGGGTAAACCCTAGCCCCATAGCCCTCCTTTCCGAGGGCGGAGCTCCCCTCACGACCTCGAACGCCTTCGTGACGGTGCGGCGAGCTGCGTGGCTTCGGGTTTAGGGTCTAGGGTCTAGGGTTTAGGGTTTAGGGTTTAGGGTTTAGGGTTAGGGTTTTATGGTTTAATGGTTTAGGGTTTGGGGTTTAGGGTTTAGGGTTTCTGGTGAGGGCTCAGGGTTGAAGGTTTGTAGAGTTTGGGCTTTGTAGGGTTTTGGGTGCAGAGGATTGGGAACCGATCCCCGGCAAGAAAGCCACAAAGACGGGTGTCGGGTTCAGGGTGTCTCAGGAACGCACCCTAAACCCTAAGCCCTAAACCCTAAACCCTAAACCCTAGACCCTCAGCCCTAATTAGACCCTATAGCCTATAAACCCTAAACCTCTGAGCCACGAGGTTTGGGCGGGTTCAGTGGGGTGTAGGGTTTAGGTTTTAGGGTTTTGGGTTTTGGGTTTTGGGTTTAGGGTTTAGGGTTCTGGTTCTTGGGAACGATACCCTGTTCGCGCGCACTTTTTTTTTAGGAGGCTCAGTGATTGCTCAGGATCTATATATTTTACGAGATAAGAACTGCTTTTGATCATGCTACACGCACGACATCATCGGTGCCGGCGATGTTATCTCAATCTTCCCACTTTCATTTCATACCCCACCGGTAATGAGTGTAGTCGGCTTGCTTTCTCATCTTCTCCCACGGTGGCTAGCTCGGCGGCTCCGAGCTTTGGCTACGCGAGGCAAGTGGTCCTTGTGCCGGCATGAGCCTCTTGTGGTATCCGATGACGACTCTGACCACGGCAGTGGAAACGGAGACGTAGCAGAAGCTGCTCCAGTTCCCGGGGCTTCCTGGTGTCACTTTTTTTGGTCTCTGAAGGCACATGCTTGTCAGCTGATGTTTAAGCACCGGACCCTAAACCCTAAACCGCGGTTTTGCAGGGATTTGGCCGCATGCTCCCAAACTTTCAAGACTGGCTCGCTTGGCCAGGGCTTTGATCTTACGTCCCTTCCGCTAACAGACCACAGCAAACCTGAGGACCCAAACCCTATACCCTAAGCCCTGAAGCAGTTTTTAATGATTCCTTCCTTAAACCCTAGAGCCTAAACCCGAAACCCTAAACCCTAAGCCTAAACCGTAACCCCTAAACCCTAAACCCTCAACAAATCCCCCAAAGTGGTAGTGGTTCCTTTTCGCAGCCCCACATGAGGCTGCTCGGCAGCAGGCCCTCCTCGAAGCTGTGGCCAAGCAGGTGGAGGGGGGATTAGGGTTTAGGGTTTAGGGTTTAGGGGGCGGGGGGGGGGGGGGGGGGGGGGGGGGGGGGGGGAAACCCTAAAAACGTAAAGCCCTCTAAAGCCACCAAAGACCCTGATCCCCCAAAGCCCCCAAAACAATGCCCTAAGCAACCGAACAGGTGAGCTCTTCCGAAGGTCAAAAAACCCTAAGTCCTAAGCCCTAAACCCAAACCCTACACCCTAAACCCCAAACCCCAAACCCTAAACCCTAAACCCTCAACCCTAAACCCTAAACCCTCAACCCTAAACCCTAAACGCTAAACCCTAAACCCTAAAAGCTAAACCCTAAACCCTAAACCCTAAACCCTAGACCCTAGACCCTAGACCCTACACCCTAAACCCTAAACCCTAAACCCTAAACCCTAAACCCTAAACCCTAAACCCTAAACCCTAAACCCTAAACCCTAAACCCCAAACCCTAAACCTAAACTCTAAGCCCCAAAACGAACCGCTGAGTTGCGCTGAAGGTGGTCAAGGGTGCCTACACTGGCCACCAGGCGACACCCGGCCGGAAATTACAAGTCTGCTTAGAACCTACTTAGAGGGCTTGAGGTGCTTATGAGTACGGCTGCAATTGGGGCTATAAGAACCCTAAACCCTAAACCCTAAACCCTAAACCCTAAACCCTAAACCCTAAACCCTAAACCCTAAACCCTAAACCCTAGTTGGGGTTCAAAGTGCCCGTAGTCCGAACCCTAAATCCACCTTAAAGCGCGCCACGGGCTGTGGGCTTAACTGAGAATATCCTGAATGAGCCCTGCAGCTTAGAGTTTCGGGCGTATGCTTGTTTAGGGGTTTTGGTGTCTTGGGGCTTGGGGGGCCCACCCTAAACCCTAAACCCGAAACCCTACACCCTGGCAGTAGGCTTCCAAGGCCATCGCATCCTTAAGCTGAGCCTACTACTTCCTGAAGTTTAGGGTTTAAGGTTTAGGGTTTAGGGTTTAGGGTTTAGGGTTTAGGGTTCCCCTCAGGAAGAAAGAAGAATTATCCCTCCATTACCCTTATAAGTTCTCTCCGGGGGAGGTTCGTAAGCAAATAGTAGGAACTCCTTCATCCCTACCTCGCTGACTCCAGAAGTCAGTGCAGCTTTTGGGGTTTTGGGTTCAGGGCTTAGGGGTTAGGGCTTTGGGGGTTAGAGGTTTAAGGGCTTCGGGTTTTGGATTGAGGGTTTTTGGGTTATGGATTTCGGGTTCAATGGAAGCTTCGGCAAGCGTCGCTGGGAAACTTATTCTTCCCAAGCCTTCCAAACCCTTAACCCGAAGCCCCGAATCCTAAATCCTAAATCCCAAACCCTAAACCCCAAGCCCAAAACCCTAACCCCAAAGCCCCAAATCCTAAACCCGAAACCCCAAACCCCAAACCCCAAACCCTAAACCCTAAACCCTAAACCCTAAACCCTAAACCCTAAACCCTAAACCCTAAACCCAAAGCGCCAAATCCTAAATCCTAAACCTTCCAACCTAGGAAACGCATGCTGGCAGACCCCAGTTTCGGTGAGGGCGCGCCGCAGGCGCTGAGACCGGTTTAGGGTTTCGGGTTTAGGGTTTAGGGTTTAGGGTTTCGGGTTTATAGGGTTTATAGGGTTTATAGGGTTTAGGTGTTAACAGGGTGTAAGGGTTGGAGGGTTTAAGGGTTGAATGGATCGAGGGGTTCATGGGTTTATGGGTTTAAACGGTTTAAGGGTATAACGGTTTAAGGGTTGAAGGGGGTTGAAGGTTTGCAGGGTTTAAGGGTCTGAGGGTTTAAGGGTCTGAGGGTTTAAGGGTTCCAAGGGTTTAAGGGTCTGAGGGCTTAAGGGTTTGTTTAAGGTTTCAAGGGCTTAAGGGGGTTGAGGGTTCAAGGGTTTAAGGGTTGAGGGCACAAGGCGGTTGAGGGTTTAAGGGCTGAAGAGTTTAGGGGTTTAAGGGTCTAAGGATTCACGGGTTTACGGTTTTGAGTTTGGCGTTTGGGGAAGGTTTGGGGCCGTTTGGGAGAGGTCTGAGAAGTACTTAGGCGAGGTGCAGGCAAGGGATTACAGCTTGCGTTGTCAGTTTGCTTTCTTTGTGGTACTTTACCGTAACTTTAGATCCTTACCCTTTTTGGGTTTATTGGGTTTCTTAATAAGGCAGCTAGAAGTTTAGTTCCCTCCTGAGTGCAGCCAAGCTTTTTGTCTGCAACTGATGAGTTCATTGGCAGTTTAAAGTTGACTGACCGTAAATCGGGGGAGGGCGCACGCAAAGTAAGGCCCCCTTCTAAACCCTAAACGCTAAACTTTAAACCCTAAACCCTACACCCGACTCCAGAACAGACCCCAAAGTCGGGATGCTCAGAAATTCAAGGAACCCCAAAACCCTAAACCCTTAGCCACTAAACCCTAAACCCTATAAACCCTACAAACCCTAAAACCCTAAACCCTAAACCCGAAACCTCCTCGCCCAAACCCACCAAATTGCCGTGCTGCCAGCTCCTGGAATTCCTGGACGTGCTGATTCAGCAGGCGGGCTCAGGTCCGGCAGCCAGCCGGGCTCTGAAGGACCCACGCGAAGTGTTTGGGGTTTAGGGTTTAGGGTTTAGGGTTTAGGGTTTAGGGTTTAGGGTTTAGGGTTTAGGTTTAGGGTTTAGGGTTTAGGGGACTCCCTACCAAGAGCCGGTAGCTAAGAGGGCAAGGGGGTGTTTAGGGTTTAGGACTTCAAGCTATTTAGGGCTCTAGCAGGGTGTTTCGGGTTTAGGACTTCATGGCTTTAGGGCTTTAGGGCTTTAGGGTTTAGGGTTTAGGGTTTAGTGTTTAGGGTTTAGGGTTTAGGGTACTTTGGGGCTTTAGGGTTTTAGAGTTGGGGGATTAGGGTCAGGGCTTTAGAGTTGTAAGGCTTCGCTTTTGTTATGAGACCCTAAACCCTAAATCCTAAACCCTAAACCCTAAATCCTAAACCCTAAACCCTAAACCCGAAACCCTAAACCCTAAACCCTAAACCCTAGGCTCCCCTTTTTGTAGAAGGGCGGCACCGGGCGAGGAGCTGCAAGAGAAGGGCGGCGGCGAGTCTTCCAAGTTCCTAGAGGCGCGCTGGTTCAGGGTTTTAGGGTTTATAGGGTTTAGGGTTTATAGGGTTTAGGGTTTAGGGTTTATAGGGTTTGGGGTTTAGGGTTTATAGGGTGTAGGGTTTAGGGTTTAGGGTGCAAGGTTTTGGGTTTCGGGTTTTTGGGTGTAGGGGAGGCTTTACGGTTGAGGATCGAGGGTCTTGCAGGTGGTTGGGGCAGTGGGGTCTCTAGGGACGTCTGGGGGAAGACCCGGCTTGAACCTGCAACACCCCTTAAACCCCATACACCCCAAACCCTACCCCTGAACCCTAACCCCCCTAAACCCGTAAACCCCAAACCCCAAACCCCAAACCCCAAACCCTAAACCCTAAACCCTAAACCCTAAACCCTAAACCCTAAACCAACTCCTTAAGCCTCAAGCTGCCCAAACCCTAAACCCCATTCACCAGAGCCCTAAACCCTCTTCACCCCAGGCCCTAAACGCCCCTAAACCCTAAACCCTAAACCCTAAACCCTAAACCCTAAACCCTAAACCCTAAACCCTAAACTCTAAACCTAACCGTCTAAACACCCTAAGACTTATAAATCCGAGACCGTATAAACCCTAAACCCTATAAACCCTAAACCCTGTAAACCCTATCAACCCTGAACCCTATAAACGCTTCCCCGAACACTACAAATGCTAAACCCTAAACCCTCAACTCCCCAACCCCTCCTCATCTACTTATAGCCATGTTAGGGCACTTAAGGGGCTTATAAGTGGATTCGAGTTACAGTTATAGCTGGTTAATAAGTACCATGAACCTCCAAGCAGCCCTAAACCCTAAACCCTAAACCCTAAACCCTAAACCCTAAACCCTAAACCCTAAACCCTAAACCCTAAACCCTAAACCCTAAACCCTAAACCCTAAACCCTAAACCCTAAACCCTAAACCCTAGGCCTGGGCTGCGGCCCTTGCGCGCCCGGAAGCCGCAGCTGCCGGCCCCGGCGAGGATCCCTGGGAGGATCTGCCGACCAAGGCCCTTGAGGGTTTAGGGTTTAGGGTTTAGGGTTTAGGGTTTCGGGTTTAGGGTTTCGGGTTTAGGGTTTAGGGTTAGGGTTTAGGGTTTCGGGTTTTTTTGGTTTAAGGTTTTGGGTTTTGGGTTTAGGGTTTTAGGGCTTGCGGCTTTAAGGTGAGGCTGTTGAGGGGGCTTTAAAGTGTTTTTGGGGGCTTTAAGGGGAGCCTAAGGCTAAACCCTCAGCCCGGGTGTAGGGCTTCGGTTTTGGGTTTAGGCAGTTTAGGGGTGTAGGGCTTCAAGGGCCTTGGAGGGCTTCAAGGGCCTTGGGCTGAAAGCCTTTTGGGTTTTAGGAAGAGGAACTTAGCAAGGAACGGGCGCTGTGCGTGTAAGAACAGCGGTCCATTGTTGTGGGCAACCGCCATCATCGAAAACTCGTACATCTGAGACACAAGTAAAGATTAGCTAGTTGCATGGGTTTGCTTTTGTTACGGATGCCTAAACCCTAAGCCCTAGACCCTAAACCCTAAACCCTAAACCCTAAACCCTAAACCTCAATTGCCAACGATGCTTCGAGGGCCTGCCTGGCTTTGAGAACGAGCAACGCCGACGCCGAAGACTCGAGCAGCAGCGGGACCGGCAGGAGCCGGTCGGGGTTTCGGGTTTAGGGTTAAGGGCTTGGGGGTTAGGGTTAAGGGTTAAGGGGGTTGAGAGGGTTGAGAGGGTTGAGAGGGTTGAGAGGGTTGAGAGGGTTGAGAGGGTTGAGAGGGTTTAGGGTGTTGGCGTCTTGGGTTTTGCGTCCCCTTCTAAATATACCTCTTATGGTTGAGCTCCTGAGGTTCCACCTCCCAATTCCCACCGAAGATCACTCCCATGTCAGGTTTAGGGGTGTAGGATGTCAGGTGTAGGGGTTGAGGGCAATTGCCAACCGGGGTCGCAAAGCCCCAGACCCCAAAGCCTAAACCCTAAACCCCTAAAACCCTGCACCCCAAAACCTTGGCAGCCCTAAGCCCCTGTGACCCTAAAGCCCTCGACCCCTAACCCCTAAGCCCCTGTGGACTTCGATGTTGGGGCGGCTTTGGGTTTGAAGGCGAAGAAGATCAAGTCTTGCCAGGCCGAATCCAGAAGTTCCCAAACCGACCTTACATAGGGCTTAGGGTTTTAGGGCTTGGCGTTTTAGGGTTGAGGGTTTAGGGTTTAGGGTTTAGGGTTTAGGGTTTAGGGTTTAAGCTTTAGGTTTAGGGTTTAGGGCTTAGGGTTTAGGGTTTAGGGTTTACATGATCCCTTGAGGGTTTAGGGTTGAGGGAGGAGCTTGGGGTCTGCCAGGGGCTCGCAAGAGCTGGCCCACATTCTTACGCAGAGAGAGCTCGATGCCTCCCCCTAAACCCTAAACCCTAAACCCTAAGCCCTAAACCCTAAACCCTAAACCCTAAACCCTAAACCCTAAACCCTAAACCCTAAACCCTAAACCCTAAACCCTAAACCCCTTCAGCCTTGGCTTGTGCGCGTTTTGCTCAAGAGCCCTTGCGTTTCAGTTTCAGGTGTGGGGCTCCAAGGATCTTGCTCCCTCGGAAGTCCAAGCCTTGACTTCTGTTTTTAGGGCTCAGGGCCTCGGATATCTGCACGAAGCTTCCTTGAATTTCAGAAGGTCTATTCAGCAAAGGTCCCGACCTAGAGCGCCCGCTGCCATGGCCCTCCAGTGCCCTAAGCCCTACACCCGAAACCCCTAAACCCCAAGCCCGAAACCCTAAACCCTAAACCCTAAACCCTAAACCCCAAACCCTAAACCCTAAACCCTAAACCCTAAACCCTACACCCTAAACCCTAAACCCTAAACCCTAAGCTCTACGCCCGCTGCCATGATCCGGTTGGTGCTCTTCAGCCTCCCAGCCCTGGCAGCGACGCGGTGGAGCCTCGAGGAGGTCGCGTGTCTCTCTTTTTCAGGTTTAGGGTTCAGGGTTTAGGGCTTAGGGCTCAGGGCTTAGGGCTTAGGGCTTATAGCTTATAGGGCTTAGGGTTATTTAGGGTTGAGGGTTTAAGCCCTAACCCCCTTGCAGAGGCCCTTGAGAAACCCCTCGCTTCTTGACTCGCCACCAGAGGAACAGTCCCTCCTGGCTGGACTGAGCTTCGTGCAGTGCTCGCACTTGCAACAGCGCGGCGCGGCACCGCCCGCAAAGTTCGGCTACGAATTGTGGGATGCCCTGTCTCCGTGCATGTCCTGTCGCTGTTCTGGGACGGAGCATGGGCAGCAGCTGACCTGGAGCCAAGTGCTCCTTCAAAGCCCTGAACGCCCCGAATGCGTCTACAACGCCTGCGAGAGGCCCCGGATGTTCCAGCTCGTCCGCGCGCCGGCCAATGCCTTTAGCAGCCTTGGGTTCCTTTGTCATAGCTGGGTAACATTTTGCACTTTTGAGTGTACTTAAACCCCATAAGGAATAGAAATCTGCTTCTTCTAGGATGCCCAGTAGTACCCTTATTCCCTTTTTGGGGGGTTTAGGTTCCCTTATAAGCCCCTTTAAAGCAAAAAAGGGCACCCTTTTTAAGCCTTGGTTGCTGGGCAGCCTAGTTTTTTAAATCCTATCCCCACCATGAACTAGGTTCCTAGCAGTGGGCCTCTTCATCCTTTCCATGGCCATCTCGGATCTCCTCAAGGCCCTTGCTCGCCCAGTCGTGCCTCTTTTTCCCCCTTTTTGTTGGTTGGTTCTTTGTTCCCCTTATGTAAAGTAACCAACCCCAAAACAAGGGGTATGAGAAACCCTTAAACCCTTAAACCCTTAAGCCCTTAAACCCTTAAACCCTTAAACCCTTAAACCCTTAAACCCTTAAACCCTTAAACCCTTAAACCCTTAAACCCTTAAACCCTTAAACCCTAAACCCTAAACCCTAAACCCTAAACCCTAACTGGGCCACCAAGAGGCCACGACAGGGAAAGATGGTCCCATACCAGGGCCCATGATCTTCCACGCGCTGGTCTTTGGCGCAGCCGTGGTGGCCGAAGGTCTCGCCTCCTTTGCCTACCACGCCTCCCTGACACGGCAGATGAATATCCTCGACTGGCGGACAATGATTCTCGGATGCCCAGTGTAGTAGCCTTATTCCCTTTTTTTAGGGGTTTAGGTTCCCTTATAAACAAAAACCCTTTTGAGCAACAACAAGGGGGGCACCCTGTTTTAATCCCTAAACCCTAAACCCCCAAACCCCAAACCCCAAACCCCAAACCCCAAACCCTAAACCCTAAACCCTAAACCCTAACCCTAAACCCTAAACCCTAAACCCTCAAGCTAGGATTGCAAGCTTTGCAGGGCAGGGCTTTGGGATGGTCGTTGCTGGCCACGCTTTGGCGCGTCAGCCCGTCCGGGGCTGGATCTGGGCGACTCTCTACCTCGCTCCTCTATCTTCCTTGGGAATCATTTTTTTTAAATTTTTTGTTTGTATAAAACCCAAGAGGATACTTAAACATACTATGTTGATTACGTTTTTGTTTGTATAAAACCCAAGAGGATACTTAAAACATACTATTTTTATTAAGGTTCTAAGGGGGGTATAGGCTTGCACTCTCAGCCTCTTGCTGAGCCTGTGCTTCAATTGCGGCTGCTTCTGCTCACTGGAAGACGCCTGCCATAGCCCTGCCGCCTGGTCCATCACACTGCTGGCTTCTGGGCTGCTTTGCTTTTCGGCTCTCGCGTTCGTGGAGCTGACTACTTGGCATTGCTTGCAAGAGCTCCGAAACGGCCTCGAGCTCAGTATTGCCGCTCGCCTAGCTCGCCGACGCATTCGCTACTTCATGTGGAGCTCCGTGGCCATGTGGCTGGTGGGATACACCTTCAAGGTCTCTTAGTAATTGTTAGGAACAATGTTCAATTCTTGGGTACTCTAATTCCTAAGAAACAGCCAAGGTTTTCTAATTATTCCCAGGGGTCCAAGTTCAGCATAGGTCTTGGATGACCACCAAGTCATGTGCCGGCCCTCGTCCCTTTTCCAGCTCGTGGGGCTCATGCACGTGCTCACGGCAGCAGCCATGCTCTTGAACTTCCTAGCCACAAGGACGTGCGTTGAGCTACTGCAGCTGCTAGGAGGCGGATCTTGATTAAAACCTCTGTGCGCCACCAGAGGAGCTACAGGAAGTCTGGATGCTCATGGTGTTAAGCATGCACGGACCTTGATATCATCGGACTAGCTCCCCTTCCCTGTCAGACATGTCCTTGTGCTGTCGCCCCTTGGCGGCGAAAACGTGGCACACACACAGACACGCCCCCAAAGAGCCCAATACCTCTGAACTACCGAATATCAAAGCATGCTAAGGGCGTGGGGTTTTGGGCTCTCTGGGTACATTCCCCGCATTTTGCGCTTCGCGCGTTCAGTCTTAGGGGGATTTGCAGTTCGCTGCAAGTGGCTGTCTTCAGCACTGAAGAGTGCCCTCGGTTTGGTCTCGGAGTCAAGGACCCAAACAGTAAACTCCAGAAAGTTGGAACATGGTTGAAGGATGACTAGTGGGATTCCCTTTACTGGGCTTTGGAGTACTATACTTTAATACTTTTTTTGGTTTTGGGTTCCCAGTATAGCTACTTATACCTAAAAAGTATATACCTTTTTTTCTGGGTCTACTCCAGAGGTAGGTTTAGTATACCTTTTGGGGTGTGGGGATAAGGATGTTCCAACGGAGGCCTCAATCCCCCTTTGGGGGTCTAGGTTCCCCACATACCAGCCTGGTGTGACCAAGAAGGGAACCCTAAGCCTCAAACCCTAAACCCTAAACCCTAAACCCTAAACCCTAAACCCTAAACCCTAAACCCTAAACCCTGAACCCTGAACCCTAAACCCTAAACCCTAAACCCTAAACCCTAGCCCCCAACCCCTAATCCAAAAAGGGCAGCCTTCCCATTCCTAGGTTACTCTTGGGTCTTGGAGTGCTTTTTCTAGTTTTGTGTCATGCGCTGGAGTGCTCAAGTGGAAAAGTGGCTGTTTGGGGGAGTTTAGAGTTCAGGTTTGGGCCTTTTCTTCTGTGGGGAAGTTTCAGACTTTCTGGGGGCAAACGGCCTTTACGGCAATCCGAACCCCCAAAACCCCACAAAACCCAGACGCCCAACCCCCAACCCCCCCCTGCCCCCCAACACCCTGAAACCCCAAAAATGACCTGCTCCCCAGCCCAAGCCCAAAACCCTCAACTTTAAACCCTTGTAAGCCCGAAATTCACACCCTAAACCTTGCAGGATGCCCAGTAGTACCCTTCTTCCCTTTTCGGTAGGTTTAGGTTCCCTCATAAACCCCTTTAAGCAAGAAAGGGCACCCTTTTTCATCCTAGGTTACTGGGCAACCTAGTTACAAAACATGCCTATCCCTTAAAAAACCCAAGGCATCCGTCGGGCCTGAGCCCTGTAAACCCGAATAAGAGTTTAGGGAAGCGTCTTCGGGTTTTGTCGGGTTTAGGGGTCTGGGGTTTAGTTTCGGGGTAAACCCTAAACCCTAGATTATGAACCCCAAACCCCAAACCCCAAACCCCAAACCCCAAACCCCAAACCCCAAACCCCAAACCCCAAACCCCAAACCCCAAACCCCAAACCCTAAACCCTAAACCCTAAACCCTAAACCCTAACCCTCCATAGGGTTTGAGGGAGTTCGCAGGATCAACTCCATGCTGCGCAACGAAGCAGGTGCTGCCCCAAGTGCGGCCGCGTCATCGAGCCACTTAGCGGCAGTAGTGGAGTAGTTCTTAGAATTTGTGGCTTCTTTTTTGGTGGGTTTAGGGTTTAGGGCTTAGGGATTAGGGTTTAGGGTGTAGGGTTTAGGGTTTAGGGATTTGTAATTTAGGGTCCTTCTTGGGTCCTGCATCATACGCACCCCCTACAGGGACCCTGATTTGAGAGAACTGCCCAATGGAGGAGAATTTAATTTTCAGTTTGCAGGCTTGGGTTGAGGGTTTGGGGCGCTTAGGGCCCTAAACCCTAAACTCGAAACCCTAAACCCTAAAGCCTGAAACCTAAACCCGAAACCCTCAACCCCAAGTAGGAACTTGCAGATGCAGGTTGAGGGTTCAGAGTCTTAGGGTCTGGGTAGGTTTCTAGAATTTAATCTTAAAGGAGGGGGGATGGAGGGTTTAAACCCTAAACCCTAAACCCTAAACCCTAAACCCTAAACCCTAAACCCTAAACCCAAGATCCCCTGATACTCCCTACTAAGGCTCCCCAAGCTTCCCGAAGGTTCCCTAGGCACCGAATATGGGGGTCGGAACCATTACGAATAGTATTCCCTGATGGTCCCTTTATAGTATCACAATAAGAACCAACAAAACCCTATTCTAGTTACTAAGGCCTCTATATTTTACCCGCCCCCCCCCCCCCCCGCCCCCCCCCCCCCCCCCCCCCCCCCCCCCCCCCACCCCCCCCCCCCCGCCCCCCCCCCCCCCCCCCCCCGCCCCCCCCCCCCGCCCCCCCCCCCCGCCCCCCCCCCCCCCCCCCCCCCGCCCCCCCCCGCCCCCCCCCCGCCCCCCCCCCGCCCCCCCCCCCGCCCCCCCCCGCCCCCCCCCCCCCCCGCCCCTTCCCCCATGAACCCTCCCTCCCTTAAGACCCTATAATGAATTAGGGCGGGTTTGGGGGGCTTAGGGTTTAGGGTTTAGGGTTTAGGGTTTAGGGTTTAGGGTTTAGGGTTTACGCCGGAGGCCGAGCGGCGACGGCTCGCATGAACAATGATCTATAACCCTAAACCCTAACCCTAAACCCGATCCCTAAACCGGAAACCCTAAACCCTAAACCCTAAACCCTAAACCCTAAACCCTAAACCCTAAACCCTAAACCCTAAACCTGGGTTCAGGGTATAGGGCTTAGGGAGGTTTTTTGGGGTATTGAGAGTGGCCTTGACATCTTTTCCCGAATGTTGAACCTGCCCACGAAGTATAGAGGGTTCCGAACATTACGGAATGCTTGGAGGTTCGTGGGTAGCCAAGTAGGGTTAAAAACGTGGTGGAAAGGGTAACTTAAGCAGGGTTGAAAGTAGGGTTATAAAGAGTTTCAAGTATGGTTCTAAGAATGGAAGGGATAGTTGCAGCCCTGTGTCCGGGACCAGGAAGAATGATGGCTGCGATCAGATGGAGTGCGGACGTCATGCACACGAGGCTACGGGTTTTCCGCACCATGGGAGGATCTCGCACAACTGGGGGAACCCCAATTTCCCTTGCACCCGTTTAGGGCCCAAGTATATACTATGTGTACGTGGACCCTGGGCCCCCCGCCCCTCCCCCGCCCTCAACATGCCATTATCCTTTTTCTAGGGACCCCTCAACAGGGTATATACACCTGTTTTGGCACACACACACACACACCCTGCTTTTGGTCATTTGCCATCGATGGCCAGGGCCAATGCTAAAAATCTACAGGTAAAGCTTACAAAGAAAGCTGACCTTCCTGGTTCTCAATGGCGTTTGTCCTCTGGGGAAGAAGGCGGAAACCCCGTGACTCAAAACCTTAAACCCTAAACCCTAAACCCTAAACCGTAAGCCCTAAGCCCTAAGCCCTAAGCCCTAAACCCTAAACCCTAAACCCCAATCCCTAAACCCTAAACCCTAAACCCTAAACCCTAAACCCTAAGCCCTAAACCCTAAACCCTAAACCCTAAACCCTAAACCCTAAACCCTAGCATACCAAGAGACTCACCATATGCTTGCTGATCGAAGTCCGTGCGGTTGGCCACCCCTAGCTCTCCAAACAGCCCTAAACCTTAAGATGCATTGGGTTTAAGGGGGTTTAGGGTTTAGGGTTTAGGGTTTTAGAGTTTAGGGTTTAGGTTTAGGGTTTTTAAGGGGGTTTACGAAAATAGGGGACCCCTAGAATAGACACAAAGTAGGATTCCCTTGTAATGCGGACCCTAAGAAGGTACCCCCAATGTCGGGAAACCACCATAAGGCTTCACAGGCTTTAGGGTCTAGGCTTCAGGAAAGCATCTTACTTGAAGGTTCAGGGTACTGATTTACCAATTATCACAGTACTTAGAACCCAAATTACTTAAGTGGCTTTTACGTTGGTTGTAAGTACAGTTACCATTGGTTAATAAGTACCCTGAGCCTCCAAGTAGGGTTTTGTGTCATGCTGCAGCAGTGAGTTTGTTTAGGATCAAAGATCTTCAGACGGGAGGACTTGTGGTTCATATGAAGTGGGGTATATATCTCTTGTACCCCAAAAGGACACCAGGTATATACACTCACCAATATTTAAAAGGAACCTTATGTACACTCACCAATAACAGTAATAGAAACCCTGCTTCATATAGGGAGTTTCAAGGGCTTAGTCTAGGCCCATGCCATAGACCCCTTCTACAACCCTTTGTGCCCGCTTTTTGAGCTCCTTTCCTGAAGTCGTCCTATATTGTAGGGTTCGTCCGTTGTGCGTAAGATTGTGGGTGAACAGTTTCGGAGTGCTTTAGTAGCTTCGAGGCTTCGAGCTCTAAAACCCTAAGATGTTTTTGTTAGATCATTGCAGTATGCATTGTGGTCATATGATTTATGGATGGCGTTATACAAGCTTATTACACTATTCCTAAACCCTAAACCCTACATGCACCCTAACCCTAGAAACCCTAAATGCACCCTAACCCTATATGCCCTAGATACGGCCTAACCCTTTTTCCCCTAAATACACCCTAACCCTATAAACCCTAACCAAACTATAAACCCCAAACCTTGAGATGTTAGTACCCCCCCCCCCCCATTATCATCCCTATCAAGGGCTGTTAGCATCAGGGGGAACATCCCAACCCTGAACCCTACACCCTAAGCCCTACGCCCTAAGCCCAAAGCCCAAAGCCCAAAGCCCAAAGCCCTAAACCCTAAACCCTAAACCCTACACCCTAAGCCCTAAGCCCTAAACCCTAAACCCTAACCCTTATCCTAAAGACACCCTGAACCCGAAGCCGCCAGGCGGCAGTTCATCGGGAGGGCTGCGGCCACGTCTTCGCCTGGTCCCAGGCCAGGCCTTTCCAGCCGACTCAGGAGGAGCCTCCGGGAGAGAAGTGCCGGGTTTCGGGTTGAGGGTTTAGGGTCTAGGGTTTAGGGTTTAGGGTTTAGGGTTTAGGGTTTAGGGTTTAGGGTTTAGGGTTTAGGGTTTAGGGTTTAGGGTTTAGGGTTTAGGGTTTAGGGTTAGTTACCACGCGCCGCCGCAGATCTTGCAGCCAAAGTCAATTGATCCCGAGCTGCAAGCCCTAAACCCCGAAGGTTTTTGGGAGGATTGAGGGTTTAAAGTTTTTGGGAGTTTTGTGATTTCGGCATAGGGCTATGTGTGTTCGGCCTCTTCCGCACACGCGGCCACTGGCCATGATCCATCCCCGAGTGCAGCAACACCCGATGTGGCCCCCCAAGCCTAAAGCAGCGAGCTTGTCCGAAACCTAAACGAAACCCTACACCTTAAGCTTAAACTCTATGACATGGTTTAACCTCAAAGCCTTCAACCCAAAGCCCCGAACCCGGGACCCCAAACCCTCTGCCCTAAACCCGAAACCCTAAACCCTAAACATCCAATATGCAGGAGACCAGACAAGATCCGGGGTTTTCAGCTTTCCAGGCAGGAGCGCTGCATGTCTCACGAGTCTCTCGATCCCTCTCCTGGCCCATTATTCTTTGTTATATAGTACATATTTTGTACTATATACGATATATAACATATACAAAATGTATGTGTGTATACATATATATATATATATGCGTATATGTATATACAAGTTCCTTTATAACTTTGGGCATTCAGGGTTTAGGCTTATTAAGGTTTGGGCTTAGTACCTTATGCTCTTTGAGGTTTGAGGGCTTGGTGACTCCACAACCCACCCTACACCCTAAACCGCTTCGTTGTCTGGCAGAGGGTATTTCCAGCCGCGCTCTGAACACGATAGGGTTCGTAAATTAGGTTTTTTGAGGCCCTTCTGATACTGGTCTTCCTTTGGAGAATGTTAATTTAAACCAGTTTGATAGGACAAATGTTAAATGCCACAGTAGCCTTAATTTTAATTCATTCTGGTAACTTAAGTTCTTAAACCCTACACCCTAAACCCAGAATAACAAGGGACGGGCATAGGACCAGCACCCTACTCGTAAACCTTCCAGAAGCCCTCAATGCTGCGCGCGCCCCAAAAATGCTGCGACCGCGCCCGATGTGTAGAAAAAGGGTTTAGGGTTCAGGGTCTAGGGCGTCATGACGGAAGGTTGAGGGCTTTGGGCGACGGATTTAAATGCAAGTTTGGGGTTTCGGGTTATATCACACGTATACAATATTGCAACACCGAGCTCACCTCATATGCAGATACACATTAAATCACAGTGAAAGCGAAGTGTCGACTGCCCTCATTAGGCTCAACACTCACGCCCTTTTAACACAGTTTCGATTCCTCACTCGCAGCCTCCTGCCTTATTTTGCGCTTGGCACCGGCGAGCACAAAGGAAAGAGCTGTTCAGAGGGGCCTGCCCACGATTGCGGCCTTTTGAAAAGGAGGCACGAAATAGAGACAGAGCCCCCAAGCCCTAAACTCATTCCCTGAACTCTAAACCCTGACTTCCCTACCCTACAATTTGTTGATGTAGGCCTTGAGCTTCAAGAGGCTGCGTTGGCGTTTCATCGATTTGTTCAAGCACCTTGAACGCTGAAGCTCTACTCTCCTGGAGCTCTTGACCTCGGGCTACGACCTTGAAACCCTAAAGAACCGAAGACCCTAAAGCCCTAAGCCCGAAACCCCGAACCCTAAACCCTAAACCCTAAACCCTAAACCCTAAACCCTAAACCCTAAGCCCTATACCTCAAGCAGGCCTGGCTGATGCGCACAGAGCCCTGGTCCTTGCCGGGAGCCGTCGCTGCGACGGAAGCAGCCCTTGCCGGTCTCAGCCGCTCCGGCTTAGTCTGGCTGGTTCTTAGTAGGGTTTAGGGTTTAGGGTTTAGGGTTTAGGGTTTCGGGTTTGGGGTCTATAGGGTTTAAGTTTAGGGTTTGGGGTTTAGGGTTCAGGGTTTAGGGTTTAGGGTTTAGGGTTTAGGGTTTACGGTTTGGGGTTTGGGGTTTGGGGTTTGGGGTTTGGGGTTTAGGGCGCAGGGTTTAGGGTTTCGGGTTACTCGCCCCACGAGTACTCAGGTGAGCTGGATCGACGCTACGCCGTGGCGAATGCTTGTGCCTGGGCGTTTCGCTGTAAGCCCTAAGCATTCTGGGGTTTTGGGTTTAGGGTTTGGGGTTCAGGGTCTAGGGTTTAGGGCATACACCTAGCATCTTCTGGCTTATGATAATATACTTTTGAAGTTACTTCTGTTAACCCAAAGCCGCTAACTTGCGCCCTCGCGGTCTCGCAGACCGTAAGAAACCCTATGTTCCCAAAGCTCCCTAAGCCCCTAAGAGCCTGGGGTTCTTCGTCGGGAATTTGGGAATGAGGTACCTGACATCATCCGCCGAACGAACCCCTGAACCCTAAACTCTAAACCCTAAATCCAAAACCTTACTCAATCCTGAACTAGGGTTCTAGGGTGATAGGGCTTAGGGTCTAGTCTAGAGTTATAGGGTGTAGGGTTGTAGGGTTCAGGGTTCACCCTAAACCCTCAACCCCAAGCCCAACTCCTGCTGAGCCCCTAACGCCATCCTCACCCAGACCTGGGATGATCCAAAAATTAGAACCCCCAAATAGTAGGGTTCCTAAGGACCCTCAAAGGGATATATGTTTTGGATCCTCCCAGGGGTCGTCCTCAGACTTGCTGTCGGTTAGTAGGGAATGGGGGGAATGAGGTACGCTGTATAATCCCTTAAGGGGTATATACACAGGGGATGTAGGGTAAACCCTAAACCCTAAACCCTAAACCCTAAACCCTAAGCCCTAAACCCTAAACCCTAAACCCTAAACCTTATTCCCTACTAACCCACAGCAAGCACAGGTGCTTGCAGCTTCGTGAAGCAAGGAAAGGCCCATCGCGACTTGGCGCAGGCGGTCTGCAGCCTCTGCTGGTGCCTGATGTTCAGGAGTTTAGGGCTTAGGGTTTAGGTTTAGGGTTAAGGGTTTAGGGCTCTAAAAAGTGCGGGTTTAGGGGCTTCCTTACGGCCCTAGGGTTCTGCATTTCAGGGTTTTGAAGTTTGGATTCCCAAACCCTAAACCCTAAACACAATTTGGGGCTTAGGGTTACGTAGGTCTATATTAACTCCCCGAAGCCCCGGAATCCCCCTCCCCCCCCCCCAAAAAAAAAAAAAAAAAAAACACCAACCAAACCCCTGCAGCCCCAGAGGGTTCAGGGTTTCGGGTTTAGAGTTTAGGGTTAGGGTTTAGGGGTTGTAGGCTGTCGGGCCGCAGGCGCTGCTCTCGGAATCCCCGGACGCCAATGCCTTGCGCGCCGCCTGCGGCCTTGGCGACGCGCGCCTGGCGAAAGCCAATCGACCTGGAAGACTCCAGGTTTTAGGGTTTAGGGTTTAGGGTTTAGGGTTCTTGATAGCTGGGTTAAGGTTTAGGGAGGGTTTAGGGTTTAGGGAATAAGGTACCTTGTTTTCCTTTATATACCCTTTTTCAGGATTCTATATGGTGGGGTTTGGGGTTCAGGCTCGGATGTTTTGGGGTTTGGGCATTGTGAGGGTAGCGCTTTCAAGTTTGAGGTTTATGGTTGACAGGTTCGAGTTTCGGGTTTGGGATTTTGTTGAAATCACGATTGTAGGATTTGGTGCCACATCAGTTTTGGTTAAGGTTTTGCTCTTTGTGAGATTACGGTTCGTGGTTTTTGCTACTTGAAGTTCAGGTTGAGGTGTCTAGTCCATGATACGCTGCGGGATCAGGGGTCAGCTTGCAAGGGTGAGAGGCGCGAATTCTGAGGGTGTGGGATATAGGTTTGGGAGTGTGGGGTTTCGGAAGCTCACCACTCAGGATCTTCTGTGTAGGGTTTAGGGTTTAGGGCCTTAGGGTGTAGGGTTTAGGGTTTAGGGTTTTGGGAGGGCGTTCCGGGGTCTTTGACACCCTGGACCACTGCGCCCGAGGTGGTGGCCGTGCTTTGCGACTTATCCGTGCTGCCGGATTCCAAAAGCCTGGCCGCGTCGGTCATGGTGGGTGGCGACAGTTGGGAAGAAGCAGGCGCACGCTCTTTGGGTCAGTGCTTGCCCCTTTTGGGGCGTGATTGACGGGGTAGTTTGAGCATGATTATTGGAATATTGAGTGTTTACCGCCCATGGTCCCTACACAGCACCGGTACAGTTTTTGCGGTTTGTGGGGCTTCTGGGGTTTGTAAAGCTTAGATGGGGGGGCAAAGCCTTTATGAGGCTTATAAGCTTGGCTTGCAGAGCTTGTAGATGCTTGTAGGGCTTCTACAGGGTTTCGGGGGCTTAGGACACTTGAAGGTACACCCGGAGCTACAGGGTCACTGCTTGTTTTGCATAGGGGCCCGTGACTTTACATCTTGGACCCCAACAGAAGCTCCCCCATCCCACTGCCCCTTTGTGCGCAGACCCTGAAAGCACTGTAAGCCTGGAACCCCAACGGAGCTCAGCCCCTAAACTGTAAACCCTATACCCTAAACCCCAAAGCCCTAAACCCTAAGCACAAAAACCTTAAGCCGCCATGGCCAGGTGCTGCCGCACGCGAGGCGCTTGGCGAGGGCTTCAAGGTTGAGGTAGGGTTTAGGGTTTACGGTTTAGGGTTTAGGGTTTAGGGTTTAGGGTTTAGGTTTTAGGGTTTAGGGTTTAGGGCGTAGGAGGGTTTAGGGTTTACTTGGTAGCCCAGTGGTACCCTTGACTTTCTTTTTTTGCGGTTCCGGCTTCCCTTATCAAGTCGCCAACCCAAAGAAGGGTGCCCTTACCACAACATGGTTGCTGGGCCCTAAACCCTAGACCCTAAACCCTAAACCATAACCCCAAAGGCTACCAAGTTGAAGCGTAAGGGGCGTCAGGATGCTTGAAGGAGTTTTAGGTGGGGTTGCTTTGCATAAAGAGGGGGAGGGGGTGAGGGTTTAACTTTTGCTTGGGGTTTACGGTTTATTCTCGAGCCCTGCCTTGCCAAAGAAACACCGGAGAATGCCAGGCATACGATTTTCATGGCTTAACTGCTTGAGGGTTTAGGGTTTAGGGTTTGGGGTTTAGGGTTTAGGGTTTAGGGTTTAGGGTTTGAGGTTTAGGGTTGCTGAGATCTACATCTGCACTCTTCCTTTCGAGCCGTGGCCCGCCGATTCCAGTTGACACCCCGCACCCTCAACCCCAAACAGTTTGGTTTGGGGTTTAGGGTTTAGGGTTTAGGGTCTAGGGTCTAGGGTCTAGGGTCTAGGGTCTAGGGTCTAGGGTCTGGGGTCTAGGGTTTAGGGTTAGGGTTTAGGATTTAGGGTTTAGGGTTTAGTGTTTAGGGTTTAGGGTTTAGGGTTTAGGGTTTAGGGTCTAGGGTTTAGGGTTTAGGGTTTAGGGATTAGGGAGCCGAATCAACAATGTAAGCAGAAACCCTAAGTCTCCAACCTTTGTCTGCCTGAAGTTGCGCACCGTTTCTTGAGTTACCAGACTTTAAAAAAATGTTCAAGCCGTCCTTCCACAAGTACACCCGGCAACTATACCCCCCCTTGGGAACCCTAAACCCTAAACCCTAAACTTCAAACCCTAAACCCTAAACCCTAAACCCTAAAACATAACCCAAGAGGATATTAAGAAATATGTTTTTTATTAAGGTTCTAAGGGGAGTATAGGCAATATGAGCCCTCAATACTGAAAGGCTTCGATGTTCCATGCAAGTACCACAGTAGAGATTTGAGCAGTATAGAGTATCTGGGTTTTGGAGTAGTATACTTTAATACTTTGTTTTTGGTTCTGGGTTCCTTTGATAGCTACTTATACCTAGAAAGTATGTACTTTTTGTTCTCAGGGTCTACTCCAAAGCTGGGGTATACAAGATCACCATTTCAGTCCCTCCCAAGCCTATACACTCCAAATCCTAAACCCCAAACAAGGCCCACCACTTGCCTGAACCCTAAACCCTAAACCCTAAACCCTAAACCCTAAACCCTAAACCCTAAACCCTAAACCCTCAACCCTAAACCCTAAACCCTAAACCCTAAACCCTAAACCGGCTGCAGGAAGGACCACGCAAACTTCGCAACGCCCTGGTCAACTTGCCTCGTGGCCTCCGGTTTACCTTGTTAGGGCTGTCGAGGGGTTCACGGTCGGGATTTATCAACCCTTTACGCCCTAAACCCTGAACCCTGAACCCTGAACCCTGAATCTGAACCCTAAACCCTAAACCCCAACCCCAAACCCCTACACCCTAAACCCTAACCCTGGGATACTTGGGCCTCGAATTGACTGTCGGTTTCGAGGTTAGGCAGCTGCGGCCTGATAAACTGAGCGCCATGAGGCCAAAAAATCACGACAAAAACTCCTTGAAGCCCTAGCCACTAAGTCCTAAGCCCCAAAAAAAACTGAGCCCTAAGCCATAACATCCGCAAACCCTTAGGTTCAGGGTGAACCTTGAGATTTGAAACCCCAAACCCCAAAACCCCTCGACAACTCCAAGACTCGAAACCTTCAACGCCTCACCAAACATCCTCCGAAACCGAAGCCTTTTCAATCGTTAAACCCCTTTCGTCCTGCAAACCTCTCAACCTTAAAACCCTTACAAATCGCTTAACCCTTTAAGCTTTGCAACCCTAAACCTTAATTCTAAACCCTAAACCCTAAGCCCTAAGCCCTAAGCCCTAAGCCCTAAGCCCTAAACAGCGCTGAACCCCAAACAGGGGCAGCTCTGGTTTCCCTGTGAGGTTGGTCACCGTGGTCGGCTCGCCAGACAACAACCACCTGTCCATGCTGCTGTTGGACCGTTGAGGGTTTAGGGTTTAGGGTTTAGGGTTTCGGGTTTGGGGTTTGGGGTTTAGGGTTTAGGGTTTAGGGTTTGGGGTTTGGGGTTTAGGGTTTAGGGTTTAGGGCTAGGGCTTGCTGCTGTTGGACCGCCGGGTGTTGGTTTCGAGTTTCGGGTTTAGGGTTTAGGGCTAGTTTAGGGTTTATCGTCTAGGGCATAGACCCCACCAGCCCCTAAAATCCCGATAAAACCCTACAAGGCATAAAACCCTCTCAGACAAGCCTCTTGAAACCCTCAACCCTGAACCCTAAACCCTAGAACCTAAACCCTAAACCGACTCAACCCTAAACCCTAAACCCTAAACCCTAAACCCTAAACCCTAAACCCTAAACCCTAAACCCTAAACCCTAAACCCTAAACCCTAAACCCTAAACCCTAACCCTACTATCAATATGGGAAGCCGAATCCCACTGGCACCCGTGCCGGTAGCTGCTTCCACTCCGCCTCAGGCGGCATGTCGACCATCTATGTCTTTGAATGGGTGCACGGCACAAGGGTGGAGATGCTCTATGTGCAAACGGAGACAGGCGCAAGCCGATTCCGGAGACGCACTAGGAGGGGCAATGTGGTGACGGAGACCTGTCCTGGCAGCTGTGGCCTTCTGCCGGGCCCAGATGGCAGAGTCGCCATCGTCCAACTGACAGACTGGGCGCGCTGCCACGTTGCCATGCCCAACTTAGGTCATAAGCCCCTTAGTTCTAGTTAGTATTTAGGGTGTAGGGTTTAGGGTTTAGGGTTTAGGAACCTTAATCTTATTCCCCTATATATATATATATATATATATATTTATTTATTTATATTTATATTTATATTTATATTTATATTTATATTTATATTTATATTTATATTTATATTTATATTTATATTTATATTTATATTTATATTTATATTTATATTTATATTTATTTATTTAACCCCGAAAAAAGGCCCCTCCTTGTAGGGTCTGTCCCGGAGAGACCATGGCTGCCAGAGTGAGGCAGGGCAGGGCTCAAGTGCAGGGTTCTGGGCTTTACAGCACCCTAAACCGTAAACTGAAGTCGGTGTAGGGTTTAGGGTTTAGGGTTTAGGGTTTAGGGTTTAGGGTTTAGGGTTTAGGGTTTAGGGTTTAGGGTTTAGGGTTTAGGGTTTAGGGTTTAGGACCAACCTTGCGGAGCGGAGCACCCACAAAGGGAAACCTGTAGCTATGGGGAATTCCCCAAATTGGCTCTTGGGTTTCTTTGTCGGAGATCCTGTATACGAGGAATAGGCAACCCTAAACCCTCAACCCTCAACCCTCAACACTCAGCCCTAAGCCCTCAGCCCTCAGCCCTCAGCCCTAGACTTAAAGAACCTTAACATCCCTAAGGTCTAAACCCTACACCCTAAAGACTGAATCCTAAACATCCCTAAGCCTCATACCCTAGACCCTAAGCCCTAAACCCCAAACCCTAAACCCTAAACCCTAAACCCTAAACCCTAAACCCTAAACCCTAAACCCTAACCCTAAGCTCTGAATCCTCAACGTCCCTCAGCCCAAAAAACCCTGCAGGACCCCTTGGCCATGGTGCGCAGCTACCCAGTGGGCTTCGTCTACGGTGCTATGCCCGGACCGGAAGGCCCATCTACGGGTCTGTTAGTGGTTTAGGGTTTAGGGTTTAGGGCTTGGGGTTTAGGGTTTAGGGTTAGCGGGCGTTACAAGTTTTACGGGGTTTTTGGGGCTGCAGGGGGTTTTCGGGGTTTTAGAGGCTTGAGGGCTTTTCTTTTCTTTTTTTTTTTTTTTTGGGGGGGGGGGGGGGGGGGGGCGGTTTAGGGGCTTTCGGGGTTTTTGGGGCTGTAGGGCTTTTAGGGGTTTTAGGGGTTTGGGGGGTTTTAGGGATTATAGGGGTTTTAGGAGTTTAAGAGGTTGTAGGTGTTTAGGGTGTCAGGCTGGGTATAGGCCTCTTACTGAACCCTTTTCTACTTGCAGTTACAACACAGCCACTCGTCCTACGTCCCTCAGTATGGATATCAGCTATCGTCAGGTTAAAGCCCCTAAACCCTAAACCCAAAACCCCCAAACCCTAAACCCCAAACCCCAAGCCCCAAACCCTAAACCCTAAACCCCAAACCCTAAATCCCAAACCCGAAAGGGTACTCGGGGTTTAGGGTTGGGTGCTTCCTGGCCTGGAGGCTACCACTTTGACTGCGGATGCGTCCTGGAGCCCTGGTGAGCACTTAACGTACTGATTTTAGGGTTTAGGGTTTGGGGTTTGGGGTTTAGGGTTTAGGGCTTAGGGTTTAGGTTTAGGTTTTGGGGTTTGGGGTTCTGGGTTTAGGGTTTAGGGTTAGAGGCGAAAATTGCTGAGCCTGTGGGTTTAGGGTTTAGGGTTTAGGGTTTAGGGTTTAGGGTTTAGGGTTTAGGGTTTAGGGTTTAGGGTTTAGGGTTTAGGGTTTAGGGTTCAGGTTGATGGTTGTGGGTTGAGGGTTGAGGGTGGGTGAACCCTAAACCTATATAAGCCCAAGCTGATGCAGTGGGGCGAGGGGCTGGGATCTAGACTCCTGGAGGAGTAAAGCAACCGACGCCCCAGCCTACGCCAGCTCATATGATATTCATACAGGTTCATGCGCATTCAGAACCCTAAACCCTAAACTCTAAACCCTAAACCCTAAACCTAAACCCTAAACCCTAAACCCTAAACCCTAAACCCTAAACCCTAAACCCTAAACCCTAAACCCTAAACCCAGTGAATGTGCATGGCCCACTTGGCTCGGGTTCTTGTCGTGAACACAAAACCCCAAACCATCAACCTCGAAGCCCCAACTTGAAACCCTAAACCTCAAGGGTTGGGGTTTAGGGTCTAGGGCTTAGGCCGAACGGAAGCGCGGCTTTGTGAGGGAGGCTTAGTCTGCAACCTAAACCCTAAACCCGAAACCCTAAACCCTAAACCCAGGTTCACCCCAAGACCGCACCTTATAGTAAGGACCTTATAGTATAGGACCCCAAAAGGTGCCCCCCCCCCCATTTCGGAAACCCCCGCATGTACTTGCTGCAGGGTGACTTTTGACGAACGTGATATGCAACGCTTCATTCACTGGATCCCTTGCGACACTCGCGGTCAGCTCCCTGATTTTTCAAGGCTTAGGGTTTGGGGTTTGGGGTTTAGGGTTTAGGGTTTAGGGTTTGGGGTTTAGGGTTTAGGGTTTGAGGGGTGTTGCCACGAAGGACCACTCCGGCCGCACCGCGCAGACGAGGCCGCCACTGGACAACAGGCGGATGGGAGAACGGGAGGAGTCCCCTTGAAGGGTTTAGGAGTTTAGGGGTTTAGGGGTTTAGGGGTTTAGGGTTTAGGGGTTTAGGGGTTTAGGGTTTAGGGTTTAGGGTGTTCCCCCTTATACTAACAGTCCTTAATAGGGATTATCATAGGCATTACTATAATCTCTATTCAGGACTGTTAGTATGAGGGGGAACAGCTCAAGGTTTAGATTACGGTTTAGGCATGTAGGGATGTAGGGAGTAGGGTGTAGAGTTTAGAGTTTAGAGTTGGAGGCTACGTATAGGGTTCAGAGTTTAGTCTAGAGTCTAGAGTTTATAACCTGTTGGGTTTCATGTGGGTTTAGGGAAGGCTCTAGCGTGGTTCCAGCAAGAGGGTTTAGGGATTAAGGTTTTAGGCCAAAGTTCCAGTGACAACACATGTATTATTCACTGGAAAATGCAATGAACATCAAGTGCGATTTGCGTGATGACCCCCCTGGTTGGGATTCAACATAGCATCGAACATGTAGCACGAGCAGCTGCAGCATTGAGGGTTGATGCTGCGGGTTGGAGCACCATATCGCGCCTACACGTATGACACATTCTTCAATAACCCTAAACCCCCCTAAACCCTAAACCCAAATGTTTCCCTTTGGTGCCGCCAGAACACCACTCCTTGGCTCCCTCTTCCCAGGAGCGTTTACATTCCTGAACTTCACCACGGAAACTAAGTTCACCCTGCAAAACAAACCTTAAATCCCCTAAACCCTAAACCCTAAACCCTCAAAACAACACAAGCTTTAGGCCCTGAACCCTATTAACTACTAAACCCTAGGCCCCCTGAAGCTCCGCCGAACCCTATGAAGCCCTAAGCCGGGAGCCGAACAAGCACTCTAGGCTGCTCAGCAGTGTCTCTTTAGTGTTTTGGGTTCTGGTGGGTTCCCTATATCAGGTAAGTAGCCCAGAAAGTATGTACCTTTTTCCCTGGGTCACTGAGAACCTAAGCACTTGACTTTGGACTCACATATACCTTATACAGTCCCTCTGCAACTAAGTAGCCTCCAACCAAACCTCTAAAGAGCCCCTAAGGTCCCTTGTAAGGGTCCCTCCTTTAGTCCCTTGATTGACTATCCCTAAGCCCTAAACCCTAAACCTAAACCCCAAAAACCCTAAACCCAAAAAACCCTAAACCCTAAAACCCTAAAACCCTAAACCCTAAACCACGGAAAATCTAAGCACTTGACTTAGACCGGTACAGGCACCTCCACTTTGTGAACTTCTGCAGCTGGGCCATGCTGGCTTTGGGGCTGCTGGTCTTTCCGGAGAACTGTACCTCGGAGCATGACGATCTGGGGCTTTTACGTATAGGGCTAAGCCCTAAACCCGAAACCCTAGAGCCTAAACCCTAAACCCTAAACCCTAAACCCTGAACCCTCTAAAATCTAAACCCGATTTGGAGTTTTAGGTCCAGTGTTCAGGGTCTAAGGTTCGGGGACGGTAGGACTTGGAATTTCAGAATAGCTCGGGGCTTGATTGCAGCCACCTTATCCTGTCCACGGCAGTTCGTTTCGAATGGAACGCAAGCAAGTCTATACCCTTAACCCGAAGCCCTAAACCCTAAACCCCTAAACCCTAACCCCTAAACCCCCTAAACCCCCTAAACCCTCCTCTAGAAATCGTGGCTTTTCAGAATCCTTCAAACCCTATGGACCGTGAGTCCTGAGTCCGTCCTCAAGGTCCCAGCAGCTCTCTGAGCCCAAGCGCACAAGCTCATGATGTAGACTTCGCCCTCGGTGTGAATTAAACCCTGAACCCTAAACCCTAAACCCTAAACTCCCAACCCCCTAAACCGTAAACCCTAAACCCTAAACACCTTCAAACCTAAACCCTAAACCCCCTAGTTGGTCTCCACACATCCTGGCCCGTGCGCCATCCCAGGCACTGAGATTGACAAGGCAGCGTGCCCCTTGCGCTTGGAGTGTAGACCCTGAACCCGGGCTTACGGCTGATGGTTTAGGCTCTAGGGTCTTGGCAGGTTGGTTCCCTCCTGAGATCCTTTGATGTCCTGGCGCTGGTGAAAACCCAGAAGCTCCCATAAAAATGCAAAAGTATACAAAATGATCTAAAACAAAGTATACATAAATCAAAATTTGGTTATACCCTAAGCATAGCCTTCAACCTCGAACCCTACCCCTTTAACCCCGAAGCTCCATGTACGGCCCAACTGTTCAGCCCCCATTGTAAATCCTACAAAGTCCCCTAAACCCTAAACCCCTAAACCCCTAAACCCTAAACCCTAAACCCCTAAACCCCTAAACCCCTAAACCCCTAAACCCCTAAACCCCTAAACCCCTAAACCCCTAAAACCCTAAACCCTAAACCCTAAACCACCTCAAAGTCGGTGGAGGTCCTGTCAGCTCGGTACGTCAATGAGGTCGACCCACGCCAAGGCCCATCACTTTGAGTTGTGTTTCTTCGGAGGGCTTGGGGTCTGGGAGCTGGGTGGGGTGAGGGTTTAGGGTTTAGGGTTTTGGGTTTTGGGTTTAGGGTTTAGGATTTAGGGTTTAGGATTTAGGGTTTAGGGTTTAGGGTTTTAGGTTTTAGGGTGAAACGAAACCCGAAACCCCTGAACCCTTTACTTGGGGGGGAGGCGGGGGGGAGAGGGAGAGGACGCGGAAGATTTTTGGGCGTGAAGGGTTTGCTCCAAGCCGAATCAGGCCGAGTCGAACTTGACGACTCTGAGAAACCCTAAACCCTAAACCCTAAACCCTAAACCCTAAACCCTAAACCCTAAACCCTAAACCCTAAACCCTAAACCCCTACACCCTAAACCACGTCATTTGGGTGCAACCAAAAGAGTCTCAACCTGAGCCTTGCTGAACCCTTGACCCTAAACCCTAAACCCTAAACCCTAAACCCGAAACCCGAAACCCTAAACCCTAAACCCTAAACCCTAAACCCTAAACCCTAAACCCTAAACCCTAAACCCCAAACCCTAAACCCTAAGGCCAAGACATGGCAGAGATGGCCCGCAGCTACGCCATGAACTTCGCGGTGCGTTGTTTCGCAACTTTGCTTGCGGTTTAGGGTTTAGGGTTTAGGGTTTAGGGTTTTAGGGTTTAGGGTTTAGGGTTTAGGGTTTAGGGTTTAGGGTTTGGGGTTTAGGGTTTGGGGTTTGGGGTTTCGGGTTTAGGGTTTAGGGTTTAGGGTCTAGGGTCTAGGGTCTAATTAGGGTCTAGGGTCTAGGGGTTTAGCGGCTTAGGGTCTAAGGGCTACAGGGTTTAGGGTCTGGGGTTTGGGGTCGAGGGTTTAGGGTCTGGGGGTCTAGGGTGTAGGGGTTTAGGGTTAGGTCTAGGACTCAGCGCTGGCTTGCAGAGAGTGACGTCCTTGTCTCCAGAAGATCGCTGCTGCATAAGCAGTCTCAATGGCAGCGTTCTTCGAAAGTTGGCATGAATGGACCATAATAGACCAGAACTCTTCAGCGACTCTCTGCCTGCTCACGCGCGACCGCGCGCTGCGTGCGACCACACATCCGTTTCAGAGACTGTCCCCAGCGCTGCTGAGTGGATGAATAGTGATTGTGGGACCCCTGGTCAAATGTAGTTATCTGGAGCTAAACCCTAAACCCTAAACCCTAAACCCTAAACCCTAAACCCTAAACCCTAAACCGTGCTCCCGAAGCCTCGAGGCAAGAGCGCTAAGAGCGGAGTTCTCTTGTACAATTACCTGCTTTGGACCATGGGATCTCCCTCTCCTTGGCGTTCGTGCCAGGTCAGACCGCTATCCGGACCCTGTAATCAGGGTTGACGGCGTAGGGTTTAGGGTCGAGGACTAGGAGTTCGGGTTTGGAGCTTAGGGTCTTTCACGGGTTCAGGGTTTAGTAATTAGGGTATCGGATTTAGGGTTTAGGGTTTAAGTTTCCGTCCTCGAGATTAGGATTCATGGTTCGGGGTTGATGTGCTATGGGGTTGTTTGGGCTCGGGTTCGCCGGCTTGGGATGAATGTGGGCATTCAAGGTTTAGGTGTAGGGTTTGGGGTTTAGGGTTTAGGGTTTGAGGTTCAGCATTTCAAGTCCAAGCATTCACTAGTCAAGAAATTACTCCAGAAAAATACCCACCCGCCCAAAGAATCCCACAACATGAAAAAACATTTCACTTATGGCACGACTTTGCCCAGTAAAAAAGTGACCTTGCCCAGTAAAAAATTGTCCTTGCCCAGGAAAAGAATGACCTTGCCCGGTAGAAAAAATGACCTTGCCCAGTAAAAAATGACCTTGCCCAGTAAAGAAATGACCTTGCCCAGAAAAAATGACCTTGCCAAGTAACATGTTTACTGGGCAAGGTCATTTGTTTTACTGGTTTTTGGACCGAACGACCTTGCCCAGCAACAAAAATGACCTTGCCCAGTTAAAAAAATGACCTTGGTATTACGCCTCAAAGGGCTTAGGTGTTGATAACCCGAAACCCTAAACCCTAAACCCTAAACCCTTGTTCCACGTTGGCACACCATGGTGTGGTCGGGTTATGAGGGTTTATAGGGTTTCAGGGCTGATGATTGGAAGGAGGGTCTGGAGACCCCCGCGCAGACCCCCTAAACCCTAATCCCTAAACCCTAAACCCCAAACCCCTAACCCCAAACCCCTAAGCATAAGCAAAATCCCGACTGAGGAGTGCGTTTGCCTTCGGCAGGGCCTCTCCGCCGAGGACCGGGGCCTCTGCCACCCGGCCGTTTTGTATAAGGTTTTTTTGGGTTCAGGGTTTAGGGTTTAGGGTTTAGGGTTTATTGAAGTTTATTGTTTAGGGTTTAGGGTGTAGGGTTTAGGGTGTGTCAGGGGAGGGCACGCACTCGGGTGTGAAACACCCCGGGCCGTGCGCTCGTGTTGCCCGTCAACCCACCCCGGCCGCCCAAACTATACTTCATTAGGGTTTAGGGCTTGCTGAATTTTATTTTCTTGTGCGCCGATGCTTGCTTTGATGTTTCTAAAGTTGCGGTGTTAGGGTTTAAGCTGTGGTTGGGGGTAGCTCGGCCGTTGTTGGGCTGTCGGCGTGTCAGGGCCCGTAGCCGAGCCCTCTCGCGGCTCCCGGTCCAGGAATCCAGCCAGCCGGGGAAGGGGGCGCCCGGGACTGGGCGTTCCCCTGTTTAGGATGCCCCTGTCTGGAAGACTTAAGAGGGGTTGCTTTAGCTAAAGGTGGTCTGGGTACGGCCATCCCTTAGCCGAGTACTGATGTTGTCGTTAGGAAGGCCGATGTCCATTGGCCTGTCCAGGACAGGCTTAACCCTCACCTTTCCGTTTCTCTTGTCGCTTGGGTGCTCGAGCTGTAAGGGCATTGGCCGAGCGTTCGGGGTCTGTCGCTCGACGGAAGCGACCCCTCACCTAGTTTAGGGTTTAGGGTTTAGAGTTTGGGGTTTAGGGTTTGGGGTTTGGGGTTTGGGGTCTAGGGTCTAGGGTTTAGGGTTTAGGGTTTAGGGTTTCCGCACACAGTGCACGCCCCAAGCCCTCAAAGGTCCCCAGCAACCCAACAACGCTTTGCAAAGCAAGTCCTACACCCAAAAAACTCCCAAAACGGCCCTTCAGCATCCTAAAGTTCCAAGTTCAATTTCGAACCGAAATACAAATAGAGAGGTGAGGGTTTAGGGTTTAGGGTTTAGGGTTTAGGGCCTCAGGGGCAGGCCTGTGCAAGCTGGAGCTGGGAGAGACCTTGGTTAGTTAGCTCGCAGCCCCAAACCAGTTCGCCAAAAAACCCGCACCAATGTAAGGGAGTTTAGGGTTCAGGGGTTTAGGGTTTATGGGTTTAAGGGTTTAGGCTTTGGGGGTTGAGGTTTGGGCTTGAAGGTTCGGCGTTCCCCAACAAAAGGCTTCGCCCATCTCTTCTACGAGTTTCGCCGTCGGGCTGTGGACGGGTCGGCCGAGTTCGCACGCACCTTCCCGACCGATCAGGCCGGGGGGAAACTCCGGGGGCTAGTTAGGGTTTTGGGTTTTGGGTTTAGGGTTCAGGGTTGAGGGTTTTGGGTTTGGGTTTAGGGTTTTCAGGGCGTGTTTAGGGCTTCGCAGATTCGAGCTAGCAGTATCGACAGCTACAGATTTGTTGGGGTATCAACACACACTGCGTACTCGAACTTCCGCTTTCAAGTTCCCCAGCTCCTACCAGCCCTAAACCCTAAACCCTAAACCCTTAACCCTTAACCCTAAACCCTAAACCCTAAACCCTAAACCCCCAGGATTACCCGAAGTTACAACGGTATGGAATAGCATACAGTTCTGGACTCCTGGTTATGGTGAGATTTTTAAGTTCCTCAGCAGCTGCTCAGAAAGATGCCCCTCTACGTACCTGAACTAAACCCTAAACCCTAAACCCTAAAACTTAACCCTCAGCCTCATCGAAGCTGGCCAGGCCCGGCGCCGATATGAGCAGACTTGGTGCGATCTCGTCGACGGCGTGCTGGGGGTGCCTCGATGGGAACCCTACACCCTAAACCCTAAACACGTAAACCCAAAATCCTAAACCCTAAACCCTAAACCCTAAAACCTAAACCCTAAACCCTAAACCCTAAACCAAGACCCTCAACCCTGTGGAGTTTATGTTAAACCTGGGGGCCTTGAGGGGCTGTCTGCTGTCTTCAGTATAACTCAACGCTGCAGAAAAAAGCTCTGAGAGTCTCAAAGTCTTGAACATGAAGACCTAATCCTTCAATGACGAGAGCCGTACACTCTGTCTGAACCTTGAACCCCTAAACCCTAACCCCGAAACCCTAAACTCTAAACTCTAAAGCCTGATTAAACTCTAAACTCTACACTCTAAACTCTAACCAAAGACCTTGACCGTCAACCGTTCGGCCTTCAAGCTGACACCTTCGACACCAGGGGCTGCGAACGCTACAGCGTGAGGCGACCTCATGTGCAGAGACCCAAGGCGCGACACATTTTGGGCTGCGGGTTCTCTTCTCTGAATCTCGCTTTGTTTTGTTTGTTTGGGGGGGGGGGGGGGTTAAGGCTCGAGTTTTGTTGAGGTCGCACACCTCCAAGCCCTAAACCCTAGGCCCTAAACCCTGAACCAAACCCTAAACCCCAAACCCGAAACCCTAAACCCTAAACCCTAAACCCTAAACAACCAAGGCCGAGACCGAAACCACCATCCCTGCGAGGCCACTTGATGCAGCTGCAAGACTTTCGTGACCGACAGAGCTACATGCAGCGTGCCTTAGCGCGATTGAGTTTAGGGTTTAGGGTTTGGGGTTTGGGGTTTGGGGTTTGGGCTTAGGGTTTAGGGTTTAGGATTTAGGGTTTCACTGTTTACCAACCCCCCCCCAACAAAAGAAATTGAAGCTGTTTTGTTGGTGCAGGGTTGAAGGTACATTCGAAACCCACCCTCTCCCACCATATATAGCCAGTGCGAGGGTTTATAAATCTAGGTTGTTTTAGGAAGGTCCACTTCGGACGTGGTCTCAACTCTCCTAGACCCTAAGCCCTAAGCATCAAACCCTAGACTTCCTCTAAACCCCAAACCCCAAACCCCAAACCCCAAACCCTAAACCCTAAACCCTGAACCCTGAACCCTGAACCCTGAACCCTGAACCCTGAACCCTGAACCCTGAACCCTGAACCCTGAACCCTGAACCCTATGAGCCCCAGAATCCGCTTGAAACTCCACCTGCCACACAAAGGCTTCTTCCACTCCTTCGAGGCTTGCACCCTGGCCCTCCCGGCCGCAGACCAAGCGCTGGGGGGGAAAGCTGGGGGGGAAAGCTGGAGGGGGGTTGGGGATTCCGAGGCTTTGGGTCCAGGGATAGGGCCTAGGGTCTAGGGTTTAGATTTTAGAGGGTAGGGTTTAGGGCTTGAAGTTAGGGCTCGGCGCTGGGGGGGGAAAGCTGGGGGGGGGGGGGGGTTTGGGGATTCCGAGGCTTAGGGTCCAGGGCTAGGTTTAGGGTTTAGGGTTTAGGTTTTGAGGTCTAGGGTCTAGGGTTTAGGGTTTGGGGTTTCGGGTTTAGGGTTTAGGGTTTTGAAGTTAGGGCTCAGTGGGGCCCCCAACCCCCTAAACCCCAACAAAGCTATTACGCTTAGTCTTAGTCCATCTAGCTCCCCATCGAGACCGAGCTGTCGCACGAGGCTTCAGATTTCCGCCGTCCATCCGGGTGAGATGACCACCCCCCCCCCCCCCCCCCCAAGATTCGAGAAGCGGGTTCTTCAGGTTGCCTTACCCTTGGAATATGGCCTTACCCTAAACCCAACCAAAAGCCCTAAGCCCTGAACCCTAATCCCTAAACCCGAAGCCCTTCTACAGCCCTTAAGAACCGGTATAAACGGCCGTGACCTGCGAACTGTCCTACAACCCCCCACATGAGGTGGAGCCGGAGCTTGCGTTCATCACTTTACTCCTGATCCTCGGGCAGGTTTAAGTCTTGAGGTTTGGGGTTTCTGGTTAGTCGCATGCTCTTGGGTTGTTGCAGATACAGTTACGTCCAAGGTGCCAGGTGGGGCACCATATTACTGCCCCTTCTCACTACAGAATAGAAACCTGGAAACGGCCCCATGTCATTGGACTCAACGCCATGACAACTCATAACAGCCATGATGTTTGAGGGTTAGGGTTTTAGGGGTCTGCCCTACGACCCAGCTCTTCTTGGCAGGCACAGTTCGCTGCTGCCGCTAGGCAAGTCGCCTCAGAAGGACTCCCTGTAGAAAGAATGGACGGGGAGATGTTTGGACGTTTGGGAGTGGCCGGAACGCATGCCTGGTGCATACCCTTGGAGAGGCTTTGGGGTTATAGGGGTTAGAGGGGTTAGAGGGGTTAGAGGGGTCGCAGGAAGCCCTAACCCGAAACCCTAAACCCTGAACCCTAAACTCTAAACCCTAAACCCTAAACCCTAAACTCTACACCCTAAACCCTAAACCCTAAACCCTAAACCCTAAACCCTAAACCCTAAACCCTAAACCCTAAACCCTAAACCCTAAACCCTAAACCCTAGACCCTTCAGTCGCTCAGGAATCGCCAGGAGGAGCTGGAGCATCTGCCCCTCCTCGGCCAGATTGTGCAGCTCCAGCTCCTCGGCGTGAAGAAGTTGGGTTTAGGGTTTAGGGTTTAGGGTTTAGGGTTTAGGGTTTAGGGTTTAGGGTTTAGGGTTTAGGGTTTAGGGTTTAGGGTTTAGGGTTTAGGGTTTAGGGTTTAGGCCTTGAGGTGTAGGGTTTAAGGGTTTGAGGTGTAGGGTTTGAGGTTTAGGGTTGAGGTTGAGGGTTTGAGGTTGAGGGTTTAGGGTTTGAGGTTGAGGGTTCAGGATTTGAGGTTTAGGGTTAGGGTTGAGGTTGAGGGTTTGAGGTTGAGGGTTTAGGGTTTGAGGTTGAGGGTTCAGGGTTTGAGGTTTAGGGTTAGGGTTGAGGTTGAGGGTTTGAAGTTGAGGGTTTAGGGTTTGAGGTTGAGGGTTCAGGGTTTGAGGTTTAGGGTCTCGGGTTTAAGTTTTGAGGTTTAGGATTTGAGTTTTACGGTTTGCGTTTAAGTCTAGGGTACTGATCCGAGGTTTAGCGCTTTCACAGTTTCGCCGGTGCTTCGGGTTGAGGATTTCAGGTTAAGACTGTGGGGTTGAGGATGTCACGGTGCATTTCCCCCTCTATACTACCCCCCCCCCTAGGTTCGCCCCATCATTAAGGCTATTTAGAGAGAAGCCAAATTAAGGTTATTTAGGCTGGAACGTAGGGGGTGTAGTATAGAGGGGGGTATAGTAGGGAACCCATGACTTTTGGGGGAGGCTTTGACACCCTTATGACAACGTGAAGCGCGTATCTTCGAAGGGGCATCCTCTCGGTTATCCCCCCTGGTACGTAAAACCCCAATGATAACCGTACACAGAAGCCCCCTCAGTCCTCCAAGTGGTTATAAGTAGACTGATATATCTGCGAAACTGATAATTGCGAAACCCAAACCCTCAACCCTGTAAACCCTAAACCGCAAACCCCGAAACCCCGAAACCCTAATCCTCAAACCCTAAAAACCCTGTATGCCCACATACAGTCAACCCTGAGCCCAAAGCGACCTCACTAAGGAGCCCACAACAAAGCCGAAGCCCTCAAAAGAGCTAGGGTTTAGGGTTTAAGGTTTAGGGTTTAGGATTTAGGATTTTAGGCTTTGGGGTTTCGGGTTTAGGGTTTCGGACCAGCTTACAGAGCCCACAAGATAGCAGCGTTGTTTGGCTTACTTAGGGCTTATAAGGGCTGCGCCGGTGACAGAACTGAAGGAGATGCAACTTGATCACACCCCTACAAGCACAGACGTGCAGCAACCCTAAACCCTGAACACTAAACCCAAAACCCAAAACCCTAAACCCTAAACCCTAAACAAGGGGAGAGCCCTAAGCCCTTCTAGGGGAGACTCTATGGAAACTTTCACTCCCAACAGCCCAAGCTTCAGGCCCCAAACCCCAAACCCTCCCCCATCAGGGTTTAGGGTATAGGGTTTAGGGTTTAGGGTTTGGGGTTTAGGGTTTAGGGTTTAGGGTTTAGGGTTTAGGGTTTGGGCTTTAGTAGGGTTTAGGGTTTAGGTTTAGGATTAGGGTTTAGGGTTTAGGGTTTAGGGTGTAGGGTTTAGGGTTTAGGGTTTAGGGTTTAGGGTTTAGGGTTTAGGGTTTAGGGTTTAGGGTTTAGGGTTTAGGGTTTAGGGTTTAGGCCTAGCCGCCGGCCCAGGAACTGGATCTATGACCGTCTGAGCCTGGGCCTGTTGCAGGGGTGCAGGCTTCACCCTGAACCCTAAACCCTAAACCCTAAACCCGGAACCCTAAAGCCTAAAATCCTCAACCCTAAACCCTAAACCCTAAACCCTAAAGCTGCACATACCTTTCTCTGTGCTTCGAGTTGGCTGTTGATGTGCATCAACCTCGGCCAAAACCCCTTGTTCATTGCATGCAACGTTCTACCGGCCATCG
>CAJNDS010002368.1:0-47500 GCA_905221605.1 Symbiodinium natans | reverse complement strand
TGAATCCTGCATAGTTATTTAGTACAGCTTCTAACTTAGCATATTGGCATAAGAAATACCATTCTCGCACTATATGCAAAGGACTAAGAAATCCACATGCTTCTCATTTTTTATCTGGATGTGAGAAAGAAGAGAAGCCGAAATGAATTTGAAGAAGATATAGATAGATAATTAATACTTTCCATATAAGCCCTAAACCCTAAAGGGAGGAATCCATGTCCAAGGGTTGAGTTGGGTGGCTTTGGCTTTACGGTTTGCAGGGCTCAGGGTTGTTTTTTACATCTGGGTGGTTTCAAGTTACGTCGAATTCTGGGTGTAGGACTTATTAAGCACTGGTTTAGGGGTTCGGGGTTGAGGGTTTAGGGGACAAGCGCGCATAACCCCGAAGCTGTTTTGGGGAGTGAGGGGTTCTGAATGTGCGGCGTGATGAGCCTTACACGCTAAACCCCATAGCGCCAGCCCCTAAGCTCCCAAACCCTAAACCCCAATATCACCGCCCCAAAACCCACGCCCCACACGCTGCCATCAAACCTCCAGAGAACTAAACTTCCAAACCCCGACCGCCTCAACCCGCAAAACCTTTAGAATCCACAGAAAGTGTGAGGAACGGCACACTTCCTGAGACGTGTTTCGAGCTCCCGCTGCTGGAGTTGATCCAGAGGCGAGGGTCGAGGATTAGATGCTCTAGGGTTGTTGAGAGGTGTTAGAGCTTGTAACCTCACTTGGGGTACTTGCGACGCTGTTGGGTTTAGATGGCTTAGGGTTTGCAGGGTTTAGCAGATGCAGCGTTCGGATTTCGATGGTCTAGGGCCTCTAGGGTGTCAGATGGTTTAGAGCGTCTACCCAGGTCGAGTCAGGTTGTGTGGATCCTCATCCCTAGCCCTACCTGGACCCCTATGTTAACAAAGTAGCCCCAAAACCCATAAAACGTGCCATAGTTTTTACATACTTTGGGGGTCCAGGTAATCCCTAAACCCTGCCGTGGGACCCTCTTTACCTAGGGATTTATGGGTCATACCTACTAATTCAGGGTACTTGCTGTTAAACTGTAGGTAGATAGAGTGTCAGGGAACCGTTTTGGGTTTGAGGGTTTCGGACACGGCTGCTGCATCCTGCCCAAGATGACGAGCGCTTTTTTCAAGGGTTGCCATGAACCAGACACCCCGAACCCCAAACCCTCAACCCTGCCTGTCGTGCTTCCTGGGATGTTGAACCCCCTGAGAGAGAGAGAGAGAGAGAGAGAAAAAAACACAAGTCATATATATATATATATATATATGTATATATGCACACCAACAACACAAAACAACAAAAAAAATGATGAAGGTTGGTTATGGCTTATTGGTGTTGGGGTCTTGGGTTTTTGCCATTGTTTCGGGCTTAGGCCTGTTAGGGTCCACCGAGCCCTACACCATCTTTGGGGCTCCCTAGAGCCCCTAGAAAAAAATATATACTATAGTAACCACAGAAAGGGCACCCACTTTGGGGTCTCGGGTTTGCCCAAAAACCGATAAACCCTAAATCCTAAACCCGAATATAGGGGGAGCCTTCGGGTTCCGATACCCCAACGCAGGCGTCAGCAGCGTGACGACAAGTCGAATTGCCATGGAGGCGTCCGACGCTGCCGTGCCATCGTCGGCACGTTCCCGCCACTGCAAAAGTGCACTAAACCCTAAACCCTAAACCCTAAACCCTAAACCCTAAACCCTATAGCTGTTGCCTCTTAGCTATAGACCTAACTCGAGACGCCTGACCCTTGACAACCCAGACGCTAAACCTTAACCCTGGACCCGAAACCTGAACCCTGAATACGCCTAAGTCTAGAAGCCAGACCCTTAACGACCGGAACCCTCGGCCCTAAACCCTGAACCCTAAACCCTAAACCCTAAACCTTGGAAACCCCGAGCTGCCCACCGTGCGGTAGAATCCCGGATGGTGAACAGCATATTGCTGGCTGGGTACGAGGCTTCAGAACCTAAGCCGAACCCGAGAAGCGATTTCAGGGTTAGGTTTAGGGTTTAGGGTTTCGGGTTTCGGCACGGTCCAGGGTTTAGGGTTTAGGGTCTCCGTACTTACGGCTGAGGATTGCGGGTGCTCGTCGTGTTGGGTTGGTCAGTGGCTTGGGGGGAAAGGGGGTTGCGTTTGAGTTTAGGGCCTAGGGTTCTGCGGTCTTGGTTTTTGCGGCCCCGCGCGAAACTTCCGAAACTTGGACCATTTAGGCCCTAAACCCTAAGCCCGGCCCTAAACCTCAAACCTCAAAAGCTAACCCCCCAAACCCTAAACCTTTGCACCCCTCTATTTTGGTTTAGGGTTTAGGGTTTGGCGTTTAGGGTTTAGGGTTTAGGGTTGGGCTTCAAGGTACCAGCAATCCCCCTAACAGCCAAACCCAAACCCTCAATCCCAAGCTTAGAATCAGAAACGCTGAGTCCAAAACCCAACATCTCGAAGACTAAGCCCTTAAACCCTGAACCCTAAACCCTAAACCCTGAACCCTTAAACCCTTAAACCCTAAACCCTCAACCCTTAGCCCTTAAACCCTGAACCCTGAAGGGCTTTGGAGCTCGTTCCTTGAGCTGCCGAGGTTTCGGAAGTTCGTCGCCAGTTGGAAGAGGCATCTCTTTAGCTTGAGGGGCTTAGGAGGGGTTCAGGGTTTAGGGTTTAGGGTTTAGGGTTTAGGGTTTAGGGTTTAGGGTTGTAGCTTGAGGGGCTTAAGAGGGGTTTTGGAGGGGTTTAGGGATCAGGGCTGATCAGGGTTTAGGGTTTAGAGTTTAGGGGTTAAAGAGTTCAGGGTTAGCTTGAGGGACTTAAGAGGGGTTTAGGGATCACGGCTGAGGGTTTAAAGAGTTTAGTGATTAAAGAGTGAAGGGTTTAGAAGAGGGGATGAGGTCAGGGCTGAGGTTTTAAAGGCTTTTGGGGGGGTTAAAGAGTTAAAGGTTTAGGGTTTAGGGTTCCAAGGGTTCAGGGTTTAGGGGTTAAAGAGTTCAGGGTTTAGGGTTAGGGTTCAGGTTTCCGAGTTCAGGGATGGATGAGTTTAGGGTTAAGGGTTGAAGAGCTTAGATAGAGCTGTGGGTTTTCAGGAATGTTTTTGGGGCTCGGACGGATTTTGTGTTAAGGACTTCAAGGGCTTTAAGGGCTTGAGGGCTTCGGGTTCAGGATTGAGTGGTGGACGGGCAGCGGAAGTAGGAATCCCAGGGCAGTGGTCTTGTGGGCTTGGGGGTTTAGGGGTTGGGGGGGCCTACGGGTGTAAGGAATTAAGGGTGTAAGGGTTTAGGGCTCAGGGTTTGAAAGGGTCTAGGGTTTGAAAGGGTTTAAGGGCTGAGGCGTTTCAGGGTGTAGCTCAGGGATCCCTGATTTCAGGGCGGTCTCACCTGCGGAGATTGTTCCACCTTAGAGCCCCCGGGGGAAATGCTCCTGAGTTTGGGGACCCTAAACCCTAAACCCTAAACCCTAAACCCTAAACCCTAAACCCTAAACCCTAAACCCTAAACCCTAAACTTCTTAAAAATTCTTAAGGTACTTTAAGAGCCATGGCAGGAGCCATATTCAGAGAAAGCCGTCGGTTTTTTAGGGATTAGGGGTTCAGGGTTCAGGGTTCAGGGTTCAGGGTTTAGGGTTTAGGGTTTAGGGTTTAGGGTTTAGGGTTTAGGGTTTAGGGTTACGAGTTGGGAGGTTCCCCTTTAGACTCGCACTCCTTAATGGGGATGAGACTTGGGGGGGTACTATGATCTCTATGATCCCGACTAAGGTCTCGAGGTGCGAGCCAAGTCTTAACCCCTTGAAACCATGGGTTTCCGTACTACCCCTCTCTATGCTGCCTGCCCTCCCATGATGAAAGAATTCCTTCTTTTGCCCCAGTTGTTGGAGGAATGAGCACTGCAGAGTGCCAAAAATTCCGGCCCAGAGTTCTGAACAAGACTAAAAGGTTTAGGGTTTAGGGTTCAGGGTTGCATTCCAAATCCCCTAACCTCAACCCTGAACACTGCCTTAGAATGGAAAATTCACGGGAGTTGCGGCCAGGTTTGTCGAGGCCAATGGTGGGGCCGTGCCCGTGGAATGCCAGGCTCCGCAGCGGGTTTTAGGAAATGGGGTGTACCTGGATACCACCATTAAGGTGCACTTAGGGCCCAGGGCTTAACGTGGCAGTGGGCAGTTTGGGGGGTGGTCTGGGGTTTGAGCCTTTTTTGCCCTGAACCCCAAACCCTGAACCCCAAAACCCTAGCAAAGGTGTGCGCAGGGTTCATCTACATTGGGGCTCTCTAAACTTGGGCGGTTTAGGTTTCAGAGTTTTAGGCTTTAGGGTGTAGGGTTTCGGGTAGTTGTAGATGTCTCGCAAGATGTCTCGCAAGACTACGTGAAGTCAGTGTTGGTGCCACAGACTGGGACCCGATCCCACGCTCCATAGGAGAAAACTCAGTGGTTTAGGGTTTAGGGTTTAGGGTTTAGGGTTTAGGGTTTAGGGTTTAGGGTTTAGGGTTTAGGGGGGTTTAGGGTTTAGGGGGGTTTAGGGTTTAGGGGGGTTTAGGGTTTAGGGGGGTTTAGGGTTTGGGGTTTAGGGTTTCGGTGCCACTTCTGGACCAGAAAGTAGCTGCCCTTCTTACTCGGGTAGAATCTGGGTAGAATCTAATCCGCACATGGGCCATGATCATCTGAAGGTGCTTGGGACCACCAGACACTAAAGCCCTAAACCCTACCCACCCACCCACCCACCCATCCCCCCCCCCCCCTTGCCCCCCCCAAACACCAAAGACTGCTGGGTGCTTAGGGTTCAGGGTTTATCGTTTAAAGGTTTAGGTTTTAGGGTTTGCAGGCTTAGGGTTAGGGTTTCAGGGTTCAGAGTTCAGGGTTCAGGGTTCAGGGTTTAGGGTTTAGGGTTTAGGGTTTAGGGTTTAGGGTTTAGCGTTGAGAGGCTGGGCGTGCAGCTGCGGGAATGGAAGCGGTGCAGACCCGCCTCAGCATCATCGACGCTGGCTCCGATGTATGTTTTCGCTTTCAGGGTTTAGGATCTGGGCTTAGACCTCTTGAGCCCTAAACCTAAACCCTAAACTGTAAACCCTAAACCCTAAACCCTAAACCCTAAACCCTAAACCCTAAACCCTAAACCCTAAACCCTAAACCCTAAACCCTAAACCCTAAACCCTAAACCCTAAACCCTAAACCCCAGGCTTTGCAGCTGGGGGCTGGGGTTTATAGTTGCTTGTTCCGGGGGGGTTTTGGGATTTCGGCGACCAGACTCATGGTCTGTCCTTAAGAGTCTGGAGGGTCAGTGCCGATTCCGGATAGTTTCTTTGCAGTGATACTGGTTCTGATCAAGCTCCCTATCCCTTCAACTCCGAAACCCTAAGCCCCCACAAGGCCATGGATCGTGGACCCTAAGCCGACAGCGCAACAGGTCATCTGAAGGAGCTTTCCGAGAGCCCCAAAGATGGGTAAGCCAAGGATGTGTTGATTGCTTGACAGGGGTGTCCACTTTTTCTTTTTTTTTCCGTTTTTGGGTGGGTGGGTGGGGGGAAGTCAGCAGTAGTATAACTTCTGGGGGATCCTCTACATCAGGGTCCCTTTTTGGGGTCCTTATGATAAGGCGGCCCCTATAATTTCCTATAATTTCGAGGACCATAATCTAGAGAACCATATAGGCCAACCAAAATCACAACCTCTACACCCTAAGCCTCATTTTCGGGGCTACAGCCTACGTGTTTTTGGGATTTGTGGGTACACCCTGAACCCCCCCCCCCCCCCCCCCCGAGCTCCGAAACCCAGAGCCTCGGAAATCCTAAGCCAAGGATGGGGATGGAGATGGATTGCCCCTCAAGTTCTTCCTCAGCGGAGATGCCAAGCCTCTTTGCCAATTTTGATCAGTTTTATTTTTTTTTTGTTTGTTGTTTTTGTGTTGCTTATGGCTATATACTACAGAGTCTCGGTTTTAGGGTTTAGGGTCCCGGAATTTCTATGATTCAGGGATGACATCGGGAATCTCTACGTATAACCGAACTTCATAAGTTCAGTCATAAGATTTGGGGTAACTGAGCAGTTCAGGTGTCAACCGCAGATGGTGGCGGAATACCTGTGCAGATGTTGGAACGCGGCTCGGACGCACCACCGGGCCGACTTGCAACACAAACCCTAGGGTTTAGGGTTTAGGGTTTAGGGTTTAGGGTTTAGGGTTTAGGGTTTAGGGTTTAGGGTTTAGGGTTTAGGGTTTAGGGTTTAGGGTTTAGGGTTTAGGGTTTAGGGTTTAGGGTTTGGGGTTCAGGGGTTCGGGGTTTAGGGGTTCGGGTTTTGTAGTCTACAACATCCTTCGAGGCTTCTCACGGCTCCTGAAGGCTTTTGGCCCTTGTCTGCTCCTTGTGCAGGAGTTTTCCACTTGAACCCTCATGGATGGATGGCGACCAAGGCCTCTCTAAACCCTAAATCCTTGCAACCCTAAACCTTGGGCTCAGCTGGCGCAACACCCGAACAACCCAAACCCCAAGACCCGATGAATTCTACAAGAACCTTACTTGACTAAACCCTAAACCCTAAACCCTAAACCCTAAACCCTAAACCCTAAACCCTAAACCCTAAACCCTAAACCCTAAGCTAGGAGCCCTACCAGGCCCCTAGAAACACTTCTAGCCCCCGGAAAGAGCCCCTCTGACCCTGCAAACCCCATGCCCCCCCAAACTCCCTAACCCTAAACCCGAAACCCTAAACCCTAAACCCTAAACCCTAAACCCTAAACCCTAAACCCTAAACCCTAAACCCTAAACCCTAAACCCTAAACCCTAAACCCTAAACCCTAAACCCTGCCATAAACCCTCAAGCCCCACCACATGCGCCCTTTTCCAGGAGGTGGTGGCTGCGGCTGCCGAGGCTTTTCGCCTGTCCGAGGCATCGGGTGGCTTTAGGTGCTTGGGGGGGGGCTCTTGGCTCTTTTAGGGCTTAGGGTTTAGGGTTTAGGGTTTAGGGTTTAGGGTTTAGGGTTTAGGGTTTAGGGTTTAGGGTTTAGGGTTTAGGGTTTAGGGTAAACCCAAGACTGGCGCAGGGACGCTGCGCGGAGTCCTGGGCGGGACAGTTGGAGAGGTCGGTGCCGGTGTGGCTGGCACCCTGGCTGCTGTAGAAGTGTTTAGGAATTACCCTAAACCCTAAACCCTAAACCCTAAACCCTAAACCCTAAACCCTAAACCCTAAACCCTAAACCCTAAACCCTTAGAGGTGTAAGGCCTGGCCATGACTGAAGGCAGATCTCTTCATCCAAGACCAGCTCCTCCACACTTTGGAGGCAGCCGTCCGACGACTTGCACTGGTCGTGTTCTAGGAAGGGTTTAGGGATTTAGGGTTTAGGGTTTCGGGTTTAGGGATGTAGGGTTCAGGGATGTAGGGTTTAGGGGTTTAGGGGTTTAGGGGTTTAGGGATTTTGGGGTAGGGATTTCGGGGTTTAGGGGTTTAGGGGTTTAGGGTTTTTGTTGGGGGTTCTGACTTTTGAGCCCGATTTAATCCCCAACAGCGCGCAAGCACACGGAAGAAGGTTTGTACTAGTATGCCCAAATAATCCAAAATATTGGCAACCACAACCACGACAACCAAGCGCGCAAGCACATGGAAGCAGGTTTTTGCTGGTATCCCCAAATAATCCAATATAGACAATCACCACCACCACCACCACCACCACCACCACCACCACCACCACCACCACGACCACCCACCACCACCACCACCACGACGACCACCCACCACCACCACCATGACCACCCACCACCACCACCACGACGACCACCCACCACCACCACCATCACCCCACCACCATCCCACCATCACCACCACCACCACCATCCCACCACCACCACCACCACCACCACCACCACCACCACCACCACCACCACCACCACCACCCACCACCACCACCACCCACCGCCACCACCACCCACCACCACCACCACCGCCACCGCCACCGCCACCACCGCCACCGACCACCACCACCGCCGCCGCCGCCGGCCGCGCCGCCACCCGCCACCGCCACCGCACCGCCCCGCCCACCGCCACCGACCACCACCACCGACCACCGCCACTACCGACCACCACCACCACCACCACCACCACCCACCACCCACCCACCCCCACCCACCCCACCACCACCACCCACCACCACACCCACCACCACCAACCACCAACCAAACCACCACCAAACCCACCCACCAACCCCACCACCACCACCACCCCCACCACCACCACCCACCACCACCCACCACCACCACCACCCCCACCACCCCACCACCCACCACCACCCACCACCACCCACCACCACCACACCACCACCCACCCCACCCACCACACCACCACCCACCACCACCACCACACCCACCACCCACCACCACCGCCACCTCCCACCACCACCCACCACCACCCACCACCACCCACCACCACCCACCACCACCCACCACCACCCACCACCACCGACCACCACCGACCACCACCGACCACCACCGACCACCACCGACCACCACCGACCACCACCGACCACCACCGACCACCACCGACCACCACCGACCACCACCGACCACCACCGACCACCACCGACCACCACCGACCACCACCGACCACCACCGACCACCACCGACCACCACCGACCACCACCGACCACCACCGACCACCACCGACCACCACCGACCACCACCGACCACCACCGACCACCACCGACCACCACCGACCACCACCGACCACCACCGACCACCACCCACCACCACCCACCACCACCCACCACCACCCACCACCACCACCACCATCACCTAAACCCTAAACCCTAAACCCTAAACCCGGAACCTTGAACCCTGATCCCTGAAGCCTGAACCCTAAACCCTAAACCCTAAACCCTAAACCCTAAACCCTACAACATAGGCACCCTAATGCCCAGCAGCCTGACCAGCCTAAACTAAAGCTCACGGGATCGTAGGCTTAGGGCTTCGGGCTTAGGGTTTAGGGTTTTAGGGTTTAGGGTTTGGGATTTAGGGCTCAGGGCTTGGGGCTTCGGCTTCAGGGTTTCGGGGCTTTGGGCTTTGGGCTTCTTCTATCGGCTCGATACGCTTGGAGTCACGTCCTTTGTCATTTTTTCGGAGAGACTTTTTCAATTGTAAGTCAACCCTATTGGCGAATGTTTCAAGACCCTCAACCTGAAGCCGTGATGCAGTCAACCTAAACCTTGAGCCCTAGATCCTCGACCCAAACCTCAGTCGCCCTAAACCTTGAACCCTAAAACCCCCGACCCTCAAACCCTTCAACCCTAGATCCCTGAAACCCTTAAACCCTAAAACCCTAAAGCCCTCAAGCCCTAAAGCCCTCAAACCCTATGCCCTTTTAGAACCCTCACAGGCCGGCGCCAGCCGGCGTGCGGTGCTTCGCAACCTCCGGGGCTCCCGGGCCACAGCGCCTCACGTGGACTGGAGATCGGCGCAGCAGGAGGGCTTGTTTGGGGGCGGTTTAGGGTTTAGGGTTTAGGTTTAGGGTTCAAGGTTCAGGGTTGCTTTTGAAGGTGTAAGGGGTGCATAGTTTAAGGTTTAGGGTTAAGGGTTTCGGTCTTAGGGCTTCAAGGTGTAAGGGGTATAACAGGTGTGAAGGGTGTTTAGGGTTTAGGATTTTAGGATTTACGTTTGTTGTGTGTCAGGTGTACAGGGTGTATAGGCGTTGAGGTTATGTAGAGTCTTGAGGTTTTTGGGGCTTTTGGGGGTTTAGGATTTAGGGTGTTAGGGCTTGGGTTTTGTTGTTTTGGGTTTAGAGTTTAGAGTTTTGGGCGTTTGGGTGTTTTCGGATTTGGGTTTGTTTTTGAGCTTTTTGGGGTTTCAGGGTTTCAGGGTTTTAGGGACGTCGGGGTTCACGGCTTAGGGCTTGGGAATGTTTGTAGGGTGTATAGGGCAAGTTATATAAGGTTTAGCTTGGTGGGTTCGGGGGGAGGGGGGGGGTATATAGGGTTGTGGGATGCGAGTTTTTCGGGGTAGGAGTTTCAGGGTTAGGTTTAACACTTCCGGGCTTAGGGTTCAGGGTTTAGGGTTTAGGGTTTAGGGTTTAGGGTGTAGGGTGTAGGGTTTAGGGTTTAGGGTTTAGGGTTTAGGGGTCCTAAGTCCCCAGCTCTAAGTGTATCCTTCAACCTGAAAACCCCAGAGCCGGCTCCAGGAAATCCTGGGCTCTCACTGGGTGCACCGCATTCAGACGCTTGCCTTCGTCTCTTCCAACCCTAAACCCTAAACCCTAAACCCTAAACCCTAAACCCTAAACCCTAAACCCTAGACCCTAGACCCTAGACCCTAGACCCTAGACCCTAGACCCTAGACCCTAAACCCATGTCACCTGGAGGATTATGGAGTTTCGGGCCTTTCAGGTCGGGTTTAGGCCCAAGGCTTAGGTTTTTTAGGGCTTTAGGCCTTTTTTGTGGCTTTCGGGCTTTAGGTCATTTAGGTATATAGGGTTGAGGGTTTAGTGTTTCGTGCTTGTTTGTTCGTTTGGAGTAGGGGCTGTAGGGCCAGCGCGTGCGGCTTTGCAGGGCCTTTTTTGCAGGCTCTGATTTCCTTTTTAGGGTTGGGGTTCCCGTAAAAATCCCCTTAAAACCAAAAAGGGCCACCCTTTTTATTCCTGGGTTACTCCTGGGTCTAGTTTTATAGGGCCGACAAGGGTTTGGTCTGCGATAATTTCCATTGGCGGGGCACCTCCAGAGCTGGCAGGGTTTGAGGTAGAGGGTTTTAGGGGTTTAGAGTTTTACGGGGTAGGGCTTCGGGTTTTGGGGGTTTAGATCCCCTAAACCCTATAAACCTCAAACCCTATAAACCCTATTTAAACCCTAAACCCTAAACCCTAAGCCCTAAGCCCTAAACCCTAAGCCCTAAGCCCTAAGCCCTAAGCCCTAAACCCTAAACCCTAAACCTTTCCCTCCTCCTTCGTCGGTATGGTGTTGTGCTGAAAGCGGATTCCACGCGAGAACTGTTTTGGGGAGAGCTGTCGGGGCATATGAATGTTGGAGTTTTAAGGTGTTTCTCCGATGAGCAAGTTGCAGCGATACGCTGCGCCCCTCACAATACAGAATACTATGGTACCTCAATAGCTGACTGAGTACACTTTTGGGATAATACAATAATCTTAGAACTGAAAGTGTACACTTGGGGGGGGGGGGGGGGGCTTCTGAACTCAGCAACAAGGATACTCACCAATCTTGGTGCTGCCCCCTTGGGCTCTCTGGACACCCAAAACCCTGAGCCCTCAACCCGAAACCCTAAACCCTGAACAAGGTGTCTGCCCTTACCAGCTCTGCCATCACAGGCTCCACTCTGCGCCGTGCATTCAACGATGAGCCTCCCTCTACATACACACATGAAGAAACCCCTCAAACCCAAATCCCTACACACTTAACCTTACATCCCCACACCCTAAACCCCTAAACCCGAAATCCCGAACCCCGAAATGCCTAAGCCATACCAAAATCCCGAAACCCTGAATACCTAACCCTAAATCCCTGAACCCTAGACACTAAACGCTAAACCCTGGACCCTAAATCCCTAAGCCCTAAAACCTAAAACCCTAAACCCCAAAACCCCAAACCCTAAACCCTAGATCCTAAACCCTAAAACCCTAAACCCCAAACCCCAAACCCCTAAACCCTAAACCCTAAACCCTAAACCCTAAACCCTAAACCCTAAACCCTAAACCCTAAACCCTAAACCCTAAACCCCAAACCCTAAACCCTAAACCCTAAACCCTAAACCCTAAACCCTAAACCCTAAACCCTAAACCCTAAACCCTAAACCCTAAACCTCAAGGAAGTTGGACTTCCCGGAGCCCACGCAGTTTCTGCCCAAGCGGACGCCGGACTTGGGCACGGGAGCCGCGCTCTCCCAGGTGGACAAGGCGACTGTGGGTCTTCTAAAGGGTTTAGGGTTTAGGGTTCAGGGTTCAGGGTTTAGGCCTAACCCTAAGCCCTTAGGAAAGGTGGGAGGGGGGGGGGGGTGAGGGGTAGAGTGACTTCAGGCTGCTTTTGGATCTTCTGAAGGCTTTAGGGCCAAAATCCACTGGAGGGGTTTAGGGTTTAGGGTTTAGGGTTTAGGGTTTTAGGGTTTAGGGCTTAGGGTTTAGGGTTTAGGGTTTAGGGTTTAGCGTTTAGGTTGACTCCAGGTCAAGGTTCAAGCTTGAGAGGTAGCCGTTTTGTTGGTGATTAGAGTACATGGATCCCACCTAGGACATCCTAGCACGAGCAGTGAGCCTTATTGCTAGCTTACCTTTCCGTACCAAACCTATAAGTACACCCTTAAAGCAACCCTAAACCCTCTCTCCACAGCACCAGTTCTGGCTTATGGTCGAAGGTTCAAATCAGGCATGCAAAACGCCATTTCGCCTTTCATGCCAGCGCTAATTGGAAACCCCAACCCCACAAGTAAGGACCCAACAATTTGCCTCATTCTCGTGCTCGTATCATAGGCTCCACAAGGGCTGGGGAACACAAATGGACTTTACAAGTCATCGTGCTGTAGTGCTATTCTCGTACCCTAAACCCTGAACCCTAAACCCTAAACCCTAAACCCTATACCCTATACCCTATACCCTAAACCCTATACCCTATACCCTAAACCCTAAACCCTAAACCCTAAACCCTAAACCCTAAACCCTAAACCCTAAACCCTAAACCCTAAACCCTAAACCCTAAACCCTAAACCCTAAACCCTAAACCCTAAACCCTAAACCCTAAACCCTAAACCCCAACCCCATGCCCCGCCAACCTGAGGAGCGACTGCAAGACAAGCTGGCCTGCCTGCAGCACGAGGACTGGATGAAGGGATTAGGGTTTAGGGGTTTAGGGTTTAGGGTTTGGGGTTTAGGGGTTTAGGGTTTAGGGTTTAGGGTTTAGGGTTTAGGGTTTAGGGTTTAGGGTTTAGGGTTTAGGGTTTAGGGTTTAGGGTTTAGGGTTTAGGGTTTAGTTAGGGTTTAGGGTTTAGGGTTTAGGGATTGGATGATTAGGGTTTGGGGGGTTGGGGTTTAGGCTATACTGCTAGTAGGTTGGGGTATGAGAGTTCAGGGTTTGTTTGGGATTTAGGGTGGAGCCTTCGAGGGTTTAGGGTCTGGGGTGTTCCTCCATTCCCCTAGAACAAATAGCCCTGTTTAGGGTTTAGGGTTTAGGGTTTAGGGTTTAGGGTTTAGGGTTTAGGGTTTAGGGTTTAGGGTTTAGGGTTTAGGATTCCGGGATTCCTACCAAGAAGCACCCCCCAGCTCCCTGCCGGGGCCTCTCTAGGGCTTTTCGGCTTGGCGCCGTCTAAAGCATCGTGTAAATTTAGGGCTGTTGAGGGTTTAAGGTCTAAACAATTAGGGTTTAGGTTTTAGGGTTCAGGGTTTAGGATTTAGGGTTTAGGGTTTAGCGTTTAGGGTTTAGGGTTTAGGGTATAGGGTTAGGGTTTAGGGTTCAGGGTTTAGGGTTGCAAACTCCAATCTCGCTCTGAAGGAATTGCAGCGATGTCGCGAGTGCCTGGTCCGGATAGCTTCGGAGGCTACCCAGACGGTTTAGAGTTTATAGTCGTGTATGGCTTCATGCTTCATGTGAAATCCAGGGTTCAAGGGCTTATAGGGTGGGTTAGGGTTTAGGGTTTAGGGTTTAGGGTTTAGGGTTTAGGGTTTAGGGTTTAGGGTTTAGGGTTTCGGGTTTCGGGTTTCGGGTTTCGGGTTTAAGGTTTAGGGTTTAGGATTTAGGGTTTAGGGTTTAGGGTTTAGGGTTTAGGGTTTAGGGTTTAGGGTTTAGGGTTTAGGGTTAAGTTTAGTGTTTGGTGTTTTGTGTTTGGTGTAGTCTTCAGGGTAGTAGGCGATGTCGTGTTTAGGGCGTCAGCTCAGGGTGCAGGATCGCTTGGACGTCTGCTAGCCGGTTTCTGTCGTGCAAAGGCTGCGAAAGCAAAAGCAAGCTGGCAGCCCTGAACCAACACTTGAAACCCTAAACCCTAAACCCTAAACCCTAAACCCTAAACCCTAAACCCTAAACCCTAAACCCTAAACCCTAAACCCTAAACCCTAAACCCTAAACCCTAAACCCTAAACCCTAACTCTACCTGAAAGCTGAAGCCTCGAAGGCCTGCGCCCATGAAGAAGCCCAACAGGCGTGCGTGCAACCCCGCACCCGCATTCCTCAAGCCCGAATCCCCCAAATGCTTTGCAGCCCAAAAACTTGGAGCATCGGTTGGCCTCGCACGTTCTCAAATACGGTTACAAGTACCCTGCAAGGACTTAGAACACGATACACTACGTCTCCCCGATCCTCCAAGGAAACCCTAACCCTTAAGCCACACTAGAATCTTATGCTGGCCAGTGCAGAACAGGAAAATAGCTACCTCACCCTAAACCCTAAACCCTAAACCCTAAACCCTATAAACCCTAAACCCTAAACCCTATAAACCCTAAACCCGTTACACCCTAAACCCTATAAAGCTAAACCTTAAACCCCCAGAAAAAAAATAAAAAAAAAAACTCACTATGCTCGGACAGGTGGCCGCGCAGAGCCCTCCGCCCTACACGATGGTCCTCGATGTACCGCACGCCAAGGCAGGGATGGGGTTCCAGGGTTTAGGGTTTAGGGTTTAGGGTTTAGGCTCAGGGTTGAGGGCTTGGGTTTGTTCCTCGGGTTTAGGGGTTTAGGGGTTTGGGGGAGGGGGGGGGGTTTTAGGGTTTCGGGGTTGGAGCTTGGAGGGGTTGGAAGGGATTGAAGGGGTTTAGGGTTTAGAATTTAGGGTTTGGGGTTTAGGGTTTGGGGTTGGAGGGTTGGAGGGTTTGGATGGTTTGGAGAGTTTGGAGGGGGGTTGGGGGCTGTCAGGTTTCGGTTTCTTGTTTACGAGGGTTTGGGGTTCAGGGTTTCAGGCTTTGGGCTTTAGGGGTTTTGGGTTTGGGGTTCCCGTGTAAGGTTTCGGGTTAGGGTTTTCGGGTGTTAGGGTCTGTGGCTATGGGGTTCAGGGATCGGGGTGTGGGGTTTAGGAACCCTAAACCCTAAACCCTAAACCCTAAACCCTAACCCTACACCCTAAACCCCTAAACCCTAAACCCTAAACCCTAAACCCTAAACCCTATGTTGGGGCTTCGGGTGAAAGAGTTGTTGGATGTGGGTTGTGGTATTGGCGCCCAGAGGGGGTCTCCAGGTTCTGGGCCTCTGCAACCCAAGTGGGCTCCCTGAAATCCCCGAAGCCTGCAAAACCCTAAACCCCGAAGCCACCTGTTGCTACAGGTGGCCCCAAATCCCCGGATGTAGGTCTTAGTTTCTTACACCCTAAACCCGAAACCCCAAATGCGGTTTAAGTTCTACAAGTAGCATCATACTCCGGAGCTGATAGCCCAGGGATTGGGACTTGATAACTTCTCAGCACCCGTGGAATGGATGAAAAGTCTGAGATGGGGTTTCCATTGCGGAACCTGTTTTGCCTGGCGGATGGGATACTCGGTTGCTACCCCGGGCGGGGAGGAATTCCCTCGAGATGGCGTGGTATGTCCCTGCTGTAGGAAGCTGCAAGAGGTGAATATCCAGGGGATTCTGAAGAAGGGGCCGCCGCCAGCGATGTGATGAGGGCAGTCGTTCTGCTCTCCACTGCACCCAAGGGATCCAAGACTGATACTAGCAAGGCTGACTGAGAGGCTTGCGGCCGAGGGTGTAGGGTTCAGGTTTTAGGTGGGTCTTGGAGTACTACACGTTAATACTTATTTTGGTTCTGGGTTCCTATTATGGCTACTTATACCTAAAAAGTACATACTTTTTTTCCAGGGTCTACTCCAAAGCTAAGTTTAGGTGGGGGCTCAGGGCTTTGAAATTCAGGGTTTTCCAGCCAATCATCATCGCAAAGACCCCCACAACCCCCCAAAGCCCCTGAACCCCCCCCGGAACCCTAAACCCTAAACCTTAAACCCTAAACCCTCCCAACCCTCAACCCAAAACCCGAAACCCTGAACCCTTACACCGTAAACCCTATAAACCCTAAAGCCTTATAAGCCCGAATCCCTAAACCCGAAGAAACCAGACAAACCCTACAAACCCTATAGACTCCCAAGCGCGAAACCCTAAACCCTAGAAACCGTAGAAACCCGAGCAACCCTGCAAACCCTACAAACTCTACAAACCCTGCAAAATCCTAAACACCCCAAACCCGAAACCCGAAACCCGAAACCCTAAACCCGAAACCCGAAACCCTAAACCCTAAACCTTTAAACCCTAAACCCTAAACCCTAAACCCTAAACCCTAAACCCTAAACCCTAAACCCTGGCTGTCTTGGAGACGTGCGGCCCAGGCCCACACCAAAGCTTCCCAGCACGTGGAGGAGCTCGAGTTTAGGGCCTGGCGTTGAGGGCTCGTGAGTTTTTTGGGGGGTTTAGGGTTTAGGGTTTAGGGTTTGGGGTTTAGGGTTTAGGGTTTTAGGGTTTAGGGTTTAGGGTGGTTTAGGGTTGTTTAGGGTTTAGGGTTTAGGGTTTAGGGTTTAGGGTTTAGGGTTTAGGGTTTAGGGTTTAGGGTTTAGGGTTTAGGGGTTAGGGTTTAGGGTTTAGGGTTTGGTTCAGGGGCTTTGGGTTCGAGAGCTTGCACGCTTTGAGGAGTTTAAGCATCTAGGGGCAAAGGGGCTTCCCTAAACCCTAAACACTAAACCCTAAACCCTAAACCCCAAACCCTAAACCCTAAACCCCAGATGCTTAGGGGTTTAGGGTTTTCGGTCCAGGGTGTTTAAAGTTTCGGGAGTTCAGGATCAGAGATTGAACAGTGTAAGCACCCAACATTTAGGGTTTAGGGTTTAGGGTTTAGGGTTTCAGGGTTTCAGGGTTTCAGGGTTTCAGGGTTTCAGGGTTTCAGGGTTTCAGGGTTTCAGGGTTTCAGGGTTTCAGGGTTTAGGGGATGCACTGAGGCAACATCGTCCCTCTCCCTCACCTGCAGACCCCACGGCTCCTTGTGATGATGATTGGCTGGAAAGCCCTAAAAATCTTAGAAGCCCTAAGCCCCCAACCCTAAACCCTGAACCCTGAACCCTAAACCGTAAACCCTACACCCTAAACCCTAAACCCTAAACCCTAAACCCCAAACCCTCGCAACTCCAGGAACTCCTGGAAGGAATCACCCTGCCACTGCTGCCCAGAGTCCTGCAGATGGTGGAGGAGGAAAGTGGCGAGTTCAGAGACTTGGCAAGGGTTTAGGGTTCAGGGTTTAGGGTTTTGGGTTTGGGGTTTAGGGTGTAGGGTTCTTGATGTGCCAATGCGGCGAATACTTCCGCTCGACGCCGAGGCAGCTCCGCTTATTGAAAGGGTTGAAAGGTGAGAGAAGCCCCTACCCCCTACCCCCCCCCCCCCCCCCCACCCCCCCCTACCCCCCACCCACCCCCCCCCCCCCCCCCCCCCCCCACCTTCCCCCCCCCCTTTCCCTTTCCCCGCACGCCAACTATTCCATCCAAGTCCGAGAGCCCAGGAAGGCTGTCTACAGTGCTCAAAGTGCGTCTCTTGGTCGCGCTTCAGTCAGGATCGTTCTCAGCTTGTTGTACTTCGGGGCTGGGTAGTTAACCTTTAATTTTTTGGTTGATATAAACACATATTATGGTATATATATATATATATGTATGTATGATATTCATTATATACATATATATATATATATATGTATTCCTATTTGAAAGTAAAAGGTTAGCCTCTTTGGGGCTGGGGTATTCAGCCCCTCAGTGTCTGAGGGCAGTTTGGAGGGGCCTGCTCCCCTTCATGGTACGGTGCGAAGCCCAGCTCAGGTGTGCACGACCCGGCGAGCCTGCGGACCTCCTTGTGCCAAGGTCTGTTTAGGGCTTGGGGCTTGGGGTTTAGGGTTTAGGGTTTAGGGTTTAGGGTTTAGGGGCCTCTCGACCCGAAGCCCTGCCTAGACCCCAAGTTGTAGCTCGTTTTTTGCCTTGGAAGCGCGCAGTTGCATGGTTAGGTGGGTTAGGGTTTAGTTTACGGTTGAGGGCGTACGCTTGAGTTGAATAGAGGAGCAAGAACAATTAAGTTCACCACCCCACCGAGTCTTGGTGTGGCCTCAGTGGCCTCTAAGCACGAAGTTCAATTCAAACCCCGGAACTTGTTGGGATGGGGGCTAAATGTTACACCAACGTATGGGGATTGCAAGTGCTTAGGCCACACCATGCGGCGGCGAGATGCTGTAGTAGACCCAAATATACGAGAACCCACCAGAATGTACCATAGCATACCATGATATACTCGTAGTTCATGATACTCTTTCTCTAGCACTCTATACTGCACCATACTGCAACCCTAAACCCGAAACCCTACACCCTAAACCCTAAAACCCAGGCTCGTGTACTCACCCTAAACCCTAAGCCCTAAGCCCTAAACCCTAAACCCTAAACCCTAAACCCTAAACCCTAAACCCTAAACCCTAAACCCTCCACCAGCAGAGAGAAGGCTGGGTCGAGCCCACCACCATCACAAACGTCGAGAGCCTGGCCGAGCGAGATCAGATACTGCGGGACCACCTGGGGTCTTGGTAGGGTTTCGGGTTTTGGGGGGTTTTGGGGGCTTTTGGGGTTTTTTGGGGGGTTTTGGGGGGTTTGTGGGGGGTTTGTGGGGGTTTAGGGGTTTAAGCCCTAAACCCTAAGCTTTACACCCTAAACCCTTACATCCTAAACCCTGTAGTAGGGTTCCGGGTTTTGGCCTTTCTCGGGATCCAGAATTTCGGTGTCGGGTTTGCTGCGGGATGACATGGTCATCATCTTCGCAGCTGTTAGAAACATGCTTCGCCTTTAGTTGAACTTTAAACCTTTTTGGTTTCCTTATTTAGTAGGAATATTAAAGTTCAACCTTTTTCCCCTTTGGTTATTGGAGAAGTAAGGAAAGAATGGGCCTTTCGAGGTGTTGGCCCTTCAACTTTAAGCCCGAAACCCTAGCTCTATATCGCCAGGAGACGATCACAAACCTGGAGCACGAGCAGTTCTGCCATTTCCTTGTGGCCTGGATGATGCTTAGTGTAGAGGCTTGTTTAGTTAGAACTGGCATTTGGGGTGAAGGCAGTTGATATTCTCACTATACAGGCCGTACCAAGGGATTTTCGCTAACCATTTAGGGTCCTGCCTTACAGTACCTTGGAAAATCATGGGCCTGAGCCTGCAGAGCCTGAACCCCAAACCCTATACTCTAAACCCTGTGAAACAACAACACTTCTTGGGGCTCTAATGTTGGATGCTGAGTGCGGTCCCCCAGACTTGTTCTGGAAGCTATTCAGCGGCATCAATGCGACTTGGTCCCACGGAATTGTGAGGAAAAAAACAAACATCGAAATTTTGAGACGAGGCTTTTGTATGGAGCTGTTGTCTAGAAATGGGGGTTTACGAAAATACGGGCCCCTACTATTCAAACCCAAATAGTAGGATGCCCTTATAAATGCGCCAATAAGGTACCCCCCCAGATCGCAACCCCCAAATCGCCTAAAGGACCATCTGTAGCACTATTCTGGAATTTAGGTAGTATGTAGTATGGTTTTGGGTATCTCATTCCTGAATCGCACTACAATTGGATCCTCTGAGTATCATTTTGTTGAGAGGGGGGGGGGGGGGGGGGGGGGCGGGGTTGCACAAATCAGCATCCAACAGTCTACTGCAAGCAGATTGTTGGGGGGCCCCTGCCACATCCCAGATGCTGCATGACTCGCAGCCTTTGTCGGAGAGCTATGCGGAAGTCTACCGCGATTTCGCTACCCGGCCGTGGTTGGTTGGGTTTGGCCTGAGCTTTACACCCTAAACCCGTAAACCCCGAAACCCCTAAACCCCCAAAACCCCTAAACCCGAAACCCTAAACCCTAGCCCTAAACCCCAACCCTAAACCAGCACCCCTGAAAGTCCAAAAGCCCAAGACTATCCCACACCCGAGCCTTCAATCTCAACACCAAACCCTAAACCCCAAACCCTAAACCCCAAAACCCCAAACCCCAAAACCCCCAAACCCCAAAGCCTAAACCCCAAAACCCCAAACCTCCAAACCCTCCACCCCAAACCCCAAAACCCTAACCCAAAGTACCAAACCCCTAAACCCCTAAACCCCTAAACCCCTAAACCCCTAAACCCCTAAACCCCTAAACCCCTAAACCCCTAAACCCCTAAACCCCTAAACCCCTAAACCCCTAAACCCCTAAACCCCTAAACCCCAAACCCCTAAACCCCAAACCTAAACCCCAAACGCCGAAACCCCTAAAACCCAAACCCCAAACCCTAAACCCTAAACCACAAACTCCAAACCCTGAACCCTAAACCCCCAACACCAAACCATAAAAACCGTACACCCTAAACCCTAGCCCTAAACCCTAAACCCTAAACCCTAAACCCTAAACCCTAAACCCCGTTTCAGCCCCAAGAGCTACCCAGGATGGCCCTCTCTCGAAGCTGCCCTCCGCAGTGCAAGGATGCCGCCAGTCTTGGGAGCGCGTGGAGCTTTAGGGCAGGGTTTAGGGTTTAGGGTTTAGGGTTTAGGGTTTAGGGTTTAGGGTTTAGGGTTTAGGGTTTAGAGTTTAGGGTTTAGTGTTTAGGGTTTAGGGTTTAGGGCTCAGGGCTCAGGGCTCAGGGCTCAGGGCTCAGGGCTTAGGGTTTAGGGTTTAGGGTTTGAGGGTTTAGAGGTTTAGGGGTTAGGGGTTGTAGGGAAGATTCAAGAGGTTTAGGGTTTAGGGCTTAGGCTTTCGGGCTTGGGGTTTACTTCGGGAGGAATTGGGCGTAAACAACCTCCTTTCGGGCATACAGCAGGGCATACAGTGTTTCGACGCGCACACAAAATACCCCTCTCTGTCTCTCCGTCTCCGTCTCTGTCTCTCTTGAAAACCAGGTCGCCCACAATCAGCTCCATTCGGGTGACAGTTAGGGTTTAGGGTTTAGGGTCCTTTGAAATGTGGAGCTGCTGGGCTTCCTCACCGACTTCGCACTCACCCCTCTCCGACGTAGCAGCCATCAACCCCCACCCCTCGAACACCCAAGGGCTTTGGAAACTCTAAACCCCAAACCCTCACACTTGTATCGGTCCCTACAAGCCCTACACTTCTAACCCTAAGCCCTGAGGTCTAAACCTGACTCGGCGGCTCAGGCCTTAAACTCCCTCAACTCCCTAAACTCCCTCAACTCCCTAAACTCCCTAAACTCCCTAAACCCCCTAAAGCCCCCTAAACTGTAAAGCCTAAACCCTAAACCCTAAGCCCCAAACCCTAAACCCTAGCTTAAACCCCAAACCCCAAATCCCTAAACCCTAAACCCTACTCTGCGGCTCAGGCCACTTGGTGTCGGTCCTCCAGTCCCTGCGCGTGCTGCTGCGCGAGATCCGTGCCCGGAAGTCGGCCTTGGATGAGGGCAGCGCGCCTGTGGCCGCCCTAACCTCCCGAAACCGTGTAGGGTTTCGGGTTTAGGGTTTAACCCTAAACCCTAAACCCTAAACCCTAAACCCTAAACCCTAAACCCTAAACCCTAAACCCTAAACCCTGACACTTCAAGATCCCAGGTGTGGGATCCGAAAACCGGCTTGCAGCCGGTGCCGGGTTGGATCTTGCGCCAGGAGACGGCTTTCAAATTTTGTGTTTTAGGGCTTTGGGTGTTGGGTGTTTAGGGTTTAGGGTTTCTTAGGGGCCCGAAAACCACATGGAGGTTTCCGAAGAAAAGAAGGGGTACCCTTTTGGGGGGGTCCTAAAATTAGGATTCTAGTATTTTGGGTATATTAAAGGGTCCCCTATTCTGGGAAAAACCCACATAAACGTAAGGATCCTATTATTGGGATAAAAGGGCCCCTAGACCCTTAGAAGGGGGATCATGGGAAACCATGTTTGTAGAATCTTCATGTTTCTGTTGTTTTGGTTGTGCTCCTAGGCTGGGGACTGGGGTTGAGGTATAGCAACCCAAACCACACCCCTGCGCAACGTGAGCCCCGAGCATAGTTGAACCCTAAACCCTAAACCCTAAGCCCGAAACCCTAAACCCTAAACCCTAAGGCCCTAAACCCTAGACCCTAGACCCTAGACCCTAGACCCTAGACCCTAGACCCTAGACCCTAAACCCTAAACCCCAAACCCTAAACCCTAAACCCTAACCTGTTCTTCATGAGACCCCTGCTGAACCTTCTGTGACCTGTTTTTGGTTGCTTCGTGCCCCTCTAACTTCATGAGCCTTCAGCCGTAAGGTAATCAGGGAGCTATGTTTTCTGTGTGTGTGTGGCTTGGGGCATGGATAGTAAACCCAACCATAAAGCCTAAGCCTTGCGACCTAAACCCTAAAGCCTAAACCCTAAACCCTAAACCCTAAACCCTAAACCCCAAAGAAAAGAGGAGACGCAAGCCACCATGGCTACAGACGGAGAGTCGGAATGGTGGGAGGTCACAGCACAGCAGGACGAGGAGCCTTTGAAGCATCAACTTGTCGAAGTGTTTGGGTATTAGGGTATTAGGGTTTAGGGTTTCGGGTTTCGGGTTTCGGGTTTAGGTTGGGGTTCTAACAGTCCTCAATAGGAAATTGTTCATAGGGGGTGCGACTCGATAATCCCTATTGAGGACTGTTTTGTAAGGTGGCACATCCCAAGGTGCAAAGGGCTTGGCCGTTTGGAGTTTGGGTCCCGGACTTTAGGGCTTTGGGTTGACCGGCAGGCCTGCAGAGATGTTGAGTTCAAAAGTTTCGCTGTCTCCGGTGCCTTGGGGAGGCTACATTCGGCGGGGCGACGAGCTGTTTTCGATCTTATTGCGCCAATGCGCTGAATACTAGACCTTAAGTTCCGGCATCTCAACATGCTTGAACCCTGTCGGTTCCCTGCGATCATGGCCTGATGCTGAGGCCCTGGACCCTAAACCCTAGACCCTAGACCCTAGACCCTAGCCCTAGACCCTCAACCCCAAATCAACCCCGAGCCCCACATCCTCCCCAAACCCTTCCTACGCAGGAGCCGCCTGGCGAGGAGTCTCATCACATGGGCGCCGAAGTGGCCCTGAACGCCGACCTTGTCCTCAGCTTCATGTGCCAGGCGCATGAAGCTGGGTTTGGGGGGTGTAGTTGAGGGGTACCCCCCTTTCGGAAAGCTCCCATATAATCTTGCGCCGGGCCAATAGTTCGACCCACCGACATCTAGAAGTCTTTACACCTGTGCCCCGCCCATAGCGTAGTGAGAACGCCACTCCTCGGCACTGCGCTGCTCCGCGCGAGTCTTTCACTTTCTGCATGCCATCCAACATGTGCCGTGGGTTGACATTTCTGGCTCGTGGGGTGTATATATATATATATATATCTATATCAAAAACTCTTGAGGGTTTGCACAATTTAGCCTTTCCTTATTGTAGCATGCAGGACTGAGGGTTCGGGGTTGAGGGTGATTAGGGCTTTGGGGCTGCCGGCACACGGGGTTTCTAGAGTGTATGTCCTCAGGTTCGGGTCTACTTGGAGATTAGGGTTTAGGGTTTAGGGTTTAGGGTTTAGGGTTCGGGTTTGGATTTTTTTTTTTTTTTTTGGCGGGGGGGGGGGGGGGGGGGTTTGGGCTTCGGGGCATCCATGCTTGAGGAGTTTAGGGTATAGGGTTTAGGGTTTAGGGTTTGGGGTACGGCAACGTGTTTCGGGCGTACTCCACGCTGATGGGACATTCTAGAATCGGATCTTGTTTTCTTTGGGGTGTCGCCCTCCACCCCCCCCCCGCTCCCTGCCCCTCCTCGCCCCCTCCTCCTCCCCTCCTCCCCCCCAAACCCCCCCCCGTCCCCACGCCTGCGCAAAAGGGACTAATTTAGAGAACTCCCAGACCCCCAAACGCTAAATCCTCGAAGACAAGAGAGGCTCCCAAATGCCAGCCTAAGCCCTGACTCGTAAATTCTAAGCCCTAAGCCCCAACACGACGCCCAAAGCCCCAAGCCCCAAACCCCAAACCCTAAACCCTAAACCCTAAACCCTAAACCCCCAACCCTCAAACCCATGGACAGGCCTGCGCTGAGGGCGGCGCGGCGCACGTGGAGGATGCGACGCTGCTTCTGCTGCTGCAGGAGCAGGGGTTTGGGGTTTGTGGTTTAGGGTTTGGGGTTTGGGGTTTAGGGTTTGGGGTTTAGGGTTGAGGGTTTGGGGTTTAGGGTCGAGGGTTTGGGTCTGGGTTTGGGTCTGGGTTTGCGGTTGAGGGTTGAGGGTTGAGGGTTTAGGGTCGAAGGATTGCGGTTGAAGGTTGAGGGTTGAGGGTTGAGGGTTGAGGGTTGAGGGTTGAGGGTTGAGGGTTTGGGGTTTGGGGTTTGGGGTTTGGGGTTTGGGGTTTGGGGTGTGGGGTGTGGGGTGTGGGGTTTGGGGTTTGGGGTTGGGGGGTCACGGCTCTAGGGTTGCCTGGGCACAAAGCCGACAGGCAAAATGTCAGAGTTTAAGCCTCCGTGTGCTAAAGCTCAAAGCCCAACAACCTTAAATTGACCCCCCCCCCTATATCGGGGAGCCTGTAGGGTCGTAGGGTTTAGGAACATCAGTTCTAAGGTCAGAAGAGGGTATCTTGACGGACCATAGGCTTTAGGGTTCTGGGGTGTAAGGCTTCGGGTCGAGTTTAGGATGCTAGGTTGGGGGTTCTTGAAAGGGTCTATTTGTGTAGACAGCTGTGGAAGCCCAAAACCTGGAGAAAAAAAGCTATATGTGATTATGTGATCCGCCCGAAAGCCAACAGACCTAAGCCCCCCAACCCCAAACCCCGACATCTTGCAAACGGCGCCCGAAGCCTTCCCCCAATCACCCTAAATCCTCAAGAGCCCAGAGGCGAATAAGAAACAAACACGCCAACAAGCACATTACCCAAAAACACCAAAGCCAAAAGACACTCTGACATCCCCAAAAGCCCGAAATCCCTAACCCTAAACCCTAAACCCTAAACCCTAAACCCTAAACCCTCAACCCTTAACCCTTAACCCTTAACCCTTAACCCTAAACCCTAAACCCTAAACCCTAAACCCTACTGGACGCAGGACTGCGGTGTCCAGCAGCAGAAGGACCGCACCTGTCGGGACAGACAGACCAGGTCTTGCAGACATTTAGCGCCATGGGGTTTAGGGTTTAGGGTTTAGGGTTTAGGGTTTAGGGTTTAGGGTTTAGGGTTTAGGGTTTAGGGTTTAGGGTTTAGGGTTTAGGGTTTAGGGTTTAGGGTTTAGGGCTTCCTGAAGAAGGGTTTTGGGGTACAGGGTTTATGTTCCTAAGTAGCCTAAGCAATATGCATGTGCTATGATGAGTCTTCTGATTCAATCTTTGGCGCGACGTCTCTCTTAGTTACATCTACAACCCAAGCACAAAACCCTCAAAGCCTTCAAGCCTAGGCATCTAAACCCTAAACCCTAAACCCTAAACCCGAAACCCTAAACCCTAAACCCTAAACCCTAACCTAAACCCTAAACCCTAAACCCTAAACCCTGAAGCCGAAGAGGCCGCACAAGGGCCCACCATCGTCATGACATTTCTCTGCAAACTGGCAATAGTTGTGAGTTTGAAAACAGCAATGAGAGGCATTGGGTGCAGCACTAGTGAATATAGTATGAGTAGAGTATGAAGCTCGGGTTCTTGCTAGCAATGACCAAACAAGCTGAAGGTGGTGGTTGGTCGTCGTAGTCGTAGTAGTCGTAGTAGTCGTAGTAGTCGTAGTATTGAGTAGTAGTGAGCAGGAGCAGCAACAGCAGTAATGGAGATTCCCGCATCAAGCCGATCCTGAGGACAAAGTTCTCTGCACGGAGGCGCGCGAATCCGTGCTAGTGTTTAGGGTTTTGGGCCTTGGGCTTAGGGTTTAGGGTTTAGGGTTTAGGGTTTAGGGTTTAGGGTTGAGGGTTTGGGGTTTAGGGTTTAGGGTTTAGGGTTTACGGCTTAGGGCTTAGGGCTTAGGGCTTAGGGCTTGGGGCTTAATTAGGGCTTAGGGCTTAGGGCTTAATTAGGGTTTAGGATTTAGGGCTTTGGGCTTATGGCTTTGGGCTTAGGGCTTAGGGTTTAGAGCTTAGCTTCAGGCATTGTAGGCTTCAGGGATTCAGGCTTTGTGGTTTAAGCCATAGAGTGGGGTTTGGCTTCGAAGCCGCGTAAGCTCTCAAAGTTTGGGGCTTTGCGGGGTGTAGGGTTTAGGGTTTAGGGTGTAGGGTTTTAGGGTTTAGGGTTAAACCCTGAACCCTTCAATCCCTTAAACCCGTACCCCGAAAGGCTAAAACCCTAAAGCCAAAAAAACCTTAAACCCTAAACCCGAAATCCGTTAAACCCTTAAACCCCTAAACCTTTAAACCCTAAACCCTTAACCCTAAACCCTTAAACCCTGAACATCGTTAAGCCCTAAACCCTAAACCCCTAAAACCTCCCCACAGAAGTCCTAAACCCTTCAACCCGAAACCCTGAAATCCGAAACCCCCGAGACGCAGCCCCTAAACCCCTAAACCCTCCCCAAACCCTAAACCCTAAACCCTAAACCCTAAACCCTAAACCCTAAACCCTAAACCCTAAACCCTAAACTGAAAAAACAATCCGAAAGCCCCTCAAGCACAGCCAGGAGAGCTTGAGCCGCTTCCTGGACGGCTACGAGCAGCGGCTGAGCCAGGCCCTGCAGGCAGACAAGGCAGGGATGAAGGGGTTTAGGGCTTTAGGGCTTTGGGGTTTAAGGGTTGTAGGGTTTAGGGTTTAGGGTTTAGGGTTTAGGGTTTAGGGTTTAGGGTTAGGGTTTAGGGTTTAGGGTTTAGGGTTTAGGGTTTAGGGGGAAGAACCTCAAGTTACCCAAAGTGAGGGTTTGTGGGTTTCTAGGGCTTACAGGGTTCCTATGTAGGGTTTGCAAGGTTTATGTGGTTTATAGTTTTTACAGGGTTAAAGGGGTTTATAGGGTTTAAGTGGTTGAGGGTTTAGATTCCCGAGTTTCAGGGGCTTTGAAACCCTTATATTAACCCGCCAACCCTCAAACACTGAAAAGCTAAAACCCTTCAATAAACCCTTCAACCCTTACACCCTCAAACCCCCTAAACCCGTAGGCCCCTAAACCCTTCAACCGAACCCGAAACCCTCAAACCCTTAAACGCTTAAACCCCTGAACCCCAGACCCTCAGACCCTAAACAATTAAACCCTCAAACCCTTGACCCTCAAGCCCTTAAACACTCAAACCCCTAAACCCGTAAGCCCTAAACCCCTATACAAGCCCGCAGACCCCCAAACACTTAAACCCTAAACCCTAGACCCTTGAACCCCTAAACCCAACCCTTAAACCCTTAAACTTGGGATGTTCGCCCTTATACTAACAGTCCTTAATGGGGTATATACTCGCCCCGATAATTGTCCCTATTAAGGACTCTCCAATCGGCACGCCCTCAAAACCCTGGAGGCTGTTCACGCCCTGGAAGTTTCTATGAGAGGGCCCTTCGATCCAGATTGTCCTCTGCACAAAAACCTGCGAGGGGGTGTCCTTTGCCTTGTGGCCCCAAGTGACCCACAAGTCCAATCACACTGAAGGCAGCCAGCTTTCGTAAAAGTTGGCCCTAGCAACCCTAAACCCTAAACCCTCTTTGGAAGCTGCCGCCTGCTGGGGTTTCCTAGTGTCCGTCTCGCGAGTCGGCGAAGATGTTCCAAGTGACCCCCCCAAAAACGGTTCGCCAACAGCTCGCCTAAAGTTCGACAAGAATTCAGAAGTCGAAAATGTCCCAAGCAATCGCAGTGTTCTGTCTCCGTGTCCTCTGAACATGGTGTGAATTTTGAATGGCTGGCTTGGCTATGGCTGGCTCCGGTTTGGGTTCGTGATGAGTAGTGCTTGGGTAGCCTCGGGGTGGGCATGTCTTCATATTTTTGAATGCATTCAGACGACCGATGCTACACCCAAAACCCTAAACCCTAAACACTAAACCCTAAACCCTAAACCCTAAACCTTAACCCTACACCCTAAACCCTAACTTATTGCAGAGGCTTCCAGCTCGGCCTGGCAGCGGGCGTTGAGCTTCCCGGCGGATTCCAACAGTTGGCGAGAGGTTGGGTTTGGGGCTTAGGGTTTAGGATTTCGGGTTTAGGATTTCGGGTTTAGGGTTTCGAGTTTAGGGTTTAGGGTTTAGGGGTTCAGGGTTCGGGGTTTAGGGTTTAGGGTTTAGGGCGCAGGGTTTAGGGCTTTTTTGGTTAGGGGCTGCATCATGAGGATTCTTTGGTTACCCCAACCCCTAAAGTGAGGTGGCTAGGGTGTAGAACCCTAAACCCTAGCCCTGATAGCCTTTGGGTTTAGATGTTGCAGCGATCTTTCCAGGAGGAACGAGGGAGTCGTGCCTCTGAGTTTTTTGTTTCTGAGGCTCCGTCCGCATAAGGCAGCTGGATTCGCTGCTCACGTTGCGACCTGGGCTTGTAGGGGTTCTTAAGGGAGGGTTAGGGTTTAGGGTTTCGGGTTTCGGGTTTAGGGTTTAGGGTTTAGGGTTTAGGGTTTCGGGTTTCGGGTTTAGGGTTTAGGGTTTAGGGTTTAGGGTTCGAGGGTTGTAAGTAAGCCAAGGTTTCCCAATACTCCTCAGTACCCCCTAAGGCTCCCTAAGCTTCCCTAGGGTTCCCTAGTTAGCGACCCTCCCTAAACCCTGAACCCTGAACCCTGAACCCTGAACCCTAAACCCTATACCTCCCTTAAGAACCCAAAGTGGGCGGTCTAAGTCTATGCTGTTTTGATTCAAGGGTTTGGCCTTGGGTTCGGGTTTCGGGTTTAGGGTTTGGGTTTTAGGGTTTCAGGAATTTAGGGTTTAGGGTTTAGGGTTTAGGATGTTAGGGCTGTCGGATTGGGGAGTAAGATGTTAGGGTTTACCCTAAACCCTAAACCCTAAACCCTAAACCCTAAACCCTAAACTTTCGGGACACTTCCCTTTCAGGGGAAGCACAGCCCATGCCCGAATCGTCGACCCTATTCTGATCCCCTCGCCCTTGCTGTCCGCCCATTGACATGAAGCATCGTCAGAACTGCAAGAACACTAGGTGTAGGGTTTAGGGTTTAGGGTTTGGGGTTTGGGGTTTAGGGTTGGGGTTTGGGGTTCAGGGTGTGGGTTTAGGGTTTAGGGCCCCAGGCTCTAAGCCCAATATACGAGGACCCAGACCCTTATTCCTTTTTTGTTGGGGGTTTGGTTCCCTTGTAAGGCCCTTTAAGCCGAAAAGGGTACCATTTTCTTCCTAGGTTACTCTTGGGTCTAGTATAGCCATCCCGTCCATTTTAGCCCAACGTAGGTATGTAGCATGTTGGCTCGAGGCCCCCAAAGCAGGTAGTACTTGTAACCCTAAACCCCAAACCCTAATTACTAAGCCCAAGCCCTAAACCCTAAACCCTGAACCCAAGGCTGGATCCCGAATCCATGAATGTCGAGGGGGTGCTTGAGAAGGTGACCCAGGATCTCTGGCAGGCGGGCGTGGGGCCTAGGTTTTCCGGTTCAGGGTTTCGTCTTAAACCCTAAGCCCTACAACCTAAACCCTAAGCCCTAAATCCTGAACCCTAAACCCTAAACCCTGTCAGGTGTTAGGGGTTTAAGTTTTAAGGGTTTCAGGGTGTAGGGTTCAGGGTTTCGGGTTTGGCAGCCTGTTTTTTTTCTTGACTTTCTGGTCGCTTCCCGACAGAGACAGCCTACACGCCGGCCTAGTTTTAGGGTCTAGGGTTTAGGGTTTAGGGTTTAGGGTTTAGGGTTTAGGGTGGAGCGTGATACGCCTCAGTTTTTGGAGATCGCTTGCCGCACTTCCGCATGCCACACACCGCTTTGGTTGAAGATAGCACGAGTCGAGCTGCAGCCTAAATTCAGCCTTCTTGAGGCTCTGAATTAGATCGGAACAACGCAAGAAAACTGCGGCCAAACTTCATGTTGCATTCTATACTTGGTAGCCCAGTGGAACCCTTTTTGGTTCAAGCTTCCCTTGTAAATTACCATAGTATGGTTACTGAGCTGCCAAGTATGGGCTCAGATTATTCCATAGGCCATAACAACATATCACAGAAAGAAGGTTTAGGGTTTAGGGTTTAGGAGGACCTTATCGGGGTCCTGCTTTTATTTGGGGGGACTTGATTCGGAGTCCCCTATTTTCGTAAAGTCCCATATCAAAGAAAGAGGGCCAGCGACCAAACGTCGAGAGCACTAAACACTTTAATTTCGAAGTTGCTGAAATCACCATGGCAATGTTCGCACCGTCGCCCACCTTTGGGGGAGTGAGGCTTCCGGCGGTGTATCCCCGCAGCTTGGTAGCCCAGAGGTTCACCTTTTCCTTTTTTTTTCTTGGTTCAAGGTGCCCTTATAGAGTAACCCCTAACCCCTAAACCCTAAACCCTAAGCCCTAAACCCTAAACCCTAAACCCTAAACCCTAAACCCTAAACCCTAAACCCTAAACCAACATAAGGCTGCTTTACGTATCTTCCCTTTTGGGTAGACTTCAAGGTGCCCTGATAAAGCAACCCAGCAAAGTCACGCTGCCCCTATTTCGATGTATGCTTTCTGGGCCACCAAGGCAGTCTCCGAACTGCCTTTGAAAAGGAGATCGCGAGGAAGACCGGCCAGGGCCAAGTCCAAGGACGTCTGGTTTCTTACTGCCTCAAAACCCAACTTTTCGACTTTTAGGCTTCTTATAAGGTAGTTTGTTCTGAAAATTTCAACTTTAATTTCCTTGGGTTTTGAGCCAGTAAGGTTTGCAGACCTTGGCGAAGCAGCTCTTTCAACGTGACCTTGCTTCTTGGCTCTCTTTTGGCTGGCTCTTGGGACTCTTAACCATTTTGGGTTTTTGTTAGGAACTACAAGAAGGGGCCCAAACAGTTGAAAACTTTTAGGAGGGGCTTCAGAAGTCGGCCCGAGGCTTTTGGCAACGGCCAGCGTCGGCCGCAGGCGTCTGAGCAGGGGAGCTGCGCAGAATGAAGACCCTCTTCTAACACCGGCAAGCTTGATTCCGGGCGAGTTCTTTGCAGAAGGGCAAGACACCCAGATGGACTCATGCCGAACACAGCTGCTTCAATGTGAGGCATCTTGGGGTAGGGTTCGTGGTACCCCCTTTTTTTGGCGTTCTTGTTGGTTCTCAGGTTCCTGTTTTCATGTAGCCAACCCCCAAAACGGGTTTAGGGTTTAGGGTTTTAGGGTTTAGGGTTTTAGGGTTTTAGGGTTTAGGGATGGTTACTGTGCTACCAAGGCATTGCGAAAGAAGGTTCGCAGGGACCTGGGCGACGACTTGGAGGACGAGGTCTGGGAGAGTCTGAAGGTGACTTAGATGTAGAGTATGTAACCTTTAACCTTTTTTGGGCAATATATTCCCCTTATACTCCCAAAGGTTAACCTTTAAGACCCCTAGGTGCTTGACAACTAAGGTGAACCTCCGGACAGACGTGATCGACGCCCTGAAGGACGAGCTCGAGGATGAGGTTCGTCACTTTGTCATAGTGGGGCAGCATTTTTACATTCCTTAAGGGTACTTAAACTCAGTAAGGAATATAGAAGTTTAGTTGTTTTTAACACTATCCCAACCATGAACTAGGTCAGAGTTTGACCCAAGAGCTTGGTGATGAGATGGGCATCGATGCCGTAGATGAGGAGGAGGATGAGGAGTATGATGAGTATCTAGCTATGCCCTTGAGACATTTCACATTTTCCCTTATTGGGTTTAAGAGCATAATATATTCAGGAATGTTTTTTTCGAAGGTTTTTAGGGCCATCCTAGGTATGACGAGGAGGAGGAGGATGAAGATGACGAGGACGCCTCGGAGGAGGTCGAAGATGCCCAGGGCTTCGATGAAGACGACCGGAAGTTGGATGAGCTCGCTGCCAAGGAGGTGGCAGAGGTCATGTCGAACTTTCCAAGCTTCTTTCCTTTTCGGTGAGTAAGGTCCTATATCCCCTATATATATATACCCCTTTAAGGGATTCTATAGGGCCCCCGAATTCCCTAATTCCAGGTATATACCCCTTTAAGGGATTTCTTATAGGGTCCCTACGAACCAACCGTAAGGTTTGCCAGATGAGCTGAAGCAGCTCGTTGAGCAGAAGGTTTGCGAAGAGTGGCTAGGTAGGCCCTTGCGACATTGTGTGTTTTCCTTTATTGTGGTTAAGAGGAATCATGTTCAGGAATACTCCCCGAAACCCTAAACCCTAAACCCTAAACCCTAAACCCTAAACCCTAAACCCTAAACCCTAAACCCTAAACTTCCTAGGTTGAGGAAGGACATGAAGATCGAGGTTGTCCTGGAGCTCAAGGAAGAGCTGCGGGAGGAGGCTGCCGGGCCCTTGAGCAGTCTACGAATTGTTAACTTTGTTGGCTTCGGGGGTTCTTATCATATAAGACAGCCCATAGCCAAAAAAACCGCATAAGCAGGGGTTTAGAGTTTAGGGTTTAGGGTTTAGGGTTCAGGGTTCAGGGTTCAGGGTTTAGGGTCTGCATCCACCTTTATACCAGGGGTTACTTCTAAAGTCCCAGGCCGAAGAGGTCTTGATGGAAGAGCTGGAAGAAGAAGCGCGCTTTGAACTTCGAGAAGAACTTGAAGAAGAAGTGAGAAATGATCTGCTCTGGGATGGCTGAGGGTTTAGGGTTTAGGGCTTAGGGCTTAGGGCCTAGGGTTTAGGGTTTAGGGCGCTGAGACCCGAAAACGCTTAGGGTTGTAGGGTTTGAGGGATTTGGGTTTTCAGGGTTTTAGGGTTTAGGGTTTTAGGGTTTTAGGGTTTAGGGTTTTAGGGTTTAGGGTTTTAGGGAATTAGGGTTTCAGGGAGTTAGGGTTTAGGAGCGTCAAGGGCGGAGTGTTTGCGCGCCAACCGCTCCAACCAACTGCCCATAAAAGCGCCGCGCTGTCTGGAAAATGGCTCTCACGTCCTTTTCGGGGTTGGTGCGAGTAACATGTCCAAGTTAGGTTGCCCTGACAAGTCTTTGACAGCAGACATGCATCACCCTAAACCCGAAACCCTAAACCCTAAAACCCTAAACCCTTAATTAAACCCTAAACCCCAAACCCCAAATCCCAAACCCTGAACCCTGAACCCTGAACCCTAAACCCTAAACCCTAAACCCTAAACCCTAAACCCTAAACCCTAAACCCCAAACCCAGCACTCCAAAGCCTCTGGTCGCGCACAGAGGCTGGCGCAGGCGATGCGGCCGCCAGCTGCGCGCTCCCAGGTGCCTCTGGGGTTGAGGGCTATGAGGGTTGAGGGTTTGGGGTTTAGGGCTAGGGTTTAGGGTTTAGGGTTTAGGGTTTAGGGTTTAGGGTTTAGGGTTTAGGGTCTAGGGTCTAGGGTCTAGGGTCTAGGGTCTAGGGTCTAGGGTTTAGGGTTTAGGGTTTAGGGTTTAGGGTTTAGGGTTTAGGGTTTAGGCAGTGTGGGCAGTTTAGGGTTTTGGGGGCTGGTGCAGTGGCGTATTTCTTACCGTTTCAGTTCTGAGTAGAGAATTAGGGAATCACACGTCCCATGTGCCCCACAACAGACCCTCCAAGATTCTGCAATATTCTGCACCCCTTTGGGAGCCTAAAACAGAGGGGGTGGGTGCCTGAACCCTAAACCCTAAAACCTAAACCCCAAACCCTAAACCCTCCCATATGAGGCGTGTGGCAGCGCTTCGTGTCCTGCCTCTACCGTGCTGGAAGCATCCAGGCCCAGGGGCTTCGGGAGGCTTAGGTTTTTTCGGGTCCGCCCACCCTGAAATCCAAAGCCACCCAGGGCGAGGATGCTCTGGTCCGCGTGACCGGCGACGCCTTGCCGAAGATCGTCCGCGTGCCGAGCCTGGCAGAGAAGGAAGCCAAGAAGCCGCTTGGCTGGCTTCTGCATGTAGGGTTTAGGGTTTAGGGTTTAGGGTTTTGGGTTTGGGGTTTTGGGGTTTATGGTTTCGGGTACCTGACTGAACTTGTTTTGCTCCGTACTTGCCAAACTTTAAGAAAGGGGGGAGGGATTATGTAACTTAGTAGCTGAGTAGGTTTAGGGTTTAGGGTTTAGGGTTTAGGGTTTAGGGTTTAGGGTTTAGGGTTTAGGGTTTAGGGTTTAGGGTTTAGGGTAACCTTGAACCTTTTGGGTGTGTATATGTAAGCCTACCATAGTTGAAAGCTTAACCTTCTCTGGCCCGGGGTCCTCAGCAAGTCGGTTAACCTGACGAGAGAAGAAAGGTTACCCTAAACCCGAAACCCTAAACCCTAAACCCTAAACCCTGACGCGTGAAGAGCCAGGAGCAAGCAGGTGATCCTGAGCTACGAAGGCCACTACTTCGAGGCAGGCGGTGCGGGGTGTAGGGTTCCGGATCCCAAAGTATACCATCAAAGGGGCTCCAATAATAAAGAAATCATCATCAGAATAACATCAATCATGATGATGATGATGATGCTGATGATGCCCTCCTAGTCTGCCTCATCATTCTTTTGCCGATAGAGGTCCACGTATAGCGTACGGATCGCTCTCGTTTTCGTTAGCACAGTAAGCCGTCCAAAGGGCATGCGCGCCAAGCCGTGAAGATCGGCCGTTGCTGAGCACTGAAGCCGCTCGCTGGACAAGGACATGTTCTTGCCGCGGTGGATGATGATGATGATGATGATGATGATGATGATGATGATGATGATTAAGAATTAAGATGATGATAGCAGTAATAATACTCGTCATAGTAATCATCACAGCAAGAAAAAGAATATGTACGAACATGAATGGTAGCAATCATATAAGTATAACAATCAACCTTATAATCCCACTTGCAAATAGAGCTAAATGCGCACACATGGGCCTTGTAAAGAATCCAGTGTCTTCGAGGCAGTAACAGAGAGAAGGGCGAAGGAACCTATGAATACTCTGTCCGCCTGTCTAGTTTCCTGGCTGAGAGTTTAAGGGGGTTTCTGCTGAACGAATCCAGGGCCAAGACTCTAGAATGTTACAACGGGCTTGGAAACAGGGGTTGGTCTCAAGGTGTGGTGGGTGCAGCGGTTGGAGTGGTCCTTAACGAAATCCTTGAGCCCTGCACCCCAAACCTCAAGCCCTAAGGCCTATAAATCCCTGATCTATAAACCCTGAACTCTTCAAGCCCTACACCCTTACCTCAGCCCTAAACCCTCAATCCTAATTACAAGCCCTAAACCACGAAGCATACCTTCAAGGTGACGGCAGATGAGGCTGCCGTGGGCGTAAAGGAGCCAGGGGCCAGTGGCGACCTGGTTGCTGAGTAGCGTAGGGTTTAGGGTCTAGGGTCTAGGGTCTAGGGTCTAGGGTTTGGGGTTTGGGGTTTAGAGTTTAGGGTTTAGGGTTTAGGGTTTAGGGTTTAGGGTTTAGGGTTTAGGGTTTAGGGTTTAGGGTTTATTAGGCTTGAGGGATTAGATTCAGGGCCAAAACCCCGAAACCCAAAGTTCAAACCAACAGAGCCCGCTGAGGCGATGAAGCGCAGGAGGAGGAGCGCGACGCAGGCCGCGGCTTAAGGGCTTTTCCTTGGGTCTTAGTAGGGAATGAGGGAATTAGTGCCCTGTAATATATATATATATATGATGTATATGTATATATATATAGGGGGTGGTGACCATATATATATATATATATATCCTTTAAGGGATTATATAGGGCCCTAATTCCCTTGTTCCCTACAAAGAACTAGCCAGTTAGAGGTTCGGGGTTGAGGATTAGTGCTTTACCTGGTGGGGGAGGGCGGGTAGAGGGGGCTTTTGCTTATCTATGACTTGGACTTACGATTGTATGATGTTTGGTGTTGCGCATTTGATAGCGCGAGACCCCAAAGAACCGTGTATAGGAGAGGTCGAGAGCGAGCCGTCCAGCCAAGGCGACGGCAGAATGCAGAAGGCGCCGAGGACATCTTTCTGGCAGCGCTTTGGCATTGCCCGTCTCTTCCGTGGGGCCCCGCCCGCCCGGACGCAGACTGACAATGCGAAGAAGCGCAAGGGGCCCCTGGGTTGTTTACTCGAAGGGTCGAAATAATTGCAAGTAGTATTCCCTGATGGCCCCTCTACAACTATACGACGATGACACCAAAACCCTTTTCTAGTGATTGTTAAGGCTGTCATTGGGGTGACCGTTGTGCTATGTAGCGGGGAACCCTTTTTTCAAGGTGTCCCATGTCAGGAAAGAAAAGTAGAAAATTTTATACCGCCCGCATCCTCTCAAAGACCCTCAAGAACCGTTTAAAGACATCAAAACCCTTAAGAACCCTTCAGAGGCCCTCACCAACCCCTTTCAATCTCTCCCAAAGCCCCCCAAAGCCCCCCAAGCCCCCCAAAAGCCCCCCCAAAAGGCCCCCCCAAAACCCCCCCCACCAAAAGCCCCCCTAAACCCTAAACCCTAAACCCTAAACCCTAAAACCTAAACCCTACACCCTAAACCCTAAACCCTAAACCCTAAACCCTAAACCCTAAACCCTAAACCCTAAACCCTAAACCCTAAACCCTAAACCCTAAACCCTAAACCCTAAACCCTAAACCCTAAACCCTAAACCTTAAACCCCCCCCCCCCCCCCCCCCCAAAGCCCCCCGACAGCCCCCGAGGCTGCAGCCCGGGAGCGCCGAGCCGCGGAGCCAACAAGAGAAGAAGATCCGGGGCGCCGATGCCCTGCGGCTGAAGCGAGGTCCGGAGGAGGAGATTTAGGGTTTAGGGTTTAGGGTTTGGGGTTTAAGGGTTTAGGGGGCTGAAGCGGGGTCCGGAGGCGTAGAGGTTTGGGGGTTATGAAGGGGTTTTGTTTAGGGTTTACGGTTTAGGGGTTAGGGTTTGGGGCTTAGGGCTTAGGGTTTAGGGCTTTAGGGCTTTAAGGCTTTAGGGCTTTAGGGTTCAGGGCTTAGGGTTTACCATGGGTTTTGCAAGGGATTCAAGGTTTCGGGTTTCGGGCTTTGGGGGTTGTTTTCTTGTGGAGGTTAGAGGTTCAAGGGGCTGAAGGGGTTGCTTCTTGTGGTTAGACTTTATCTGAGAGCCGTTTTTGCTGGCAGGTGAGGGCTTGCTTTTCGTAAGGGGAATTCGTGTTTTTTTTTGTTGAGCATGTTCAAGGCGACCGTGGAGTCCTGTGTTGCAAGCAGCATTGTTTCAGAGCCCGCCACGCCCAGCGCAAACTCTGAGCCGGCAAGACTTTCTCAGGGTTTAGGGTTTGGGTTCATGTTTTAGGGTTTAGGGTTTAGGGTTTGGGGTTTAGGGTTTAGGGTTTAGGGTTTGGGGTTGGGAGTTAGGGGTTTAGGGTTTAGGGCCCTCTTGCTGTGCTGTGGTCCGGGACTGACAACCTAGGTCAAAAGCTTCTATTTCAGTCCGGATTGCTGTTTTCTAAGTGGAATCAGATCAGCGCGGAGCTTGCGCAGAGTCAGCCTCGGCCAAGGTAAGTTTTTTGTTGGGTGTGCTGGTGTTATATACTGACAGTCCTTAATTGGGAATACGGAATATGGTAACCCCCCAATAATAATCCCACTAAGGACTGCTAGCAGAAGGGAGAACATCCCAACCTAAACCCGAAACCGTGAACCCCAGTCTTGGGCGTACAGGAAGTTCTGACAACCTACAGGGCATCTCGCAAGCAGAGTGGAAAACGTGGCTTTGTGCAGATACTGCTCGTCATGTTCACACAAGAAACCACAGGTCAACATGGGTTTAGATTATTAGGGTGTAGGGCGTAGGGGCTAGGTGGCCTACACAGTAAACCCTTGGCCAGGTACGCTCTAAGCCCCTAATATACCCACGGACCACCATACCCTAAGCTACAGTAAGCAAAGCACCCAAACCATAAACCTCACCCTAAACCATAAACCTCAAAACCCAAAACCCTAAGATGTAAGCTCTACTTGGGACCCCCCTTGCCTACAGTTTTATGGGTTACACCTATCCATTCAGGGTAGTTACTACGAAGCTGTAGGCAAGTGGAGTCCCAGGTAACCCTAAACCCTAAACCCTAAACCCTAAACCCTAAACCCTAAACCCAAAAACCAAAACCCTAAACCCTAAACCCTAAACCCTAAACCCCCCCAAACCACAAAGCCCCAGGAGAAGCGGCGCCGGGAGGGAGAACGTAAGCGCCGGAAAGCAGAGATCCACGCCGGCGACGCATCGGAGCGGTCTTGGGGGTTTAGGGTTTAGGGTTCAGGGTTTAGTGTTTAGGGTTTAGCGAAGGGTTTAGGGGTTAGGGTTCAGGGTTCAAGGTTTGGGGGGGTTAGGCTTTAGGGTTCAGGGTTCCGGGTACAGGGTTCAAGGTTAGGGTTTGGGGTTTAGGGGTTTGGAGTTTTGGGTTTAGGGTTGAGGGCATATTTCGCAGGGTCATTCTAGGGCGCATTTTTTGGGTTCAAGGTTTGCTGATGTAGGTGTGCTTTGCGTTGTCCAGGTTTTCAAGTTTTGTTGGGGGGGGGCTTTGAACTGTTTATGTGTTAGGGTTTAGGGCTGAGATGAGCACCACCGAGCTCGGTAGGGGAGATAGAAGAGCAGATTCGCGGGGTGAACGCGATACCTGATTCCAAGCGCACTTACAAGCCGGGTTCGAAGCGATCAAGGAGGAATGGCCCACCGGTCTGACGCACCGGGCCGGATGATGGCATGAACCCGAAGGCCCAAACCCTAAACCCTAAACCCTAAACCCGAAACCCTAAACCCTAAACCCTAAACCCTGAACCCTAAACCCTAAACCTTAAACCCTAAACCCTAAACCCGAAACCCTAAACCCTAAACCCTGAACCCTGAACCCTAAACCCTAAACCCTAAACCCTAGACCCTAAACCCTAAACCCTAAACCCTAAACCCTAAACCCTACAAAAGGCCCTCAATGCCCGAAGTTTCTGAGAACACTCCAGGAGCCCCCGTGCCTGGAGGCTTCAAAGGCCACACCGAGTCATGGTTCCGCGGCCGGTTCAGGGTTTAGGGTTGAGGGTTGAGGGTTGAGGGTTTAGGGTTTAGGGTTAGGGATTGGGTTCTGCGCCCGTGAGACGGGGGGGCAGGGGGACGGGGGAGGGGCGGGAGGGGAGTTTAAGGGCTTCCGAAACCTGGGGGTTTAGGGGTTTAGGGTTTAGGGTTTGTGGTTTTTGGGTTTGTTTTGGGTTTTTGTTGGGCGTTTGGGGGTTTTGGGGGGTTTTGGGGTTTAGGGGTGCAGGGTCTTGGGGTTTAGGGTTGTGGGGGGTTCAAGGCTTTTGAGGGGTTCTTCTTGTTGGTCTTGGGGTTCCTTAACTTGCCGAGTGGTATCCTTTTCCTTTCTTTGGTTCTGGTTCCCTTATAAAGCAAGCAAACCAACAAAAGGGTGCCCTGATTACAATATGGTTACTGGGCTACTAAGTTAAAGGACCCGGACATTCACATCTCCGGTATAAGGAGGGACGCCTAGGGACTCTTGATCTTCTTCCCTAAACCCTAAACCCTAAACCCTAAACCCTATATAACCCCTATATGTACCTTATATAGTCCCTATATAGCTCAGTAGCGACCCAGGTCCCCTTACAAGGTTCCCTCCTTCAGTTCCTTGAGAAGCACCCAGCTACTCCCAGGGTCCCTAACCCTAAACCCTAAACCCTAAACCCTAAACCCTAAACCCTAAACCCACCCTTAGTCCCTTAGTATGGGCCCTTAAACAGGGACCTCTGACATAGCCAAAAACAACCCAAGGGCCCACACATCAGAACCCTTTAAGGAGGTAAGGGGCCGTATTCAGGGCCCATGTAGCTACCCGAAGACAGAGTCCTGAACCCTACACAGGGGTAGGGTTGAACATGTTGTGTGCTTTGATTCCCCTGAATCCCTACATAATCCCTAAACCCTAAACCCTAAACCCTAAACCCTAAACCCTAAACCCTAAACCCTAAACCCTAAACCCTAAACCCTTCAAGGTCGGATATTCTTGGAGCGCTTCGTGGCCCTCTCGGCCGCTGGGCTTCATTTGTGAGTGCGGTTGAAGCAGAGACGGTAGCCTTGTGTAAATTTGGGGTCGCAATAGTTTCTAAAAATATTCCCTAAACCCTAAACCCTAAATCCTAAACCCTAAACCCTAAACCCTAAACCCTCTACTATAACTACCCCCAAAAACCCTTCTTGTGCTTCCTGCGCCATGACTTGTACAACTCAGATGCCTTTTGCCACGCGTGTCTTATGGCCAAAGTTGCAGCTGCTTGTCATTCAACTGCTTTGGCAGTGGATGGAGTTCTGCCGCAACCCTGAGTTGCATGACCAGTTCGCACAGCACAGCATAACTCACACTGACACATTATCTGTTGCCGGCAACATCTTTCGCAGTAACAATCAGCAACTTTCACTTGGGTCTAGGCTTCAGGTAGAATTTGTGGTTTAGCGTTTCGGGTGTTAGGGGGACTTGGGTGGAGGATTTATGAGGTCAGGCTCTTAGGGTACAGAAGTGGGCGCTCAACGATGTAGATGTAGGGGCCTCAGCTCTATGCCCCTATAGCCTCTGCAGGGTTTAGGGTTTAGGGTTTAGAATTTAGGGTTTAGGGGCTTCTTCGGAGCCAGTGTGTGAGATGCAACCCTATACGGTCTAACCCTTAACCCCCAAGGCTTTAACCTTTCAACCCTAAAACCCTCAGCCCACACCCGCCGAAACCCTAAACCCTAAACCCTAAACCCTAAACCCCAAACCCCAAACCCCCCCCCCCCCCCCCCCCCCCCCCCCCCCCCCGCAGCTGAGGAAGAGCTCGCCGACTCCTCGCACCGACCGTTGCCAGAGTTTTCCGCCAACGAAAGATGTTCGGAGAGCTTTTTGAACCTGGGAGCCAAGATGTTAGTTGCGGTTTAGGGTTTAGGGTTTAGGGTTTAGGGTTTAGGGTTTAGGGCTTAGGGCTTAGGGTTTAGGGTTTAGGGTTTAGGGTTTAGGGGTTTAGGGTTGGGGGTTTAGGGTTTAGGGTTTCGGGTTTGGGGTTTAGGGTTTAGGGTATTTTGTGGGTTTTCTGAACTGGGAGTTTGGTCTTCAGGGCTCAGGGTTCTCGGGGCTTCTGAGGCTTCTCACCGCCATCTGACAGAACCTTTACACCCCAAGCAACCTCATGGCCAAACCCTAAACCCTAAACCCTAAACCCTAGACCCTAGACCCTAGACCCAAACCTGCCCTAAACCCTAAACCCTAAACCCTAAACCCTAAACCCTAAACCCTAAACCCTAAACCCTAAACCCTAAACCCTAAACCCTAAACCCTAAACCCTAAACCTAAACCCTAAACCCTAAAAACCCTAAACCCTAAACCCTTAACTAACCCGCCCTGAGCATGCCTCAGGAAAGCCATGCAAGGCTTCCTGCCTGCGCAGATGCGCCAACGTGCGGGCGATCTGCAAACCGAAGCCTCGCCTTGAGTCCGTTTAGGGTTTAGGGTTTAGGGTTTAGGGTTTAGGGTTTAGGGTTTAGGGTTTAGGGTTTAGGGTTTAGGGTTTAGGGTTTAGGGTTTAGGGTTTAGGGTTTAGGGTTTAGGGTTTAGGGTTTAGGGTTTAGGGTTTAGGGTTTAGGCCGCCTTATAGCAGTAGCCCCGAAAGGGAATGCGGCTTCTCACGCGGAGCCTACTGGCTGAGCTGCTTGTTCTCAGGCCTCTGCGACCAAATAACGAAACTCTCCTGGCTTCCAAGGGAAGAAGGGTTTAGGGTTTAGGGTAGGGTTTAGGGGTAGGGACAGTCCCAGAAAGTGGAAAACTGGAGCTTCAGCGCATGCTTGGAGGTTGGTATGAAGCATCATCAGAACTGCAAGAACACTAGGTGTAGGGTTTCGGGCTTAGGGTTTAGGGTCTAGAGTTTAGGGTTTAGGGTTCAGGGTTCAGGGTTCAGGGTTTAGGGGGCTAAGGGCTTGCAGTTTAGGGTTTAGGGTGCTCAATCCTGACTCCTAAACGATGGCATGGAGGGAAGTCGGGGATGCGAAGGGGTTTCCAAGTTGGAGGCTTCTGGGAGGTTTAGGGTTTAGGGTTTAGGGTTTAGGGTTTAGGGTTTAGGGTTTAGGGTTTAGGGTTTAGGGTTTAGGGTTTAGGGTTTAGGGTTTAGGGTTTAGGGTTTAGGGTTTTAACGTTCGGGTTTTGGGTCTTGACTCCTCCGATCCCTAAACCCCAAACCTAGGATGCCCAGTAGTACCCTTATTCCCTTTTTGGGGGGTTTAGGTTCCCTTATAAACCCCTTTAAGCAAAAAAGGGCACCCTTTTTAAGCCTAGGTTACTGGGCAGCCTAGAAACTCTAAGGAGTGTCGGAACATCCAAACTCTAAGCACCCTAAACCCTAAACCCTAAACCCTAAACCCTAAACTAAATCCTAAACCCTAAGGAGTGTCGGAACATGGTCAAGAGCATCTCGCAGATGCAGAGTGGCTGCCCGCTGGACCTCACAAAGGAAGAGTTCTTCGCGCTGGCGGCATATGCTTTCGACATACGTCAGAAGCTCCCGGGTATGGGTTTAGGGTTTAGGGTTTAGGGTTTAGGGTTTAGGGTTTAGGGTTTAGGGTTTTTAGGGTTTAGGGTTTAGGGTTTAGGGTTTAGGGTTTAGGGTTTAGGGTGTAGGGTGTAGGGTGTAGGGTTTAGGGTTTAGGGTTTAGGGTTTAGGGTCTAGGGTAGGCACACGAGTTGCGTTTTCGCAGGAGGTTTGGGAGTGTGTTCCGGTTGCTTTGGAGAAGGGGGAGGGGGTTGAGGCTTAGGCCACCCTAGACCCTAAACCCCACAGGGGTGTGGGTTTCGGTCGCGGCTGGGTAGTTGTCAAGTTGCTTGCGGCCTTCGCATGTTTGGCTTGGGTTGAGGCAATCCGCTGTGTAGGATTTAGGGTTTCGACTGTCGGGTTCAGTTTTGCATTTCTGCATGTAACCCTCAACCCTAGCCCTTGTGGGTTTCATTCTGTTTAGAGAGAGAGAGAGAGAGAGAGAGAGAGAGAGAGAGAGAGGGAGAGGGAGAGGGAGAGGGAGAGGGAGACAGAGAGAGAGTGTCTCGGCCCCTGGCTCAAAGCTCCCTTGCAGTCGTGCAGTCTCCCGCCGCCCCGATACCAAGAGCCCCCCCTAGCCTTAGGTTTTAGAGTTTAGGGCTTCTAAGCCCCTAAGCCCTAAACGCTATTCTAAACACTATTGCAAACCTGCAGTCTTAAACGAAAAGCCCCGACCTCTCACCCAAGCCCGATGTCCTAGATTTTCAACCAGGACCTACGACCCTAAACCCCACACCCAAAACCCTAAAACCCTAAAACCCTAAACTACAACCTAAACCCGAAACCCGAAACCCCAAACCCCAAACCCCAAACCCCAAACCCCAAACCCCAAACCCCAAACCCTAAACCCTAAACCCTAAACCCTACACCACATCCCGAACAAACAGCCCTGCGTCTCCTAATCACATAAGATACGCTGCAAGAGGCCCAGCTATGCTTGAAGGCCTACTTGATGGTTTAGGGTTTAGGGTTTAGGGTTTAGGGTTTAGGGGTTTAGGGGTTTAGGGGTTTAGGGGTTTAGGGTGAACTGTACTTATCACTGGACTTATAACCATATTGGGGCACTTAAGGGGCTTACAAGTGGGTTCTAAGTACAGTTATAAGTGGTTAACAAGCCCCTAAAACCCTAAACCCTAAACCCTACAACGTGCCATGAACCTCCCAGTAGAGGCCTCAACATGGAGAGGTTTAGGGATGCAAGATCCCTAAGCGCAACACCCTTAACCCCATTCAACCCGAAACAAAAACCCCATAAACTCAAAAAGCCCTCCAGACCCTATAAACACTAGAAGTCTATATGCCCTGAATGCCCTCTAAACCCTCATACACCCTAACACCCCCAGGTTTCCTGATGCACCAGTCCATCAGAACTTCTACGTCCACCTGCGGAAGAGCGTGCAGAATCGAGACCATGAGGCGCTAGAGACTCGGCCTGGAGAGCACCCTAAAACCCTAAAACCCTAAAACCCTGAAACCCTAAAACCCTAAACCCTAAACCCTAAACCCTAAACCCTAAACCTAAATCCTGGCGGGTCCACAACAGACCCGCGCAAAACTGTGGCCCCACCAGCAAACCTGAGATGCAGGACTTAGGTCACCGCCTTTAGTGTTGAGAAATGAGGCCTTTCTGCTCCCCAGTGCCCCTAAAAGCAAGAACCTCCAGCCATTTCTGCCCAGAAGAAGGTTTAACCTTCTCGGAATGGATCAGACGATGTAAACCATGGACGTCATAAAACATGTAGACCATGGACGTCATCATGCTTGGGCCATGGATGCTCTCTTCTCATCAGAACAGAGTAGACCATGGACGTCATCATGCTTGGGCCATGGATACTCTCTTCCCAGAACGGATTAGACTACGGACGTCATCATGGTTGGGCCATGGATGCTCTCTTCTAACTATGGTGAAGCAAACGTGTTATTTAGACCCAGGGCTGGGCAGAAGCGGATGCAAGCAAGACAGGGCTTAGTTTAGGACACGTCGAAAGTGCGAAGTAGTGCAAAAAAACCCAACAAATACCAGTGCAGTCTACGGATGCCCAAAAAATTGCAGGATAGTTTTGGATAAAAATTGCGGGGATGAGGTGAGGTGCGAAACCCAGGAAACATCGGTATTTACAGGGGATTCTGAGGGCAACAGAGCTAAACTGCCGAAAACGCGTGGGTCTGTTGTGGCCCCGCCGAGACCTACATCCTAAACCCTAAACCCTAAACCCTAAACCCTATAACCCTAAACCCTAAACCCTGAACCCCAAACACCCTGAGGTTGGCGGAGTTCGGGGCTCAGGGTTTCCAGGGCCTATGGCCTATACATTGAGGGTTTACCCAATAAACCCCTTCTGTCATGGATTTTTCTACTACCCTAAATCGCCTCATTAAGGGGGGGGGAACCTAGGGGGTAGTATAGAGGGGGTAGTAGGGGACATGATATGAGGGCTTATCAAGGAAACCCTAAACCCCAAACCCAGCTCTTTCACCTCCTCCCAGGAAGACCTTGACACCACACCCCAAACCCCGAACCCTGAACCCCAAACCCCAAACCCCCAAACCCCAAACCCCAAACCCTAAACCCCAAACCCCAAACCCTCAACCCCAAACCCCCCACACCCCAAACCCTCAACCCCAAACCCTAAACCCTAAACCCCAAACCCCAAACTCTAAACCCCAAGCCTCAAACCCCAAACCCTAAACCCTCAACCTCTCCCAGGAAGACCTTGGATCTTTTCTACAGCACTGGCTGAAGGGCCTTGCGAAATGCAGCCGCGCCGCCGAGCAAGATCTCTACTGCCCTTCGGGCTGCTCTGGAACCCTAAACCCCTAAACCCGAAAACCCTAAAGGCCCTAAGACCCTAAAACCCTAAAACCCTAAAACCCTAAAACCCTAAAACCCTAAAACCCTAAAACCCTAAAACCCTAAAACCCTAAAACCCTAAAACCCTAAACCCTAGCCCTAAACCCTAAACCCTACACCCCGAAAACCCTAAAGCCCTAAATCCCTAAAACCCTAAAACCCTAAAACCCTAAACCCTAGCCCTAAGCCTTAAACGCTGCTTGTCCTGAATCTGTGAGGGTGCATATGGACATATGGTTCAGTGCTCGAGGGGTGTAGGGTTGGATCAATAGCAAGTTGGATGTCGGGTTGTCAACCCTCAACCCCAATGGCCTTGTGCTCCAGCCACAGATGGCAGCTGTTTGGATTCTTGAGGACCCCAAGGCCAAAGATTGTATGAGCGTGACCACACTTACCCTTACTAAGGGTTTAGGGTTTAGGGTTTAGGGTTTAGGGTTTAGGGTTTAGGGTTTAGTGCTAGGGGGCAGTAGCGGAAACGCTTAAAAAATCCACGAAAAACACATCAGAACCAAGTGCGCGCGTATGTCGTTGATGGATGGGAGAAAGACCGCAAGCGACAGTGAACATGTTGCAGGCACTGTATCTAACCCGAAATCCTAAACCCTAAATCCTAAAGCCGCTTTTCCATACTGTGCAAGTGACATACGAACAAACACTGCATCGTCGAGCGGGTGGGGGAACGTACGGAAGGCTGGTTTTACATCGTTTTGCCAATGACGCAAGCAACTTCGAGGAGTAGAATGAAGCTGTAGAAAGTAGGTCACCGTGTGGTGACCGCAGTGTTTCTGGTGCTTCCTGGACTCCTTGAAGTTGCATGTTATCTCGAAGAAAGAATGGCAAAAACCATACTATAAACCCTAAACCCTAAACCCTAAACCCTAAACCCTAAACCCTAAACCCTAAACCCTAAACCCTAAACCCTAAACCCTAAACCCTAAACCCTAAACCCTAACCCTAAACCCTAAACCCTAAACCTCCATGAAGTTCTCGGGGAACCCCGCAGGCGCCGTGCGCGCGGGCGAGAAGGCTGGGAGAAGTAAGAAGTAAGTAAGAGGGTTTAGGGTTTGGGGTTTAGGGTTTAGGGTTTAGGGTTTAGGGCTTAGGCTCTGGGGTTTCCGGTTTAGGGGTTTGGGGGTTTAGGGGTTTGAGGGGTTTAGGGGTTTAGGGGTTTAAGGGGCTTAGGGGTTCAGGGTTTAGGGGTTTAGGGGTTTAGGGGTTTAGGGGTTTAGGGGTTTAGGGGTTTAGGGGTTTAGGGGTTTAGGGGTTTAGGGGTTTAGGGGTTTAGGGGTTTAGGGATTTTGGGATTTTGGGTTTCGGGTTATCTGCCTGCTCGGAGTGTTTCTAGCCGTTCGGCCGAAATCCGAAACTGGAAACCCTAAACCCACAGCCCTTTACCCTACAGTACTCCCCCCTACCCCCTGCCACCGCCTCCCCCCCCCCCTACGCCACACCCCATATCCTGAAACACAAGTTTACGAACTGGCAAGTTGAGTAATTAAGTGTAGAAGCGGTCGCTTTTTCACATGGCGTTTGGGGATTTCAGGTCTTGGGGATTAGTTCGGGTTTAGCGTTTAGTAAGGGGTTTGGGGTTGGTTTAAGTGAGCTTCGATGTATGCGTCTTGGGATGTCTGCTAGGAACCCTCAGTGGCACTATGTATTTCCTTGGGTCGGGCTTCGTTCCTCTTCTTCTATAGCCTGTTGAGCAAAACTGGGGCGGCTTATGTATTTTGATTCCGCGTTTATATGGGTTCCGGTCTGCCCAATTAAAATGGCCCCAGCGTTTGGGGCGATGACTGTCTGGCTCCAGGGAGCCGTCGAACCCAAGCCCCAAACTCTGGAGCTCTGCGAGAGAAAGCCTAGTTTTTTGCCTTAAACCCTAAACCCCAAACCCCAAACCCCAAACCTCAACCCTCAACCCTAAACCCTAATGTTGGTACCGTATTAATAAACCCCCCCCCCCCCCCCCCCCCCCGCTGTCAAGGTCACAAGGTCTGACGACCCAACCTTGTTGGCCCCCCCCCAAATAAATGTAGGGTCGGGGTCGTCATCATAGTAGTACTAGTAGTAGTACTAGTAGTATTAGTAGTACTAGTAGTACTAGTAGTACTAGTAGTACAGTAGTACTAGTAGTATTAGTAGGACTAGTAGTATTAGTAGTACTAGTAGTACTAGTAGTAGTAAGTAGTAGTAGTAGTAGTAGTAGTAGTAGTAGTAGTAGTAGTAGTAGTAGTAGTAGTAGTAGTAGTAGTAGTAGTAGTAGTAGTAGTTAGTAGTAGTAAGTAGTAGTAAGTAGTAGTAAGTAGTAGTAAGTAGTAGTAAGTAGTAGTAAGTAGTAGTAAGTAGTAGTAAGTAGTAGTAAGTAGTAGTAAGTAGTAGTAAGTAGTAGTAAGTAGTAGTAAGTAGTAGTAAGTAGTAGTAAGTAGTGGTAAGTAGTAGTAAGTAGTAGT